>CM019070.1:78539933-78881150 GCA_009667805.1 Leptobrachium leishanense | reverse complement strand
ATAGTGACAGAGGGTACCAGGTGTGCTGTGAAAGGGTGTGTTACACATGGGTACCACCAACAATAACGGGAATGTGTTATTTGGCTAAGCTAGTCCCAATCCAGAAACTAAGGAGAAGACACAAACACAGACACAGAACTACACCCTAGGTACCCACTGGTGTTTGAAAGACCGAAGAGAGAATTGTTTACGAAGATGGATCGAATATGGACATGGTTGCCAGCATGGACTGGATGGGGAGGAGAGATGATGAGGAGATTGAATAGCTATGTCAATCTGATGGATGAGATTCTGAATAGAACCAGTATGGATATCCAGCTGCTGAATCTGGAAATGCGAGAGTTACGAAAGGTGCAGATGATACATGAAATGGCGCTTGAGCAGATCAGTGCGGCCTTGAATGGATTGTGTGAAATGACAATGCACTATGAATGTTGCACCTTCATCAGAAACACTACACACGAAGTCCCAGACTATTACCAGGTAATTCAAGATCACCAGGAGAAGGTAGCACAGTTGCAGGGCACAGCCAGGAGGATTGCTGCCGAAGGCTGGAATCCGCTCCGTGGGTTTGGAGCAATGGGAGAATGGTTTGGTTCCATTTTGAGATTCATCTCAAAGATTGGATCCATGATACTCATGATAGTGGTGATCTGATCATAGGGATACTGATATACCGCATAGGGCTATGTATGTGGCCACTATGCAAGACAGCACTGACGCCCACACAGACACAGAAGATACCACTGATAATTCCACAGGAATGTTCCCAGTGAGCGGAAAGCCCCCCCAGGATGCAGAGTTACAGAATAGTGGAGTGTAATGGCTACAAGTGGCCAGAAAAAGATACTGACACTTGAGCCAAGGGAATGAAGGAGAACCAGGCTGAAAGATGGTCGCTACTATTAGCCAGGCAGCCATCTTGTCCAGAATGTTGGTTCACCAGTAAATAGAATAGATTTTACTTAGATGAGAAAAGCAGAGTTTGCATAGAATTTAAGGATGTAGTAGATTAGAAAAACTAACAAGAAATCCAGGCAGAATCCGGCCGGCTCTTGACACAGAAAGATTTATGACTGGGACAAGGTCAGTGAGATGTGCCGGGGAATAAAAGAAAACATAGAAGACCAGGCCCCAGGCCACCTGAATAAACATAGCCGATAGGGAGGGAGGCACTGCCCGGAGAAAGACAGCACAAACAAATCACAGACTGTCAAACTAACGAGAAGTGTATCAATTTATAGTTATATGTGGAATGTTCTTTGTGTTCGAATTAATGATGGGAGGTATTAACCCACGTGGGGTGGAATAGAGTGTCATAGGGAGGTGGGCTAATGGGGATGTACCTAATTATGTATTTGGGGCATAAAACCTCATGTCTCTGTGTAATCAGGGCTCACTCTAAGCGATTCAATCCTGTGTGAGCACTTGTGTGACGACACAATAAAACCTTGCCTTTCCTGAAGAGACTCGTGTTTGGACAATCCTTGCTTGTGTCTGGTCCGGCGCCGTTAATGAAGTGAACCTGATTGACTCCGGTAACACTACCATAACCTTCACCATTTTTATACAAATACTAGCGCTAGTAATTCTGACTGTGAAGGAATGGCTCAGCACCCTCAGCCAGAGATTGGTTTTCAGGACACTGTTATTTCATGAACATGTGTTTGTGCCGTTGCACCAACGTTCCTGCCTTCTAGCTGACCGAAGAATGACCTGTAAACAAAAGTGTTGTTGTGTAATGAATGCCGTTTCAAATTTGCCGCCTTTTTTTTGAATCAGACCAGCTGGTCCCAAATCGGCAACGCCCCGATGCACTTTAAAGCAATGATACCTGTGGGGGCGGGCATGGGGTTTTCAAATGTGGAGCGCGGGAAAGTATAAATACGGATGTGTTCCTTAATAAAAGTTGTCTTTGGTTTGAGTTCATGCAGCTGCGTCTCGTGTCTCTGTTTGCCAAGCGTGCCTGACATCCCTCGTGGTTCAGCACCCCGGACGAAATACAATTCTATCGTGCGCCGCTGCTGCGCGATCCGAATACTCCTAGCCGACTGAACGTGTCCAGCTAACTACCGGGAGATCCGAAGAATTCGTATCTTGTAACGTGTGGGCGCTTCGACCGCCGCACGATCCGACTCCTGCTGTCAAACGAATTGAGCTGTCTCTAGTGAGGGTGAGATCCGAACAGGTTGGTGCCGTGCCGCGGATGTTTCTTCGACCGCTGGGCGATACGAATACCAAGACGATCGATCGTCAACTAACTCGCTAGTGGAAGATCCGAATCTTCGCAGAATCAAGCCGTTCCGATCTACGACCGTAAAGGTCTGTGTACAGATCCGTGGCCAGCTGCTCGAGACGCTGAGTGACACTTCTCAGTAGTCGGGCTAGGTACACCTCCAGGTCCCCTTGCTGCGTGGGTCATCCAGATCACAAAGACATACCCGGCCGCTCGAGACGCCGAGTGCCACAACCTTGGTAGTCGGGCCGGGGGAAGAATCAAAACGAAGGGGGAACACACCTGCAGATTGGAGCACACCCGCAGGCGGATGATAACATCAGGTTCCGTCACACTGGTGGCAGCGGTGGGATAGCTCTCTGCACCCCCCCAAGAAGACCCGCACCATGGTGGTGTACGATCACTACACCAGGGACACCCTGCGTGACATGATGGAGGACCGGGGAGGAACGCCGGGTAACAAAAAGAAGAAAACCTTAATTAAAGAACTGACCAGGATGGATCAGAACAGGGCGACGACACCCGTACTCACCCCTGTCCTCGCAGAAGAGGCGGAAAGTGCCGTCATCCGAAGGGTGCGGCAGCGGATCGCCCTGCTCGGAGCTGCCCCATCGGAGGCTGAGATAACAAAGGCGATCCAGGAGGCCCAGCAGGAAGAAGAACAAGAAAAGGAACGTCAGCACGAGCTGCGATTGGCAGCGCTCCGTGAGACAAAGATTGAACATTTTACCCCTGACCCTTATTCCGTAGACCCCTGGGATGAGGAGTACAGCTCGACTGGAGCTTCACCCTGGAATTCTGCACCCCCAGCGATACCCCGTACGGGACTTACAGCTCGACTGGAGCCTGTATTGGGGAACCCGCACAGCCCAGCGGACCTTGGATAGAGACTTACAGCCCGCCTGGAGTTACATCCGAGGACGCCACATTCCCCGTCGAGAACATGGAGGGCGACTTTCTGAGAAGGCTGCAAGAGAGCCTGGATCAATATTTCGGGTCCATGGTGGAGCCCACTGGACTTGAGTGGCGGGACGAGGTCCGCCAAGAACTTCGGGATGAGGCGCTGCCCCCTGAAAGAAACTGCGAGTTTTGGGAGCCCGAGATGTTCCCATGGGTCCCTATCGGGATCACAGTAGAGGAGCCGGCCCGGTCAGAAGAGGCACAGCAGGTGCCAAGTGTCCAGGATGGGCCGTGCGAGGGGCCCGAGGGGTCCCGGGAGGAAATGGCCCTCCCAAGGCCGCCAGAAGACACGGTGGCCGTGTCCGCGGGTCCAGCAGAAGAGCTGGCCACGGGGCAGAGTGCCGGTAGCCTCTGCCCACTCCCCGTCTGCCCTGAGGAGCCGCAGGATTTCTCCGTGCTGGCGACCCCGCAGCCATCGTCCCCTGATCCCCTGGATGTCAGTGTTGCATCCCACCCCCCAGCAGAAGAGCTGGCAACGGGGCAGAGCGCCGCTGGCCTCTGCCCACTGTCCGAATGCCCTGAGGAACAGCCAGGTTCACCCCAGCTGTTCGGCCCGCAGCCGTTGTTCTTCCCCGACCCCCCGCAAGTTGTGCCTACATCCAACCCCCAGTGGAAGAGCTGGCCACGGGGCAGAGCGCCGCTGGCCTCTGCCCACTCCTCGTCTGCCCTGAGGAGCCGCAGGATTTCTCCGTGCTGGCGACCCCGCAGCCATCGTTCCCTGATCCCCTGGATGTCAGTGTTGCATCCCACCCCCCAGCAGAAGAGCTGGCAACGGGGCAGAGCGCCGCTGGCCTCTGCCCACTGTCCGAATGCCCTGAGGAACAGCCAGGTTCACCCCAGCTGTTCGGCCCGCAGCCGTTGTTCTTCCCCGACCCCCCGCAAGTTGTGCCTGCATCCAACCCCCAGTGGAAGAGCTGGCCACGGGGCAGAGCGCCGCTGGCCTCTGCCCACTCCTCGTCTGCCCTGAGGAGCCGCAGGATTTCTCCGTGCTGGCGACCCCGCAGCCATCGTTCCCTGATCCCCTGGATGTCAGTGTTGCATCCCACCCCCCAGCAGAAGAGCTGGCAACGGGGCAGAGCGCCGCTGGCCTCTGCCCACTGTCCGAATGCCCTGAGGAACAGCCAGGTTCACCCCAGCTGTTCGGCCCGCAGCCGTTGTTCTTCCCCGACCCCCCGCAAGTTGTGCCTGCATCCAACCCCCAGTGGAAGAGCTGGCCACGGGGCAGAGCGCCGCTGGCCTCTGCCCACTCCACGTCTGCCCTGAGGAGCCGCAGGATTTCTTCGTGCTGGCGACCCCGCAGCCGTTGTTCCCTGTTCCCCTGGATGTCAGCGTTGCATCCAACCTCCCAGCGGAAGAGCTGGCAACGGGGCACTGCGCCGCTGGCCTCTGCCCCTTTCCCGACTGTCCTGAGGAGCAACAGGGGTTTTCCGAGCCGGTGACCCCGCAGCTGTTGTCCTCACCCGACCCTCCGAAAGTTGTTTCAGAATCCACCCCCTCAGCAGCAGAGCTGCCCACGGGACAGAGCGCCGCTGGCCTCTGCCCACTCGCTGCCGTATGCCTTGAGGAGCAGCCTGATTCACCCCGACGACTTTGCTGGCCGCCATGGTACGTCCTTGGGATGGAGGAAACCATCCTCCCACCAGGGGACACACACCCAGCTGACGCGCTGGCCGCAGGGCAGAGCCTGCTTCCGCTCTGCCCATTCCCACAGCCCTTTGGCCCAGAGGCCCCGCGCAGCCACGATTTTCCCCTGCGGTTGGCCCAGGTACTCGGGGCGCGTGCAGTTAGCACCCGTTTTCCCCGGGTGCGAGATAGTCCCGGAGGGGGCACAGGGGGTGCTCCTCCCCAGCCACAGGACCCTTTTGCCGGAAGGGGTAACCCCAAACCCGCGTGGCCTCCACCCACTTGGTACGGCCGCAGGGCCAACTGGAGAAGCCTGGTGGCTCGGCCTCTCCCAACTGACTATGGACCTGAGAGCACCGACTTCCCGGTACGACCCGTTGGGGTCCAACCGGGTTCGTCGGACTTCGGGGAGGGGGAGGAATGTGAAGGAATGGCTCAGCACCCTCAGCCAGAGATTGGTTTTCAGGACACTGTTATTTCATGAACATGTGTTTGTGCCGTTGCACCAACGTTCCTGCCTTCTAGCTGACCGAAGAATGACCTGTAAACAAAAGTGTTGTTGTGTAATGAATGCCGTTTCAAATTTGCCGCCTTTTTTTTGAATCAGACCAGCTGGTCCCAAATCGGCAACGCCCCGATGCACTTTAAAGCCAATGATACCTGTGGGGGCGGGCATGGGGTTTTCAAATGTGGAGCGCGGGGAAAGTATAAATACGGATGTGTCCTTAATAAAAGTTGTCTTTGGTTTGAGTTCATGCAGCTGCGTCTCGTGTCTCTGTTTGCCAAGCGTGCCTGACATCCCTCGTGGTTCAGCACCCCGGACGAAATACAATTCTATCGTGCGCCGCTGCTGCGCGATCCGAATACTCCTAGCCGACTGAACGTGTCCAGCTAACTACCGGGAGATCCGAAGAATTCGTATCTTGTAACGTGTGGGCGCTTCGACCGCCGCACGATCCGACTCCTGCTGTCAAACGAATTGAGCTGTCTCTAGTGAGGGTGAGATCCGAACAGGTTGGTGCCGTGCCGCGGATGTTTCTTCGACCGCTGGGCGATACGAATACCAAGACGATCGATCGTCAACTAACTCGCTAGTGGAAGATCCGAATCTTCGCAGAATCAAGCCGTTCCGATCTACGACCGTAAAGGTCTGTGTACAGATCCGTGGCCAGCTGCTCGAGACGCTGAGTGACACTTCTCAGTAGTCGGGCTAGGTACACCTCCAGGTCCCCTTGGCTGCGTGGGTCATCCAGATCACAAAGACATACCCGGCCGCTCGAGACGCCGAGTGCCACAACCTTGGTAGTCGGGCCGGGGGAAGAATCAAAACGAAGGGGGAACACACCTGCAGATTGGAGCACACCCGCAGGCGGATGATTACATCAGGTTCCGTCACACTGACCTCTAATAATATGGTAACTGGTGACTCCTCTTGTTCTTTTCCACCTCAACTCCTCTAGATTGTGAGCTCTGTAAAGGGATACGTTATTGAAAATAGAGTTTCCTTTCTTTTGCTCTTAAATAATTGGGCAGAGGCTACTGACCGTCTCTGCCCAATAATTTGTTTCATAACTTTTTTTTCTTGGGTGAATTGACTCACCTTTTTCCCCTCATTGTGCGCAGCTCTTTATGTCAGGGACATCCAAACTCAGAAATCCCTGCAGCTATTTAATCTTGATTTGCACTCCTACCCAGGTTGCGTAGCGTAGGAACTGCAAATTGCGCACTGCTATGGACTTGTGCACTTTACATATACAAGTTCTGTAGCGTCTGTGCAAAGTGATTAATTGGAGCTGCGCACGCATGCACAAATCCGATCCATTGTCGCCTCTCTGAGACCACACAACCTCGGAGAGGTTTGTGACAGATTTCAAGATAAAGACTGTCCTCCACACAGATTGTCAGCTCATGCTGGGACAACCTTCTACAGAACCAATCAGCACTGCTCAGGTAGTGCAACACTGATTGGATACGGCCTCTCAATGACGGCCTGTAGCAATTAGGCGGAAGAGCCGTGAGGGGCCCTGGGAAGCTGCTGGCTCGGAAAGGGTTAACCCCGCGGCAGGAACCAAACAAAGGATCTGGCCACGGGGTGGGTCGGGGGAGGGGTCGGCAGGTAGGGCATTAAAGCCAGGCAGAGGGGGCCAGAGCGCTCACTTTGTGGCCAGGAGCAGGAGAAGAAGCTCTCCCGCCCGCCCTTTACATACGCTTGGGGTTTAGGCTGTTGGTGCTCGGGTTGGGATCCATCCCCTCGACACAGTGGGGGTGTAAGGCAGTGCTGGGGTAAAGGGGCGTGGTTAACATTTCAAGAGGTAAAATTCGGGGTTATGATTAATATTGTCTGATTAAAGATATGTTTACAGATAATTGTATGGTTATGTTTATGGGTGTACCACAATTGTTACAGCACTGTTATTGTTTACATGGGATTATGCTGTGGCCTGTAATAAATATCCACTTTTAGAATGAATTGAAATGTGTGGGTGTGAATTAATGCGCCGAGCGACAAGCAGCAGTGGGCACCTCATGTATTTATATAGAGAGTAATCAGATTGATTGGTTGAATGCTCAGTGCAGTGACCGTGTCTGCTACAGGAAGTAGAAGACCTACCAGAATGGAAGCATGCTAAGGGAGGCCCCGGCGTTGGAAATGATGCTTGTAAACGCTCTAAACTAAAAATATCTGTAGCGCTGTTTAAAAACTCTGTATTGCTCGGGTTTGGCCACCAGAGGGAGACAAGCGCAATGTAAAGTTTACTGGACACAACGGGACTACGTTTTCCATCATGCTTTGTGGCGGGGACAGGAAGTGGGTGAGAGAGAGCGAAGGACATCCGCAGCCTTGTGCGAAGGAGAGCCAGTGTGAGCCGAGCGACGAAAGGTGGAAGACACACGTGAGACTGCCAGAGATTAAGACCAGGCCAGAGAGCAGGAGCTGCCTTGCGGGTGCTGAGAATCAGAGACAGTGCTGGCGGAGATCTATCCACACACCGCTGAGAGGTTTTGCGCAGACACAACGTTCCAGTTTGGACCACGAGTAAGGAGACCGCGATGATCCACTGGGAGTGCAGGCGGTAGGCCGTAGTTCTCGTTACCGAAATCGGACAAGTGGGAGAAGCGGATACGGTGGCACAGAGTTCCAGTATAACCAAGCGGAGAGAGATCCTTGATCAGACAGCGGAACAGATTGTCTAGCGGATGGGTGAGAGGCCTTCCAGGGCAAAGTTGAAACAAAGCACGCTGCAGTATTGTTTAAATCTACAGGGCCCCAACGTGACTAGTCTAAGATTTGCTCAATCCATTCACTGGCCAGTTGAATATAGTACCCGGGTACGAGAAAAGAAAAGTAAAACAAGGATTAGTTAGATTAAAAACAAAGGAAGGAAGGTATGTAGAGGAGGATAAAAGTCTCGCTGACTGCCTCAATGAATATTTTTGTTCAGTCTTTGCAGAAGAAAAGGAAGGAAAGGGACCTCAGTTAGGAGGAAACACTAACAAGACAATTACATATCAGTTTACAGAGGAGGAGGTTCTACAGCAGCTGTCTAAAGTAAAGACAAATAAATCAATGGGGCCTGATGGGATCCACCCTAAATTATTAAAAGAGCTCAGTGATGTAATAGCAAAACCGTTAACAGATTTATTTAACCAATCCTTGCTAACGGGAGTCATCCCAGAAGACTGGAAATTAGCAAATGTTGTGCCCATTCACAAGAAGGGTAGTAGGGAGGAATCTGGGAACTATAGGCCAGTTAGTCTTACGTCAGTAGTGGGGAAATTAATGGAAACCATGTTAAAGGAAAGGATTGTTGAACATCTAAAAACACATAGATTACAGGATCAGAAACAACATGGGTTTACCTCAGGGAGATCATGCCAAACTAATCTTATTGATTTTTTTGATTGGGTAACAAAAATAATAGACACAGGTGGTGCAGTAGACATTGCTTATTTAGATTTCAGTAAGGCTTTTGATACTGTTCCGCATAGAAGGCTTATCAATAAATTGCAATCTTTGAGCTTGGATTCCAATATTGTTGAATGGATTAGGCAGTGGCTGAGTGACAGGCAACAGAGGGTTGTGGTAAATGGAGTTTATTCGGCGCAAGGTCTTGTTACCAGTGGGGTACCTCAGGGGTCAGTACTTGGACCCATTCTATTTAATATTTTTATTAGTGATATTGCAGAAGGTATTAATGGAAAAGTATGTCTTTTTGCTGATGACACAAAGATTTGCAACAGGGTTGACGTTCCTGGAGGGATCAGCCAAATGACAAATGAATTAGGTAAACTAAAAAAATGGTCAGAGCTGGGGCAATTGAATTTTAACGTGGATAAGTGCAAGATAATGCACCTGGGACGTAAAAACCCAAGGGCTGAATATAGAATATTTGATACAGTCCTAACCTCAACATCTGAGGAAAGGGATTTAGGGGTTATTATTTCAGAGGATCTAAAGGTAAGTAGTCAATGTAATAGAGCAGCAGGAAATGCTAGCAGAATGCTTGGTTGTGTAGGGAGAGGTATTAGCAGTAGGAAAAGGGAAGTGCTCATGCCACTGTACAGAGCACTGGTGAGACCTCACTTGGAGTACTGTGTGCAGTACTGGAGACCGTATCTCCAGAAGGATATAGACATCTTAGAGAGAGTTCAGAGAAGGGCTACTAAAATGGTGTACGGCTTGAAGGAGAAAAGTTACCAGGAAAGGCTTAATGATCTTAACATGTACAGCTTGGAAAAAAGACGAGACAGAGGAGATATGATAGAAACATTTAAATACGTAAAGGGAATCCACAAGGTAGAGGAAGGGAGTATATTTAAAAGGAAACAAAGTAGCAAAACAAGAGGACATAGTCTTAGATTAGAGGGGCAAAGGTTTAAAAGTAACATCAGAAAGCATTATTTTACTGAGAGGGTGGTGGATACATGGAACAGCCTTCCAGTAGAAGTGGTAGAGGCCAAAACAGTAATTGAATTTAAGCAGGCATGGGATAGGCATAAGGCTATCCTAAACAAAAGATAAATCCAGGTAAAGTATCCATGTAATTGGGCAGACTAGATGGGCCGAAAGGTTCTTATCTGCCGACATTTTTCTATGTTTCTATGTTTCTATGTTTCTACCTGAGATAACACACACACACCTTTTTGGGACACTACTTTTACGGGACTTACACTCCAGAAACGGAGGGGTTAAACTTTCCTTTTTGCCGCCCTGTGTTTTCCCGCATTACGAAAATCCTGTTGTACATATACCGTGTTTCACATTATATATGCCACTTTATTGGGATCAGTAAAGTATATAATCTATAAAATCCACAACAGTGCTGGTGTATATTTATTCCCTAGTGCGGTGAGACTAACCCGAGGTTAAATTCAGCGGCTCCTCTAGGAGTGAGCGCTACATATCCATTGAGTGTCACTTGATCTCTTTAGCACATATGTCATGTTTGATCCTCTGAGATATCATAACATAGTTGTGGGTGGTTTAATAGGGGTTAACAGGGCTGCCATCGGGGGGGGGGGGTGATAGCCTATGACATGCTCAGGGGCCGACTCCAGGGGGCCCTGACCGTTGCCAAACCCTGTGCAGCTTGTCTAAGTGCCACAGTGTAAGGGTCCCTCAGTGCCACCTAAGACACCAATAAATGTCCTGGTGAGCTGCAGCATCTGAGGCTTGCAAGAGTGCGCTGACACAACACTGAGGGAGCATCAAATAGTGGTGCCAACCAAACGCTGTCCCACCAGGAAACAGTTTTTATAGTCTTGATGTGGTAGGTATTTAGCCCACTCCCTATGATACAAGTTAGGCAGGAGAGGTGGCAAAATGTTTTATTTTTAATTGGCTTACTGAAGTAGGCAGCTGATGGAAGGAGGTCCCCAACCGATGTGTCAGTTAGGTGCCCCAAGATTTCTGATAGCAGCCCTGGTGATTAATAATTAACCCCAGCAATTATCATTTTATATATATTTGCTATAATTAACACTTGTTTTTAATATATATATAATATGTGTGTTATATGTATGCACCGAGAAATACATACATTTTTGCATAAGGCTACTGCAAGGAGAGATATAAAGATATATGCTATAACTTCCCTTTAAATTACAAAATGATTCGGGAAAATAAATACAATATACATTGCTATTATATATCAGAAAAAAAGGACTGGCAATTTTATAATGTTCTCTTCACATTTATAAATGGCAGGCAAAACACAGGAAAAGATCATTTTCAGAATTAGTGAGTGATGTAGGGGTTATTCCTTCTCTCTAACACCATTACTCATCACAATGTCTGGATATCCAATAATATTATCTAACTCTCCAGTGGCTTCTGTGTGGGAAGATAAAGATTATAACACATATAATGGATTCTATCCATATATATTACAATCCACGCACAAAGCACAGGTTTGTTCACATAAAAGCTAATCTTGGGGCAATTTATAGGGGTAATGTCAAATTTAGGTTAAAAAAAACATGGGAAAACCTGATTTGGTGATATTTCCAGGTTAATGGTTTTTAAATTCCATATCGATTCTCTGATTGTTTTCTGCTAATACAGATGTTTAGAATCATAACAAGTTACTTGTTGTAACTAATAAACCACTCAGGAAAAATTCTCCTGGAATTGTCATATCCATAAATCTGGATACAAGGAATTGGGTAAAATCTAGTGCAGGGATCTCAAACTCTGGCCTCCCGGATGCATATTGCCCACAATTCTTAGAATGCAAAAAATGGCCCGAGAATCATGGGCGGTGTAGTTCTGAAACCTCCAGGGGCTACAAACATACTGTCTGATTTTAAAAAATGCATGTGGATGGTATGGTCATAATTTGGCTTGCATATAACATGATTTAGGCCGGGGACAGACGAGAGTGGAAGGAATGTCCGTGAGAGTGGACGTTCCTTCCACTCGACACCTGTCTGCCCACCTCGCTTTGCGCACTATGGAGGATCGCGCTTTGCAGCCCCATCAACACGTGCCCTAGCACATCGACGGGGAGGCTTTGTGGGCGGATGCTTGTTGCGCGTGTATTTCGTGCGTGCGCACAAACGTGTAATCGGCCCCGTTGCAGCGTCAGAACGCTGCTCCGGGAGCCGGTAAGTATGTTAGTATGGGCGCACTACGTGCGCTCGTCTGACATCGACTTTAGGGTTGTGCTTGTGGGAGTAACATTTTGTGGCACACATTAGGACAGGGTCAGCAACTTGGAACTACATTTCCCATGAGTCTCTACCAGCTTAATGAGTGGCTGAGCATCATGGCAGATAGAATTGTAAAATATTTGGAAGGTCAAGGCTGCTGTCCCCTGCAGGGTTGCCAGCTTTTCTTCAGTGCCAGTGTTGCAAAAAACCCAAAAAACAGCTAACTGCACTGCAATACAGACTTTTCTTGCAACAGAGGCACTTAGTGGATAATCCCCATAGGGTTACAACAATAGCTGTAGTTCATTTAAAGGAACAGAGTATTAAAAAATATGGTTCCAGGGCGGAGCTACGCAGCGTGGTGGATGGTCGCATCTTCGACGAGCTCCGTGAGCTACCTTTGAACCTTGCTGATTTTAAAGCGACCGCCACCGGCCTTACGGATTCCTGAAGCCCCCAGAGGTTGCTGGACACTTGGAAATTTGTCCGCAGCGACCACTAACAATTCACGTGCCCCATTTGTGCCGCTTTCTGACCCGTTACTGACCGGCGGCCTGACTGCGGCAGCCATCTTGAGAGCCAGGATCCATCTCACTGTCGCTGACTCTGGGACAAAGATGGGGAAGAAGTCTTTTCGGAAGACGCTCAAGACTGGGAGCCCCAGACAGCGGGATATACGAACCTTGCTGGGGGGAGACCACGGAACTCGGGTGAGTGATGCCGTGGTGTTTACCCCACGAGATTTTAGCTCAGAGGAGGAGGATGCTGCGGGAGATGGACGTTACCGAGCCAGGCCCACAGATGTAAGAGTGGACGCACGGGCAGAGATTCCCTCACAGGGAGCAGATTTTCCAGTACGTGGAGCTACCCCGGTTCCGTGTCTATTGACCGCGGACCTGACGGGACCTAAACCTTTCACGAAAGATGACGTACCCCACTTGGTCGAGGAGTTACGGGCAGTTTGGAAACAAGACATGCACGGACTATACAGTGAGCTTGCTGAGCTGCGGAACACGGTTGAGACTGTACAGGCCAGAACGGACATTGTGGAGACAGAGCAGGCGACAGTGGTGAGCCGTGTGGACTCACTTTAGACCCAGGTAAATCTACTTTCCAGAGCATTTTTTTTTTCTTTTCTTCTCTTTCTCTCTTTATTGTTTGTTGTTTTGTCTTGCCCTATACATGCTATGGAAGGTGCAGGGGGTCGGCGGGGAGGGGCTTTCAGAGATCGGCCCCTGCGCTTTCTCACATATAATGTTAAAGGCTTGAATATCCCTGAAAAGCGAAGCAAATTGTTACGTGAACTGAGAGCTCTCCGGTCTCCGGTTGTTTTTCTTCAGGAAACCCACTTTCGAGCAGACGCTCCACCCACACTGTCGTCAGGGTTATTCCCAGACGGATTCTTTAGTAATTATGCGGTAGCGAAATCGCGGGGGACGGCAATTCTCTTTTCTCGTGATGTCCCGTTTCAGTTAGAGGATCAACAGATTGACCCTGAGGGTGGCTATCTTTTTCTCAAAGGCTCTATATCCGATACTCAATATACGTTTGCCTCTATATATCTGCCTAATACGAATCAGCATAAATGCCTGGCACGCATTATCAGACACCTTACCTCTTTTACCTCTGGCATCTTGGTCCTCGGAGGAGACTTTAATGTTCCGCTGGAACCCCGACTAGATACTTCAAGGGGGGTCTCCTCTGCTCCCTCTTGCTCTTTGAGACACATCCGAAGATCACTGGACTCCCTACGTTTGGTTGATGTGTGGCGGGCGTTTCATGCAGGAGCACGTGATTACACTTTTTTCTCACCTGTCCATGCATCTTCCTCACGCATTGATTACATTTTTCTACAGTAGCATCAACTGCATTTGGTCCTGGATGCAGATATAGGTACGCGCACATGGTCGGACCACTCCCCTGTGTGGATGGATCTAACCTCCCCACTTTATAGACCTCGAGAACGAACATGGCGCCTAAATGTTACTCTGCTGGATGATCCCGTACTTACGGCGGATCTCTCTGCCCACCTTACGAGGTACGTTCAAGACAATTTAGATACGGAAGAGGTCCCACTGGCGACGGTCTGGGAAGCCCATAAGGCGGTGATTAGAGGCCACTTTATTAGTGCGGCCACGGCGATCAAACGGGCTAAGACCTCAGAGGTCGCTGACCTTTTGATTAAGATCCGACACCTGGAATCTCAAGCTGACACGTTGGATGACTCTTCTTTTCAGGAAGTGACTCAGTTACGGCGTAGACTCAATGAGATCTTAGATGACAGAATTCGCTTAGACGCTGCCAGGGCCAAATGCCATTTCGCTTTACTGGAGAACAAACCAGGTAGACTTCTGGCCATCGCATTAAGACAACGGCGTTTCGAACGGCATATATTGCTACGATCAAGATGAGGAATGGACGGTGTTCATCTCGACCGGATGAAATCATGGAGGAATTTGCCTCTTATTACCAGTCTCTCTATCACTTGGATGCGACGGAAGGTACGGGACCTCCTCAGGCGGATTTAACTAGATATTTGAAATCACGGATTTTGTCTAAGGTCTCCTCAGCGGCCCAGGAATCCTTGGCTGCTCCTATCTCGATCGAGGAATTGTCCACTGCATTTAAGGCCATGAAAACGGACGCTGTCCGGGACCGGATGGGCTCCCACTGGAATATTATAAGTGCTTTGGAAGCATACTGTCACCTTTATTCCTACGTCTTTTCCAGGAGATAGATGGTACTACACATTTACACTCGCGGACCCTGGCAGCCACTATTGCAGTTATTCCGAAGCCCGGAAAGGACCGCATAGACTGCAAGAACTACCGACCCATCTCCTTACTGAACGTGGACACGAAACTCCTGGCTAAGATCCTTGCGGAACGATTACTACCTTTTGTCCCTGGTCTGATTCAACCGGACCAGGTAGGTTTCATGCCGGGCAGGGAAGCCAAGGATGCGACATCTAGGGCGTTGAATGCTATCACCCTGGCAAAACGTTCGGGACAGGAAATGCTGCTGTTTTCGGCCGATGCGGAAAAGGCGTTCGACCGAGTACGTTGGAAATATCTCTTTGAGGTCTTACGACTCATGGGTATCCCTGACGCCTATCTTCACTGGGCTGCAGCATTATATCATACCCCGACGGCAAGGATCCGTATCAATGGCGCTCTCTCCACCGAGATCTCTGTCCATAATGGAACGAGACAAGGCTGTCCTCTATCTCCATTGTTGTTTGCTCTTTCTCTGGAACCACTACTACAGTCCATACGTTCGAATGCAGACATATCTGGAATCCGTGGCTCTGCTCGTCATCATGTGGTATCGGCATATGCAGATGACCTACTATTCATGCTCACTGATGTGGAGAAGTCTTTACCGGCTGTTCTTCGAACAGTTGCCGATTTTGGAGAATACTCTAGCTTTCGCATCAACGTGGATAAATCGGAACTCTTGGATATTAACCTGCATCCGATGGTGTCCAGACGGCTAAAACAACGGTTCCCATTCACTTGGTGTGCGACTAAGATGGGATACCTAGGTATATGGCTGACTTCCTCTCACGCCCGGCTTTTTGAATATAATTATAAACCACTCTTCGACTCCTTTAAGTCGGACCTAGATGGCTGGATGACCAAATTTATTTCCTGGCTTCGAAAAATAAAAGTGATCAAAATGAACCTACTACCCCGCCTTCTCTACATTTTTCAAACAGTACCGATTCCCATCCCAGCAGGATTCTTTACCGCTCTCCGCTCCCAGATTTTGAAATTTGTATGGCCTAAAGGGAGACCTAGAGTACGACATGAGACCCTGTGTCGCTCTAAGGCTCGTGGAGGTTTGGCCCTCTAGGACATCAAGCTATATTTTTTTGCCACACAGCTGACCCGTATACTCGACTGGTCGCTGACGTCGGGGGAAAAACTGTGGCTGGATATAGAAGAAAAACTCATGGGGACTCCTCTGTGGACTTTACCCTGGGTCCGCCCTAGGGATTCCCCCGATAGTCAGACTCGATGGAGCATCCCCCGAGAAACTTTGCGGCTATGGAGGAGAATACGTATGTCGAGGTCTTTGTCGTCGGCTGTCTCTCCGCTCCTACCGCTACAGCACAATCCGGGCTTTCTCCCAGGAGTTTGTCCCGCTTTGAAACATAGATTTGACCTCCCAGATAGGATCACAGTGCACTCTTTTTTGAGAGACGATACCATACCCCCGCTTGCACCTACTGATGGATCACCGCCACTAACTTTCCTGGAACACTTTAACTATGCCCAGATTAATTCTTTTCTTAAGTCATTGAACGCTGGATATAGCCTTACCAAACCTCTAATGCCTTTCGAGAACTTTTATAGATTAGATATCCCACTTGCCAGGTGCATTTCCACTCTTTACTGACTGCTACAGGACTCCACTGATGACCCGCCACAGTTCCAATCGACGTGGCATGACCTTTTAGGTGAATCCTCCTCTGCGGAAATGTGGTCTATGACTTACGCATTAACTCATCGGGGATCCCCGACACTGAAATGTGCGGAAAACGCATATAAGATACTCACCTTTTGGTATTGGACCCCGGAAAGGATCCACAGAATCCACCCAAGCTCTGACCCCTCTTGTTGGAGATGCGGAACAGCCGTGGGTAATTTTCTTCACATATGGTGGGAATGCCCTCTCCTTGATCCCTTCTGGAGGATGGTCCATGATGGAGTCACCACCATCACTGCGTTGGAGGTGGAGTTCTCCGCTAAGACTTACCTCCCACTACAGTTCCCGACGTCTATTAAAAATATGCGTAAATCTGCAGTTCTACGCCTTGTGTTCGCAGCTAGACTGCTGATTCCTCTATACTGGAAAACTGCAACTGTCCCTTCTAGACGATTGTGGGTGACTGAGGTGGAGCGACTACGGGCTCTCAACCACTTGGTAGTGGTGGAGCGAGGACAGATAGAAGCCTTTTGCGCCACATGGTTCTATTGGGACGACTACAAGTCTAGCCATGCGACTCCCCCTACCTACCTCAGATCTCCCGATGGTCGGGGAAGGATAGATGAATGATTTCAGTGTCCTGGTAAATTTACTGGCCTGTGTGAGTTCCTGTCTTGGCGCCCCCCCCCCGCACATACGACTGGAACGTGAATTATAATCTAAATCCCCCTACCCCTTTTTTTTTTTTTTCTTCCTCTCCCCCTGGACTACTACCCACTTACTCTTTGTCTCCTTTTACTCTCTTTTCTTCCCACTTTGAGATTCCTTTTCTCTGGCTTCTTTCTCGGCGGCCCCACACTTTTTGAGCCATACTCAACGTCATGGCCTGATGTGAGGACGCGAGTGCCCTGGAGCAGTGGTCCCCAACCCTGGTCCTCAGGGCCCACTAACAGGCCAGATTTTGTAGATCACCATGGGGAAAAGCAGACTGAATCCTGCAATCACTGAGCAGCAAATCATAACACCTGTGCTGTGCTTCAGATATCTGGCAAACCTGGCCTGTTAGTGGGCCCTGAGGACCATGGTTGGGGACCACTGCCCTGGAGGACCTCTAGCGATATCTCATTGATAACTTGCAGATCTATTGTTTGCTCCAGGCGACCTGATCTCGGTTTGGATAACCGACACAAGTAAATTCTCTTCATGCCATATTGCATTTCTGTTGTTTGGCCCCCTTTTATGTACTATTCTTTACTGCTGTACTACTATCATATATTGCTGTATTCGTTTCCTCCTGTTATATACTTTCCATATAATAAAAATTCTGTCAATGAAAAAATTTACCTTAAAATTGGAGGGGTCGCGTTATAGTCGAGACATCTGCATCGCGTGTAAAAAATAAATAAAAAAATTGCCTTGCTCTGGATCCCAAGTCTCCCGGAAGTTCCGGAAGTCTCGCTGAAGTCAATGCAGACTCCCTGATGCTTGCAAACAGTTCAGGAACTCCCAGATTCAGGAGAAGTGGGATCCGTCATGGCCAGAGGTCACGCTCGGTTTAAGCCAATCATTCGCCTCGCTCGCCTCCGCCAGCCATCTAATCGCTAGTAAAGATGGGTGGCCGGCGGCTTCGTACTTAGTAACAACTGCAATCATTCTAGAGCAGAGCACCCTGGCCTGAGGGGTAGCCTGACTGTATTAAGAGAACCTGGAAAGATTTTAATTGTTTACCGGTACAGTAAAATATTGTTCCTCGCGTTATATTCGAGTCTTGAGTATTCTCGCATTTCCATAATAAATCTCTATCCGTCGTGTTATATTCGGGTCGCGCTATACTACGTATAACGTATCTACAGTATTTGTTTTTGTGTTAATATCTTGCATTTTACTATTTTGTATTTCTGTAACCATGTTCTTGAACCCAGGACATACTTGAAAACGAAAGAAATCTCAATGTATCCTTCCTGGTAAAATCCTTTATATATAAATAAATATATATACACACACACTAGGGTTAAACCGATACCACTTTAAGACCGGGTACAAGTACCAATACTTTTTTTCAGGTACTCACCGATATCATGCACACTCAGATACATATATACAGACCAGAACTTTCCCAGATACATATTTACAGAGACCTCAGACCAGATCATGTCCAGATCTCATATATACAGAGACCTCAGACCAGAACATGTCCAGATACATATATACATATATTCGGGGGGGGATTCTACCAGTTTTGGCCAAGAGCTGGTGTTGGGTTCGCAATGAAAGGCGGATATATTTGCCCCCAGCTCACATGGATATATTGCCCCCCAGCTCACATGGATATATTTGCTCCAGTTCACACATGGATATATATTGCCCCCAGCTTTCACATGGATATATATACTGCTCCCCAGCTCACACATGGATATATTTGCCCCCAGCTCATATGGATATATTTGCCCCAGCTCATATGGGTATATTTGCCACAGCTCATGGATATAATTGCCCCAGCTCATATGGGTATATAATTGCCACCAGCTCTCATGTGGATATATTTGCCCCAGCGCATATGGGTATATTTGCCCCAGCTCATATGGATATATTTGCCCCCTGTTCACATGGATATATTGCCCCCAGCTCACATGTGGATATATTTTCCCCCAACGCATATGGGTATATTTGCCCCCAGCTTTCATGTGGATATATTTGCCCCCAGTGCATATGGATATATTTGCCACAGCTCACATGGATATATTGCCCCCAGCTCACATGTGGATATATTTGCCCCCGCTCTTTTTTTTTAAAGGATTTTACCAGGAAGGATACATTGA
Source organism: Leptobrachium leishanense (assembly GCA_009667805.1). NCBI lineage: Eukaryota > Metazoa > Chordata > Amphibia > Anura > Megophryidae > Leptobrachium > Leptobrachium leishanense. Next base: position 78,861,929 of record CM019070.1, on the reverse strand, counting down.
GATTTCTCTTGTTTTCAAGTATGTCCTGGGTGGCGAGTATGTACCGTTAGGTGTCTTGCCCAAGGACACTTACTGGAGAGGTGCTCGTCGGGATCAAACCCATGACTCCACAGGCTCTCTCCACGCAGAGCAGTGATGTTACCTCTACTCCACCCAGGCGGTCTCATGTGGATATATTTGCCCCCAGCGCATATGGGTATATTTGCCCCCAGCTCTCATGTGGATAAATTTGCCCCAGCGCATATGGGTATATTTGCCCACAACTCATATGGATATATTTGCCCCAGAGATTATGGGTATATTTGCCCCAGTTCACATGGATATATCTGCCCCCAGCTCATAAAAACATAGAAAAATGTCGGCAGATAAGAACCTTTTTCGGCCCATCTAGTCTGCCCAATTACATGGATACTTTACCTGGATTTATCTTTTGTTTAGGATAGCCTTATGCCTATCCCATGCCTGCTTAAATTCAATTACTGTTTTGGCCTCTACCACTTCAACTGGAAGGCTGTTCCATGTATCCACCACCCTCTCAGTAAAATAATGCTTCCTGATGTTACTTTTAAACCTTTGCCCCTCTAATCTAAGACTATGTCCTCTTGTTTTGCTACTTTGTTTCCTTTTAAATATACTCCCTTCCTCTACCTTGTGGATTCCCTTTACGTATTTAAATGTTTCTATCATATCTCCTCTGTCTCGTCTTTTTTCCAAGCTGTACATGTTAAGATCAATAAGCCTTTCCTGGTAACTTTTCTCCTTCAAGCCGTACACCATTTTAGTAGCCCTTCTCTGAACTCTCTCTAAGATGTCTATATCCTTCTGGAGATACGGTCTCCAGTACTGCACACAGTACTCCAAGTGAGGTCTCACCAGTGCTCTGTACAGTGGCATGAGCACTTCCCTTTTCCTACTGCTAATACCTCTCCCTACACAACCAAGCATTCTGCTAGCATTTCCTGCTGCTCTATTACATTGACTACTTACCCTTAGATCCTCTGAAATAATAACTCCTAAATCCCTTTCCCCAGATGTTGAGGTTAGGACTGTATCAAATATTCTATATTCAGCCCTTGGGTTTTTACATCCCAGGTGCATTATCTTGCACTTATCCACATTAAAACTCAATTGCCACAGCTCCGACCATTTTTTTAGTTTACCTAAATCATTTGTCATTTGGCTGATCCCTCCAGGAACGTCAACCCTGTTGCACACATAGCTCACATGGAGATATTTGCCCCCAGCTCTCACCTGCTGCCAGGACCCCCAGGCTCCGCCAGCGTTCTTCTCCAAGGCGAGTGGCTGCTGGCATGATGCAGCTTGGCTGCTCACCGGCGGGAACCACCTGACCAGCGCAGCCGAGTTCTCGCAGATCGCGCGTGGCGATGGTCAGGTGGTTCGGGCCCCTAGCGCTGCGCCGGGTCTCCCCGGCCGACCAAAATGGCTGCGCTCGGGCCAGGAATTCCGCCCCCTCAAACTGACAGGAAGCCAGATAGTAAGGTGGCCGCCTGTGCCGCCTTACACTAGCGCCGGCCCTGCTTGTCCTATTGAGGCCTCCCTCGTGGTGCACTCTTGGGCTCGCTATGGGTTCCGTACGATGTTGGATTCCTCCGTGGCCCTCAAAGAGTAAACAAAACGCACATAGAGTAATATCATATATGCAGGGTCCTGTGAGTATATTTTCTCCCTTTAAACACTCCCTGCAGCAGGGAGCGTGTAAAGGGAGAAAATATATTACATTTGCTGGTGTCTCATCAATCAGACACCAGATGTTCAGATCTTCATAAGGTGCACTGGGTCACCTATCAGTCTCAGCCACCTGCATAGGCATCTCTACAGGGGGGCTGGGGGGGGGCAATTGACCACCCCTAGGTTATTCCTTGCCCCCCATGTGCCCCCACCAAGAATCAGCATCCAGCTTACCCTATGTATTCAGAATGTTGTATCCCCTTCCCTATGCATCACACATGGTCAATCAAGGTGTCAATGGAAAGGGCAGAGTCTGGCCTTTCCAATGATATCCAAAATGACCATATTCAGTATAAATAAATTTAATATAAAACTGTACTTTTTCTTTTGACCGGGTTGAAATGGCTCAGTGAAGGGTTCAACGGTCAGACTATAACATTGTGTATTACTTTTGGTTTTGCTTTGGTTTAGTTCTATATTAAGGGTTAATGAGTAGGCTTCCTCCCTCACCGTATACATTTTGTTTTTTCTTTATTAATGGCATTTTAGTGGGTCAATGGGTAGGCTACATGCCTCACAGTGTATTCATTTCATGTTTTCCCTTGCTTAATTGCATTTTAGGGATTAATGGGTAGGTTACATGCCACACTATTTTTTTTCCCCTGGTTTTATGGCATTTTAGTGGTTATTATGAAAGTGAAAAACTAAAGGGTCCATTCAGCTTTAGATCCTTTTCTTTGTCACATTTCGGGGAATCCATTTCGCCAACAATATGGTGAATTCCCTATTTAGAGAATGGTCACCGTAATTTGCAAAAAATTTGAGTCGTCAAAGCAGTTACCAGATGTCGGTGAAAACCACTGAATTGCAGTGAATAAAATATTGAATTTATGTATCAGATTAGCACAACAAAAAAGTATCATTGCATCACATTACTCTGAGATTTTGGAATCTTATTTATATATAATTATTTAGTTTTTTTCAGTGGGATGATTTAGTGGTGAAAATTATTAGTGCACCCCCCCAGTTTTGACTGTGGTATCTTATGTCCCCCCCCTACCATATTGCTCCTAGAGTCGCCACTGGCCACCTCCTTGGAGAATGAAAGTATCCAGGACAGGTGGGAAATCAGGCAAGATATTTATTAATAAAATACGGTAGTAAAACTTTAAAGTCTGCTTCTGAGTCATTTCACTTTCCATGCGTTGAGCTAATTTTGATAATTTTTTTTGCATATGACATTTTTTAAACCATATTTGGAGTCCTGCTTTATTGTAGGACACAAATTGTATATATTTTTTCCCCCAAAATATACCATTGTATATGTCATGTCCCATCAGAATGCCATATCAAAATACAGTTGTGTTCAAAATTATTCAACCCCCACTGAAATTTAGTGTTTTGGCCAGTTTGACATTGATTTTGATCATTCAGTCATCTTGCTTACAATTAAATCAAAGAGGCACGTGTAGGTCAGACAAATATAACATAACATTTATAATGAAATAACCACAAATGTCTTTTCTGTGCTCACATCATTATCAGTTTTATTCAACCCCCAAGTGACATTCAATCTTAGTACTTAGTACAACATCCTTTTACAGTTATAACAGCTTTTAAACGTGAAGCATAGCTTGACACAAGTGTCTTGCAGCGATCTACGGGTATCTTCGCCCATTCGTCATGGGCAAAAGCCTCCAGTTCAGTCACATTCTTAGGCTTGCGCACTGCAACTGCTTTCTTTAAGTCCCCCCAGAGGTTCTCAATCGGATTTAAGTCAGGCGACTGCGATGGCCACTCCAAAATGTTCCAGCCTTTAATCTGCAACCATGCTCTAGTGGACTTGGAGGTATGCTTGGGATCATTGTCCTGTTGAAAGGTCCAACGTCTCCCAAGCCTCAGGTTTGTGACGGACTGCATCACATTGTCATCCAATATCTCCCGGTACTGAAGAGAATTCATGGTACCTTGCACACGCTGAAGCTTCCCTGTACCTGCAGAAGCAAAACAGCCCCAAAGCATGATTGACCCCCTGCCATGCTTCACAGTAGGCAAGGTGTTCTTTTCTTCATAGGCCTTGTTCTTCCTCCTCCAAAAATTAGGGTTGATCCATGGGCCCAAACAGTTCTAATTTAGTTTCATCAGTCCACAGAACACTATCCCAAAACTTCTGTGGTTTGTCCACATGACTTTTGGCATACTGCAGTCGACTCTTTTTATTCTTTGGAGACAGCGAGGGGGTGCGCCTGGGAGTTCTGGCATGGAGGCCTTCATTACGCAGTGTGCGCCGTATTGTCTGAGCTGAAACTTCAGTACCCACATCTGACAAATCTTTTCTCAGTTCCTCAGCAGTCACACAGGGACTTTTCTCCACTCTACGCTTCAGGTAGCGCACAGCAGTCGAAGTCAGCATCTTCTTTCTGCCACGACCAGGTAGCGTTTCAACAGTGTCCTTTGCCTTGAATTTGCGAATGATGCTTCCTATGGTCTCTCTTGGTATGTTTAACATCTTTGCAATCTTCTTATAGCCATTGCCCTTCCTGTGAAGAGTAATCACCTCTTCTCTTGTCTTCCTGGACCATTCTCTTGACTTCACCATGTTTGTAACCACACCAGTAAATGTCTAGAAGGAGCTGAGTATCACAGTCATTTTAAAGCTGCCTAATTGGTGCTTATTATGCTTTATTGCTGCTCCGTGACATCCACAGGTGTTTTCAATACCTGATTGAAAACACTTGAATGAACCTCTGTTCTTCAGTGGTAGTCTTTAAGGGGTTGACTAATTGTGTCAATGAAGAATTCACAAAAGAAACATTTACTACTGTATTACAAAACCAATTGATGTCATTTTAGTTGCATATGGTTCTTTAAAAAGTCCTTGTAGGATTTCATTCTGAATACAATTACAAATGTACACTAAATTCCCTAAAACCCTTTACAGCATTGGGGGTTGAATAATTTTGAACACAACTGTATGTCAAAAAATATAAATAGCTTTTCAGATGTCAGTCATTTTCATCATGTGACTATTTTCCCACATATTATCCTCTAAACCTTTGTGGTTATATATCTGGCAGGGTACCCTTTATTAAAAAAAAACAACTCAGAAATGGAGAACCTGTTACTGCATTTTTCTGAGGAAATATGCCATTTAAGCCAAAATCAGAAAAAACTATTTTATCTCTTGCATATAGTGTTTTCTATTATTTCCTTTGTAAGTTTTTTCTGTACATATTAGGTACCATTGGAAAGGCCTGATTCTGGGACTGTCTCTGGGTTTCCGTACTCCCTGCCGGCAATTGGACCCCTAGGAGGTGAGGCAGTCTGCAGGAGTGCCAGATAGTCACGTGGCCGCGGCGTGATATGCCATTTATGCCCACTTACCGTTACTCGACATAGCGTTCCCCGTTGGAGGCAAGGGATTAGGGTCATTATTTTCTTAATCATTCTATATTTTGTCAACATTTCATAAGATAACGGATGTCACACAGTGGTAATTTGGTGCATCATGTATTCTATTCAGCAGTCTTTGAACTCTATAGACTGTTTTTTCTTTCTCATTTTCCTTGTTCACACCTGGGGTAAATGAGGTGGGGAGAGAAAGTTGATAAAAGCGTTCAAAGACAGGAAACGTGTTTATGTGATTTTAAAACAAAAAGGATTCATCCACTTCTCTAAACTTTAAATCTAAAGAGCTGGAATAAAGTAGATGTTTTGCAAGCAATTTTCTAAATATAAAAGGAGAAGCGTAACAAAGTTGGTAATGAATAGAATATATTTAGAATACACTGGAATACATTAGCAAATAATTTAACAGGTTATTTCCCTTTAACAAATCAACTTTGTATCTGTGGCATTGAGTTGTTTTTCAGCACCTGTTTCCTTGTTCTGTGACCACATAATTTCCTTCTGAGAACAGGTACAAAGTGTGCCTGACATTCTAGACAGAACAGAAAACATTCTGAAGACTTTCTGTTTCAGTAGCATGCATCAAGGGGTCAGCAAGAATAACAGATGCACTGTTTCCAGTCTGTTTCATGTTGGTGTTTGTTGCTTTGTTTTCTCACACCCAAACCCATAGAGCCCAATTCTATTAAAGGGGTAATTCAGAGAGCACCGAAATGCACAGAGCACTGAAATGTCACCAACATTTTGGTGCTCTCTCGTTCGTCGCACTTCTGTGACTTAAATTCGTCAACAGAAAAAGCCTACCAGCCGCCGAACAAGGATAAAATAATAAATAAAAAAAAACAACAAAAACGCAACTTTTAAGACACATTTTTAAAAAACTAGTGCATGAAAATTCCTGGAAATAATACACTATATTGCCAAAAGTATTCGCTCACCTTCCTTGACTCACATATGGATGAGTGAGCGAATACTTTTGACAATATAGTGTATATGAGGTCCTACGAACCAAAATAAAAAGGTCTGTTAGAGAATAAAAAAAAATATCGGATCAAAAAGTTCACTGAACAAATCCTAAAAAAATAAGTAAAGAAACCTTTTGCTGCAAAAGAAAATAATTAATATTTAAGAAAAACTGGGTATTTTTTTTATGGGATTCGCCTGCTTAGGCTGGGTTCAGACGAACGCACTAAGTGCGGCTGTACTAACGTGCCTTCCAGCGACGCAACAGCAGCTGTGCTGCATCCGTGCACGGTGACAATACTGCAAAGCACGATCCTCCATAGGAGGATTGAGCCTACAGCGTTGAGCGCACTAACTGCACACAGCAAGGCAGCCAGGCGGGTGTCAGACAGGCGTCGAGTGGAAGGAACGTTCTTGCGCTCTTACTACCACTCGAGTGAAACCACTGAAATTTGGGGCATTTCACTGATGTTTCGGCGCTCACTGAATAGATTAACCATTACTTCTCTATGGGAATTTCCCTGCCACCGAAGGTTACCGTATTTCGCTGGCAATTTGCCAACATTTGGCGAATTGCCAGCTTTCTGAATAGTTGAATGGCCACAAAATTGCACAGTACAGTGAAAAGTTCAGTGCAATTCCATGGCCAATACGGTACTCTTTAAAAAACCCTCAGAGAGCCACTTTCCATCGCCAGAGGATCAGTTGGTAACAGAGTGATGTACTCTGCAAAGAAGTACAGAAATGTCTTGATAAATGCTAGTTAACTCTTTAAGGTCATGGGATGTCGTATGCTGTCCTGGCGGCAGGCGGGCTTAAACGCCGGAGATACCGGAGTTGCTGCAGAGCGACTGGGTAAAGAAACCCAGTGGCACTGAGGTTGAGTGTGCACCATGTCTTGAGGTGGGCGGATGCGCAGCGGGTCTCACTGGCACAGTGTCCCCAATATGAGACTGTGGCACACTGGTCTGTTTTACAGATGGTGAGGAAATTCTCACCTCACCCATTAAGGGCAGAGCGAGCCACGCTGTTAACCAGCATTCACACCGGCCCACTGAGCCATTGGCCCACCGGGAATCTTCCTGTAGTCACTATGGCCAGTACATGCCTGCCTTTTAGTGAATAGACCTGTAAGACTGTTTTCTGCAGTGCCAGGGGAGCTCTCTGGGGCTGCTGCCTGTCCTGTTCTAAACCTGCTTCACACAGAGCAGCATGAGCTTCCGGCACAGAGCAACGGACCCTGTTGGTCTGACAAAGCCACTTTTTCTTCTCTAATATCCCATGCAGCCACCTCCTCCGTTTGTAAATACACCAGGGACAGAGTGCCAGGATAAAAATAATAATAATTTAATTTAAAAACGTACAAAAACCACCAAAACGCGTTTCGCGTATAAGAATGCTTCCTCAGTTGTGAGTAAACCTCTTTTTAAATACCATTATTTTATTGCCTGGAGAACGCTGCAGTACAGGGCCGGCGCGGCGCTAGTGTAAGGCAGCACAGGCGGTCGCCTTACTGTTCTGGCCTGGTGCCAAACTGGGGGCAGAAAATCCTTTTCCCTGTTCATATTCACTGCTGGCCGGGGAATTCCTTCTGATGCCGCCTATTATGTAAATTATGCTCCCCCTTGTGGCTGGAACAGCTGCTGCACTTCCGGCCTGGTGAGGGGGAGGGCCATAGGAAGAGGCAGAAGAGTCTGGGCCATGTGCTTCCTCGTGCTGCTCCTCTTACAGCAGAATGAGTGAGGAGATTAATCAGCCCCTGCCCTGCAGCAGCAGAGACCCCATGGAGCCAGGAGGTGAGTTATCACACTGCCTGCCCTCCATCTGCCCCTCTCCCTTTCATGATATCCTCCCTCTGAGATGCAGAGATAGTGATTTACTGCCCCCATTAAGAAACTATTCCCAGTATCTACTAATAGTCTCCCAGTGGGGACAGTAACAGTGATCTAGAAAGGGTAGTAGATACATGGAATAGCCTCCCAATGGGGCAGTAAGCCTGTGTTCACACCTTAAAGTTTTTTGACGCGCTTAATACGCGCGTTTTTGACGCACGTATGCGCAAATGTGAAAAAATGCGCAAACACGCATTGCAGCGCATTCACGGCCATAGACTGCAGCAGTGATCACGCTGCAATACGACCCAAAGAAGCTCCTGTACTTCTTTGGGCGTTGGACGTTTTACAGCGCGTTCCTGCGTGCTGTAAAACGCCCAGGTGTGAACGGGCCCCATAGGAAATCATGGGATTTCCGTGCTTGGGTGTTTTACAGCGCGCAGGAACGCGCTGTAAAACGCCCAGGTGTGAACGGGGCCTAACAGTAATCATGCACAATTGTAAGTCTTTTCTCTATGCTGATAGGCATGGCACAGATAAGAAGGGAGGGGGGGGGGCACCAAAACGCACCTTCGTCAGAGTAGACACAAATGCTTGCACCGGCCCTGCTGCAATATATCAGGGTTATTCAGAGAGCGGTGAAAAGCAGGAGAATGACCGGAGATTGGAAAATTCCGACGAATGGAGTGAAAAAAAACCAGTACGCTTGAATGTTTGAAAAGTGAAACGCTGTTTGCAAACAAACTACTGAGCGAAAATGTCTGAAATTTACATATGAGGTCCAATGAATGATAATAAAAAGGGCTGTTACAGAAAAAAAAAAAAACGTTTAACCCTTTCGCTGCTGAGGCTTTTCCCGCCCCTGTGCTGAGGTCATTTTTTACCTGTTTTGCGCATCATGTTTAAACGTGTTTTTAAGGCTTATTTTAGTATATGACCCAGACATATTATATATCGTTCTTTCCGTCAGACTCGGTAGATTCATAATATGTCATTATTATATGTATACGTTATGTCATGTCTGTATATTATAACAAAAAATGCAATAAAATATGAATTTTTAATAATTTACAAGTGTAAAGTGTTTTTTTCCACATTTTAACATGCGAGCAATTGCGGTTATATTTTGTATGGGGTGCGCTTGTTAAAAAAATTAGAGATGGGGTCTCGTTACATTTTTTTTGGGGAAAATTACACTATTTTTAACAAACGCACCGCATACAAAAATCGTTAGTGCAGCATCATTGTTCACATTATAATTGAAATGGGAACAATATTGCTACACTAACAAACCAAAAAAATAAAAAAATGTGTTTATTTTTTTTTTTTTTAATTTTTTTTTTTTATTTTTTTTTATTTTTTTTTTAATTTTTTTTTTTTTTTACAAATTTTTTAACTTTCATGTTTGGTATCGTTGGAACGGCCATGCTCTGGCCGATCCAACGATATCAAAATTTAACCCCTAGCTGCCACGGATCGGGAGATAGGGAGTTCATTGGAACTCCCTATCTCCACACTTGGTGGCAGTTAGGGGTTAACGCTAGGACTGGCGTCATCGTGCTGCGCACGATGATGCCAGTCCTCTGGGGGAGTTCCCGGAAGCTTGGCCGACATCCAAGATGTCGGCCAGCTCCCGGGAAGGATCGCGAATCGGCGCTTTTCAGCGCCGATTTGCGATCCAGCTCCCCAGGGGTTAATGCCAGGCATCATTTGGAAGGGCAGGCTGTGCCCTTCCAAATGATGCCTGGGTTAAGCCCCTGTGTGCCGCCGATCGGGAGGGAGAGAGGTCCGAAGGACCTCCCCCCCCTCCCTTTCAGGCGCCTCCTCCGCACATGCGGGGGGGGGGCGCCTGAATTAGGTGTCATCGCGCCCCCGCGATGACACCTAATAATGGCGGCTGGTGGTCCGGATGCCGGGCTGACATCCAGGATGTCAGCCCGCACCGGAGGGGCCAGCGATCGGCCGGAACCCGGCCGAACGCTGACCCCAAACTGAGGACGCGCTCAGCGCGTCCTCAGCACACCAGCGGTAATGCTGAGGACGCGCTGAGCGCGTCCTTAGCATTGAAGTGGTTAAAAAAAAAATTAAAAATATCGGAAAAATTTGTTTTGCAAAAAAATCCCAAAAAATGCTTAAAAGATCCTAAAATTTTTTATAAATAAAGAGACTTTTTACTGCAGAATATTATATTAAACGGTTTATTAGATATTGAATTAAAACGGGAATATTTTTAACATTGAAGCCTATGGGATTCCTCTGAATAAACCTGTCAAATGAAGCCACTGAATGGCAGGGCATTTCGGGAACTTTTCACTGCTGGTTTTTGTTCTCTGAATTGACGAAGCTATGGGGATTTCACTGCCATCAAACAGGCACCGAACAGGCATCGTATGTGCAGGCAATTCGCCAACATTTGCCGAACTGCCTGCTCTCTGGATAGCTGAATGGCCAAGAAAGAAAAATAGCGTTCGGTTACCTTTTGGCAGCCATTCGGACCTCTTTGAATAACCCTGCAAGAATTTTCCATTCTCCAGTCATTCTCCTGCTTTTCGCCTCTCTCAGAATAACCCTGTATGTGTTTATTTTATTTGAGGACAAATGGAGAACCGACCCCAGAAGAGAGACTGTCTTCCATGTCTCGTATTTAAGCCTTATAGAAGACAAACCTCCATTACAAAATTGAAGGAAGCGCTGGCTCCACCATACTCTTTTGTAAGACTATTAGGCTGGGGTCAGACGAACGCAGTGTTAACGTCCGTGTAGCCGCACTTTAGTACGTCCGTGATAGCAGATAATCATGACCAATGAAGGCCCACACCCGAAGTAGGTCCGCACGGGTGCGGCAAACGGACGCAGGTTAGCAAGAACGTTGAACCGCTAGGACGGACGTGCGGAGTGCGCCACGTCCGCATAGCTTTGTGTGTGAGTGATGGAACGTGGTCAGACGGACTGCATTTATACGTCCAGCATTTTTTTCATTTTAATTTATTTTCCCTCCTACATCCGTCAAAAATAACGTCAGTCACAAAAACGGGTTGTGTGGCCACTACTGCGTCTTCGTCAAAAAGTGCATCCGTACTGCACGAGCGCACACTCCGTAGAAAACGCAATCGCCTGACCCTAGCCTTAGGGTTAATCAAAGAGCACCGAAATTCTGCTGGACATTGCAGTGCTGTTCGGTGTTCTCTGAATATGTTAACCATTACTTCTCTATGGGGATTTCACTGCTGCCAAAGAGCACCCGTTTTTCGCGGGCAATTCGCTATTATTTGGCAAATTACCATGTTTTGAATAGCCAAATGGCCCCAAAAATTGTACCGTACAGAGAAATACAGTTCGGTGCAATTTCAGGGCCAGTTTGGCTCTCTGAATAAGCACTTATTTAGTCAGTGTTAAGGGCATATACCACTGATTGGATGTATGCAGCGGCTGGATTCATGTGTAACTATGAACACTACAGACAATCAACTCTAATTCCTTCTGTATTCAGTTCATTTCTCGGAGAGTTTTGGAATTTTATCATTTGAATCATTTTTATATTGAGAAACGTCTTTTAATTTAACACTAGGTGGCGCCAGCAACCCAGATTTATATTATAACAGTAATATGCTATTTTTTTTGTCGCCAAACTCCAAACACAGCAAGAGCGAAGCTAAGCCCTGCTTTCTGTCTCTTGATGTTGCTACAGAGAATGTTTACTAACTACGCTAACTGCGTACAGAAAAGTGGCGCCTGCACTTCCAGCCCGCCTGAGAACGTTGCCTTTTACGCTATCATCGTATTGTTGGCTGGAACCAGCATGCTCTGCGCGCAAGGGCGCTTTACGTTGCTTAGACGTGGTGGGCGGTGTCTACGCATGCGCACTGATCCGCGTCCTGGGAATCCCGGAAGTAACGAATGTGTTGATAGAAGAGCAGATGGAAAAGCTGCTGACTGGCTTACTGACACAAGTAACTGCGGAGCTCGTTTACTCTGATTTATAGGCTTTATACGGAGCGTCTCGTCGTTACTGGAGACGTGATAGTTATTTGTTTGCACGTTTTTATTATTCTTCGCGGTGAATGAACTTGTTTCGAGCAAGTCCAGCATGTTAAATTGCTGAAAACCAGACTTTCTTTAGAGAGAAATTGTTACATTCTAAAATTTGCATGTACATTGTTATCGAACTGTGATAACACGAATTAAATGGCATTTTATAAATGCAAAACCACAACTGGAAGGTTCCGAAGATAGTAAATGGAAGCATTGTGCAGGCGATGATTTCCAAGCAACACCCTCCCTGCCAATGCATCCTTATAATTCCCATCATGCACCTAAATATATGTGGAGTTTGTGTATTTTGTACTTCTCAATAAATTACACACTTCGCTCTGCTTTAGAATGGGGAAACCGACAGATGCAGATAAATTGAGGCAATAAGAAAGGGGTCAGCAACCTTGACCCTCCAGATGTTTTGGAACTGCATCGTAGTTGAGGCTTAGGCAACCTAATGAGTGCCTGAGCATCATGGGAGATGTAGTTCCAAAACATCTGACTCCTGTAATAAGACTAGGGTTACCCGATCTGCCAATTTTTCCATGGACACATCGCTATTTAATCCAGAACGTAGTACAGGGAAAAGTGTTTAATTCCTATATTACAGGGAAAAAAAATAAATCCGGTCACCTGGAATTCCTTTTTGATTTCTTAGGCTGCAGGGCTTCATATTTTTATGCACTGCCCATCAGCATGATCAAATTATATGTGTATAGGAAAACATGGCTGTGCTTCACAAACTTCAATATTAAAAGGATTTTACCAGGAAGGATACATTGAGATTTCTCTCATTTTCAAGTATGTCCTGGGTTCAAGAACATTGTTACAGAAATACAAAGTAGTAAAATGCAAGATATTAACACAAAACAAATATACAGATTAACAGAAAATAAATATGTAGGAAATAGTCATTATGTTACATGTTTTCAGGTGCATTCTGTATTGAGGTATGTTAATAGGGAGCTCTTAAGGGACTTTAGACTGAGGGAAGATTTGATGGCGTCTGGGAGGTTATTCCATAATTGTGGTGCTCTAGGAAAATGAGGATCGAGACACTTTCTTTTTTGTATTGTGGTATTGCAAGTAAGGTGCTGGTCCTGGATCGGAGGTTATAGGATGAGGGAACTGCTGAGGGAAGCAGCCTATTCAGGTAGGGTGGCAGCTTCCCAGAAAAGCTCTTAAACACCAGGTTGGAAAGGTGAAGAGTCTAGATTCCAGCGACGGCCAGTTTAGTTTTTTTAACATGTCACAATGGTGGGTCATGTAGTTACATAGTAGCACAAAGTGGCAGAATGAGTTATACAATGTAGTAAGTTTACAGAGGGATAGAACAATACAGAAAGTTTTGCTGCTGAATGGAAAGGAAGTATCAGCTGCGCTATATCCGCTAAGGCTAGGGTCAGACGAACGCATTTTTCACGTTGTCCGTGAAAAAGTGCGTTCGAACGAACGTACGTATTTTTTCCCGGAATACGCGATAGCGGTCATACGATGCGCCTTTCCGTCCGTGATTTTGTACGGATCATCAATAAAACACTTTTTGTGTCTGGACGTTATGTTAGCCGGACATTAGCAGCGTCTGACGTCTCCTAATCACACACACACGCCGCTATGCGGCCGCAGCGCACTCTGTACGTCAGTAGTAGCGGTTTGACGTTCTCGAAAAAATGCGTTCGTTGGCCACTTGCGTTGCACGGACGAACTTTCGTGCGGCCGTTCGTCGTATGTTCCCCGGCATTGGACGTCATTTGCTGCTAGCACGGCCGTGATTTCGTGCGGCTAAACGCACGTGAAAAATGCGTTCGTCTGACCCTAGCCTAAACCGGTAAGGTTATTTGGGAAACCTTTTCTAGTAGATGGAATATATTCAGGATAGGTTATGAACCATTTATCCGGAATGTTCTAGACCCCCCCCCCCCAGCATTCCGAATTTCAGAATCCAGGAGAATCTGATGTCTGAGAGGAAGGGGAGCAGTGATCCCCTTCTCACTGCAGTACCATTGTGTGCATACCCTAGGAGAGCTGTGCAGCCATTTTTACAGCCATTCTGTACAGATTCAGCATGTCTCGGCAGCTTGTCACATGGTGGGGTTGCACAAGGGCTCCTAGTGTGTGCCACGCTCTGCTGCAATGATTGGGAGCCTCTTCTCTGAGAAGCAGGACCCATGCTGAGTATCAGGAGGGTGAAAAATAAATCTGTATATGTATCAGCAGCAATATTAAATCAGCGATATAACATTATATATTTGTATACACAAAGAGTAGAGAGCTATTGTATATTTGTTGGTGCCCTTGAAGTTACCAACATGCCATACATATACTGCTAATACATATACCGATATCCCCCGTTCCCACTTTTCATGCTTTTCGTTTTGTGTGTATTTAGTGTTCTGTCTCAATTTAAATTCTAAAAAAGATAGATTTTTTTAATACTAATTAACCTAGTCTCTCCCTTGGGGGGTGTGCTCAGGGTTGGTCAGGATATATGTTACTTGATGTGTCTTCCCTGCCTGATTGCAGATTATGGAGCAGACAGGAAGAGAATCCAGCTGGTAGACTTGCAGCATCTTCCCTGCCTTCTCCATGATTCCGGAGCAGGCAGGGAAGACACTGAGTGTCACTGCAAGGCTGCGGGACTCAGCTGGGAGTCTCGCTGCTCATCATGTCTCAGACTTGGGGGTTGGATCATCTCGACATAGCCGATCCCCAGAAAATTCAGAGATTGGGTCCTAATCCTAGTGATCGGGTCGGGACATCCCTACTTACTGCTAAATTTTACTTATTTTAATCAATGATATTATCATGGGGAATTGATAGAATGTTTTTTTCCCTTTTAGAGTCTGTACTTGTAGATCATGTCCGTAAACCCCCTTTTTTCTAAGAAAAGAGAAAATTCACTGATGTGTGGGATTGGAGGTCTGCACTCAAACACCTCTCTTACACATCAACAAAGCCCTGCAGCATCGAACAATGACAGGAGTAAATGTCCTCCCCCAAAGCGATATAGGACTGACATCACCCCAGACTCCAAAACAATGGCAGACCCTTTCTGTGATGGTGAAGATTTTACAGCTGATGACCTGGAGGAGATTGACGTCTTGGCCTCACAGGCATATACACAGGACACTGAGGTGACAGATACCAATAAATCTAGAATCCAGAGTAAACAACTGACAAATAAGCAATCAAATTACAAGGGAACCAAGACCGTTCAGCAGATTAACCAACATAGACCACTGAAGGGTCCTCCAGGTGGGTGAAACAAAATCTGATATAACAATATAATTATATGAAGTGTTGGGCATGATTTGTTGTTTTTTTTTTTTTTTTTTTTTACATATTCAAGTTTATTGTATATCAAATGACACATTACAATCTGATGTAGCTACTATATAGTAGCGTAGCCAAAAAAGGACAAAAAGCAGAGTATACAGAACATAGAGTGGTTAGTCACAGCGCATCGTACAGTTTGTCATTACAGAAAGGCAAAACAGCAAAAAGAAAGATTTCCATGTGGCAACTTAATCACAGTAGGTTTCAGGGTGTCACAGTTATCGGTACACAATTAAGAACCCGGGGTCTGCACGTTACGGCTCATTCTCGGCAGACAGGTCGATAGCCAGTAATACCATTTCAGAGCATTCTCAGCGGCCTTTCCCTGTGCGTAGGCCAACCTCTCCTCAGAGGAGCGACTACACTCCACCTCACGGAGCCAGAGCCTAAGTGGAGGGGGTTCAGCACGCTTCCAATACTGGGGTATCGCCAACCTTGCTGCCTGTAACAGGAGGACAGCCACCGATTTCCGAAATAACTCTGGGACCATGTCAGTGTGGCTCACTAGGTAGAATTCCAGAGTAAAGGGGGGTTGAGGCTCCAGTACCTCACTAACCTGGGCATGAATAGTGCACCAAAAGTGTTGCAGGGTCGGGCATGATCACCAAATATGTAATGGGTTGGCGGCGGGAGCTGTACATCGCCAGCAGGATGCCCCATCCCCTCTCGGCATATGGCTGAGCGTGTTGGGTGTCCTCTGCCATCTGGTTAGTAGCTTGTAATTGGCTTCCTGTACCCTAGTGGACATCGAGCTAGTGTGGGCCAACGAACAAATCGATCTCCAGTGATGATCCTCAAACTGTATGCCTAATTCCCTTTCCCAACTGGAACGAGCCACAGACGGACAGGCGACGCTGGATTGTATAAGGTCGTACATCGCCGAAAGGCAATGGGAGGGCTGTCTGCCCCGATCCACTATTGACTCGAGTGGCGTAGGTGATCTCGTAAACGAGTCAAGAGCGGAAAGTGAGCGTAACTGCTGAATTAATCTGTGGTGGTGGAACCTAGTCAGGAATGAGTCAGGTTGTGAGAGGGTTAGGAGGTTACATGCAATAGGTAGTCCAGCAGCTAAGAAATTACGGGGGGGGTCTGCAAGGCCTTTCAACCGTAGAGATAGGGAGAACTCCGGGAGCCGCTGCAACGGTAACAGCGGCGATGGGAACAGTGCCAGGTTAAGTTTAGACTTGAGGCTTCTCCAAGTGCATAGTGTAGCGTCAATCGGGTGTGCTCCTACCCATCTTTTTAGTGTGGAAGCTGGGAGCCAGGGGAGGTCGGACAATCTCCACCCATTGCTTATCTTGCACGCCGGTTGACCGCTCCAATATGCGCTGAAGGTGGGCTGCGCCATAGTAACCAGCGTGTTTCGGCGTGGCGAGTAGCGCCATAGCGATTCTGGGTTTTTTAGAGTCCGAGATATATCTAGTGAGCGTGCGTAATAGTTGAGCGAAAAAGGCACGTGGCAGGAGTATTGGAATGGTCTGATAAAGATACAGGATGTGTGGCAGTATGTTCATTTTAACCATGCTAATGCGGCCGAACCAAGATATATGAGGGTATGACCAGGATAAAAGGTCGTCAGTCAGGGCCGCCAGGAGTGGTCGATAGTTAGCTGCGTATAGTGCCGCGCAGTCCGGCGTCAGTGTAATGCCTAAATATTTCAGTCCTGTAGTGCACCAGCGGAAGGGAAAGGCCGTCACCAGGGACTCCTTCATGTCCGGGGGGACATGCAGGGGCAGAATTTCAGATTTGTCCATAGTAATCTTTAAATTGCTTAGGCTCCATATTGGGCAAAGAGCTGTAGTAGTTTCGGGAGGGTTATCCTCGGTTGGCAGAGAAAAAACAGCATATCCTCTGCGTATGCCGACACCCGGTGTTCTCTGTTCCCAACCACCACGCCGTGCAAGTCAGCGTCCGAGCGGACTGCCTGCAAAAACGGCTCCAGGGTCAGCGCAAACAGTGGTGACAGGGGACAGCCCTGTCTCGTGCCGTTTGTGATTGGAAAGGGAGCTGATAGTGCGCCATTAATGTTGATCCTAGCCATGGGGTTGGTATAAAGGGCATTGATCCAGGTCAGCATGTTCGTGCCCACGCCCATGAAACGTAAAGTGTGTGAGAGGACCAGCCAGCTGACCCAGTCAAATGCTTTATCTTTCGTCCGTAGACAGCAGTAAAGTCGGTCCCCGGTAGTGGCCGCATGAATGAGGTCTATCGCTCGTACCGTGTTCGCCCTACCCTCCCTCCCAGGTATGAAGCCCGTCTGGTCTGAGTGCACCAGCGTAGGCACAAATGCTTTCAAACGGTTAGGCAAGACTTTCGCAAACAGCTTAAGGTCCTGGTTAAGGAGGGAAATAGGCCTATAGCTGCCGCAGAGCTCGGGGTCTTTTCCTGGTTTCGGGATTAGTGTGATATTAGCTGCCAACTCCGATGCCTGCAAGTGAGTGTCTTCCGTGAGTGAATTAAAGGCCCGCAGCCAGTGTTGGGCCAAAAGTCCATGCGGGGCTTTATAATATTGGAGGGGGAGTCCATCTGGACCAGGAGACTTGCCTGAGGGCGTCGATTTGATCGCCTCCTCAAGCTCATCACCAGTTATGGGTCTGTCTAAGGATTGACGGGCGTCACTCGACAAGGTGATACGGAGATGTTTCCGAAGGTAAGCTTCAATGTTGTCCATGTTCTGTGTGTCCGTCTGTGTGGGAAGGTTGTACGTGTCGTGGAAGTGCTTGTGAAAAAGTGACATGATGTCCTGCGGGAGAGAGGATGGGGCCTGTGCGCCAGCACGAATCTTAGATATATAAGAGGCAGTCCGTTGCCTGCGGAGGGAGTGGGCCAGGAGTCTACCGCATTTGTTGCCATGTTCAAAGTAGAGTTGTTTAGTCCTACGTATCTTCTGAAAGGCACTAATGTTAAGGAGTGTGTGTAGCTCTGCTTTATGCTTCATTAGCTTCGTGTATATCGCGTCCAAGAGGTGAGTTTTATGAGCCTGTTCCAGTGTAGTGATGCGTGCGTGTAGCTCCTCAAACTGACGCGTTAGCGCCTGTTTAAGTCGCGCCCCTTGTGACATCAGGTATCCCCTCGCCACTGCTTTGTGCGCCTCCCAAACCAGCGGGGAGGGAGTGTCCGGGCGCACATTATCCTCGAAGTCTGTCAGGCCATTTAGCACCTCAGCGTCAGCTAGGAGGGTTTTGTTGAGACGCCAGTGTAAGGATTTGGGTCTGTAAAGGGCCGTCGCCAGCGTCACAATGACCGGCGAGTGGTCTGTCCAGGTCGTGGTGCCAATGGTCGGGATGCGTATTAAGTGTGCATGTTGGAATGGGACAAATATGTAGTCCAGTCGGGTGTAGTGTCGGTGGAGCGCACTGAAATAGGTGTAGTCCCTACCCATTGGGTGTTGGGCCCTCCAGCTGTCCACTAGCCTGTGTTCATGCAAGAGAAGTCTAGTCTGGCGGAGCACGGACTGGGCCAGGCTAGAAGTCCCCCTGGTTGTGTCCATCTTAGGGTCTAAGACCATGTTAATGTCCCCGCCCGCAATGAGGATCTCCGTGAACGCTCTGTGTTGGCGTTTGTTGGGCAGGTATACCGAGGCAAAAGTGTACAATTGATCGCCTATGTTTCCTTTCACCAAGGTATAACGACCGTCTGTATCACATTTAGAATCCCTGAGTATAAACGGAAGTGACCTAGCCAGTAAGATGGCGGTGCCACGCATCTTGCCTAGGGTGTAGTTGCTGTAGAACCCTGTGGGGTAGCCACGTAGCAACGGTGCCCGGGGCCCCGTGAGGCGTGTTTTCTGTAAGAGTACAACGGATACCTTCTGAGTGCGAAATTCCCGTAATGCGATGTGGCGTTTCACCGGAATGTTCAAACCTCCCACATTCAAGGACCGTACCCTCAGAGATTCAGGAACATACGCCATGACACACAGCAAACGGAGTAACCGGGGTCGTGCGTAAGGAATGCGACAGTGGCGTGAATTCCACCGAACCTACGTGAATTGACAAAGAGAAACAAACTTAAATGATTATGTGATACAATAGCAATGAAAATCTTAAGTAGAAACAAGCACTTTTCAGAGTAATCGTAACGAGTGCAACGAATTTCGGTCGTATTGCCCCTATTGGGGCAGGTCAGACTCAGGCATGGGTTGTTTCGCATGGCAGCCTACCAGGCTCCAGCGAGCAAGCTTCAGTGTGAAGGGAGCAATGCTAAAATACGCTAAAGTTCCTGGGAGCTGGACGGGGTGTTACCCCGCGTGGAGTGCCGAGAGCCTCGTGGGCTCCTCATGCGGACTGGACGCTGTGGCAGGGGTTGTTCAGTGGCGTAAACGGACATCGGGTCCGGCCATGAGACCTGTGTGTCCTCTGGCAGTTGTAGTGTGCGAAGGAATCCATCCAGGTCCTCCCCTGACCTAAGGGTCACCGGGCCTTGCTGCATTCTGACCTGCAGGCCGAAAGGATGCAGCCATCTGTATTGTAGCCCTTCCTGTTGTAGTGCCATTGTGAGGGGCTGTAACGCTCGTCTCGATTGCAGAGTGATCGGGGAGACCTCATTAAACAAGGGAATCGGGGCGCCATCCAGTACCAGTCGCAGGGTGTCCCTTGCTAGTCTCATTATGTCCTCTTTTATACTCTCACCCTCAGGGGGACCCCTTACTCTGATGTTATGCCTGCTGCCTCTGTTTTCAAGGTCTTCTATATGGTGGGTGAGGGAAGTGAGAAGGTGATGGTGCTGAGCAATGTGGCCTGTGTTGGCTTCCTCCAGGTCTGACCTCTCCTTCTGCCCCTTCTCTACCTGTTCCACGCGGCGCTGAAGGCCTCCCAGGTCTCCCCTGAGCCGTTCAATGCCAGGGACTGGCGGAGCGATGTCGTGGCCGCTGTCAGGTCTTCTCTCGTGGGCAGCGAGCGCAGGAGCTGCCGAATGTCCTCCGGAGCATCCCACGTGCCGGTGGATCAGGATGCAGGCGATGGCGGGCCGCATGCGAGGGTCAGCGCCATTTTGTTTGGCGGCTGAGCTCTGTCGTCCTCGTGCTGTGGAGCGAAATACTGGCGGATCCCGGACGCCGGCGAGTCAGGGTGAGCTGCCGCTGCTCCAGGGGTCTGAGGGGTCTTTTTGCCCTTGACCATGGTGTTGTGTGCTGGGTCTGTGCTGTGTTTTCGCTGGGGGTGAGACGGAGCTCACTCAGTGTGCGGCCATGTCAGTCGGCGGTCAGGCCACGCCCCCTTGGGCATGATTTGTGTTCACTGTATTATCTAGATTGTTTGCAAATGCACAGGTAACATTTAATTCCGCTTTTAAAGATTAAAGTGCTAAATTGGGTCGGTATGGGTGTTTTTCTCAACATCTTTTGCCATTATTTGTGTGTGTGTGTGCGCGCCGCCCTGATTTTGACAAAGTCTTTAAAAAATATATACATATTAAAGGTGCTATTCTAGCAAGAAAATGACTTTGTCCCCTGGGCAAATCTAGAGATCAGTTTTAAAATTAAAGTTTTAAAGGGCCACTGCCACCAAAAAATGAAATGTCCTTATTGTGTTTGTATAATGTTGCTGATATCTTACATGTGCTTTGTTTTTCTCTTGTATGTTCACTTAATAAAATATTTTACTCTGTCACTGGGTGCATCCATTGTATGATATTTTGTGTTGTAAACACATTGTTACTATTTTGTAGCAGCACTGGTGTCAAATTCAAAGAGGTCAGGGAGCTCCTTGTACTATTCCATCCATGGAGCAAAGGTGGTGCTTGGAGTATCTATTGTTAACCTTTACATTTGCATCCATTATTCTTATTATAGTGTAATATAATAGAGTCCTTTAGCCTCTTTTAGTCTGTCCTTTTCCTGTGCATTTTATCTCCCACTCATGCAAACTATGTGTTACTCCAAAGCTTTATTATATAATATATATATATATATATATTTTTTATGGAAAGGTATTCAATGTATCTATAACTTTCTGTTAATAATAAGTACATTCATGAAAATATTTCATGATACTATCTGGGGCTGAGCAATGTCCTTGATCTTTTTGCTTTCCATGCTTACATAGGGTTTGAGATTGACCTCCATTATACTTCTATAAAAAAAATACACCTAAATCTAGGAATCTGAGTTAGTTAATTGACAAGGCATCGTCAGAACCATGAGATGCCTTGCTGTGTTGATGCATGGTCAGGCGCTCTGTGCATTAGAAATATCCTGGTTCCTTGATTTTTTCATAAAAGTAAAATCAAGATTAATTTCAAGTAATTCCAGGAAATGACTCGAGCATAATGGAAACTTTAAATTTCCATGCCTTTTTCCAGCTTTGCGTAATGCCATTTTCATTATTTTTACCATCTCAGATGTTTTTTAAAATTCTTATAAATGTAAACAATTATAGCCTGATTTATATATCAATTCTTACAGTCTACTAGTGCTATACAAGTCATAGAATAAAGTGTTATTGCTCTAACGTGATTCTCTCTGCTTATTTAAATTTCACAACAATATGCACATTGCTTTATATTTCTGTGTATATTGATCTCTTTTGTAGAATCCTGTGAAGATAAAAGCGATTGTGGGTTGAAGGGTTTGCACACTGAATATGAGGATCTGAAGCAAAAAGTAGGTTTCTCGCATCTAATTATGTATTAGTGGCACTTTCAGCAATAATATTATTTAACTGCTTCTAATATGAAAAAAAGAAATGCAGCTGGGCATTTCTCACACCTTCTGCTGGTAAATGTAAGTCATTCCCATGTCATCTGTTTAGACAGTTTTTTGTAAACATTTACTTGTAAACATAATACATTTTCAATGTGTTTATCAATCTGTGCTCTGATCGCTTGATGTAAAACTTCACATCATTTTTGAACATTCAGCTAAAGGAACTACAGCACCAAGTGGTTATTAAGAATGGGGAAATTAAAGTACTGCGGGATGCCTTGCGCCAAACAGAATCTAATCTGGACCAGCAGAAAATGTCGCAGGTGTTGGCGGAAAAGGAGAAGGTGCAGATCTTCAGTGAGAAGGAAAAAGAACTTTTGAGAAAGGTAACATGCACAGTGATACCCAATGATGCATCATATTAATGTTTCTTTAATATAGTCTAGTTATGGTAGCTTTATTCTTAAACATTCATGTACAAAGGGGGTTATCCACTAAGTGCCAATGTTTGCTGGTTATGTAAAAACCAGGTAAAACCACCAGTATTGCAGTGCTGAGAAACGTTGGGGCTTCTCAAAACTATGAGCCAAACAGCAAAAGGAGAAAACATAAAAGAACAAAATAAAGGAGCAATTAAGATATAAATAAAGTTCCACAGAACGACTAACTCCCTACTGGCTTTCTTGGAGACATGGAATGGTTAGCTGCGATTCCTGTCCTCAGGGATATCATTACAAAGGCTGGGTATGTCTTCTATGTCTGTTCATTGTTATCTCCTAACTTGCTGTGCAACATGTTCTACCTGTTACTGTCATGACTTCTATCTTATAAATTTTTTATGTTGTATGAAAATGTACTACGTGGCTGCCATACTACAGATGCATTGTCCATTATCTTCAGATCTCTCAATGCCTGCTTGTCGTCCCTGTGTGGCCGCCTGTCTTTGCATGATGTTCTGTTGTTAATTGCTTACTTTTGCGTACGTACCAATAAAAATCTATACTTTTTTTTAAAAAAAAAAATACAAATAAAAAATCTGCTTAAATTTGTAGCTGCGGCTTGTTTCAAAAGCTAAATGCACCATGTTCTCAGCAGTCAACATACACTGTATGAAATATCAAACGGGTCTACTATTTGGGGTCAACTCCTTCACTACCAAGTGACTTTCCAAAAATCCACTGCCAGTAGCCAGTGGATGTTTGGAAAATTTTAATTATGCAGTAAGAAATATTTGGAAATATTTCCAATGTATTTCTTACTGTAATAAACCATTTGACAGATGTTGCCATCTACTGACCAAATAGAGTTCCTGAAGTTAGAACTGCAGTCCTTGTCTCCTGTCAGCGGGGGAATGCACCATATGTCAGAACATTCCCCAACCAATTGAAACCAGTTTTAGCACCATGGGCATTATGCCCACGGGGCTTAAACTTTGGGGACACCTTCTGGAGCCCAAAAGCAAACAAAATTCTTTTGCAACTTATGAATTTCATTTGCAATCATACAGCACAGCCCCTGAACCTGTTAACATGATCTCGGGCTGCTGTGTCTGCTACCACTGGTAGTGTATAAACGATCATGGTAGTGAAGGGGTTAATTTTGAAGCCTGAAAGTTATGTTCTGCTCTCTAAAAAAAATATATATGAACGGTGAAGAAATGGTGCAGACAAAGCTATAATATGTGTAGAAGACCAAGTATATAATCCAGGGGTCTCAAAGTACCAGCCCGCGGACCGGTTACAAATGGCCCGCCAGTCGGGTGCTTGAGACAAGCAGGGCTTCTGTGTGCCCATGCGGCGAGGATATAATGATTGCCACCGCTGATTATGACACAGGGCGTGCTGCGTGATGTCTGCTGCACTATGCTTTATACTGTCTTCTAATATTGTAAATATGTTCAGAGACTCTAGGTTTCAACATACTCATAGTTCATTTGACGTACTGGAGACCACGGGCCGTATTTTTTAGTTGACAGTAAAATGGAGATAGTAGGGAAATCTGCGCCTGCAGGTTCTATTTTAGTATTTTATTCTGGGGTAGGTGCTTGCTTTAGCTCCTTGCCCCGGAACAAAGTGCAAATCTGCCAGATGGAGCTTTACGCTTCCCAGCCAAGAGCTTGCTCTCGCAAGATCACGCGGAGTGATCGTGGAGGGAGACTAGGAACTATTTGTTCCCAGTCTCCCTCTGCTTTTGGCGAGAAGTGTCAGATCGCACTGTCCTTTTCACTCAGAGCAGGATTTTATGGGGGTTATAGAGTGTTAATATGATTTTTGCATTCGCAAAATCCTTTAACACCAGCTTTTAGGACTCAGTATTTCTGAAATACAGTCCCTTGTGTGGAAGCGCAGGCTATATTGGAATAGCTTGCGCTTCCACAAGGAGGTGAAAATTAATGTCTCCCTTAATAAGTATCGGAGACGTTAATGTTCAGTAACCTCGCACAGGAAAACGGCTACATCCGAAGAATGGCATGGCGTTTCCAGTTGATACACATAATGTCTCCTGTAGTTAGCTTATTGACAAGTATAATATAGCACTACATGGGCACCATAACACGTAAATGACATTTGTGGAGTTACAGGTGATACATGTATTAACATTCTCAGGTGATGTGTTCTATTCTCTCCCATTCATAGGGCTCTATCACCTCCTTCAAGCTAACACTAGCGTCAGCGTTAGCTCTAGCTTAAAGAGGGCATAGCGCTGCGGTCAGATTGCCTTCGAATCGCTAACGAGTTAAATAAAAACAGTAGCGCTCGTTAATTATAGAATTTAGCTAAGTATGACGGTAAGTTAGAATTTTAATAATAAGACTCTGAGGCGAGTATTGCTTCTCTTTCTTGCTTTTATTAACATAGTAGCAAGTGGCAACTAGCAAGAACTTTGAAATATGAAGCTTTTTTATATTGAATAAAGAGAAAACATAACAGTAAAACAGGTATATGGTATCTTCCAACACCCCTTCCACCCCTTTGGATCTGTCCTCTTTCCTGTTCAGTGGCCATCAAAACCGATCCACGTCCCTCCTACTTCCTCTTTCTTTGCCATACGAGGTGATCAGTGTAGGTAGATAGGGAAAAACCAAAGGACAATCCATCCGGAACCAGAAAATCCTTTATGAGGCTGAGGAAAGAAAAAATATAAGAGTGGAAGACATTGGATCCGCAGACCCAGGAAACAACCAAAACCACAATAGCGGCGGGAGAGGTGGGCAATACTCGCCTCAGAGTCTTATTATTAAAATTCTAACTTACCGTCATACTTAGCTAAATTCTATAATTTTAATACATCGACTCTGAGGCTCCTATTGCTTGTTCAAAGCTGACCCACAACTGCGGATGACCAATGAACAACAGGCTTGAAATAGAATGAGCGGAAGGTGGACTCTCTGGACCAGTCAGCTGACCGCAACAAGTCCTCCAACCGACAACCTGCCGACACAGCGGAAGAAGCAACAGCGCTACGAACCGAATGAGCTCCAAAAATCGAGGTATCTACACCTGCTAACACCAAGAGCCAACGAAGCCAGCGCGCGAGCGTAGTTGTACCTACCGAAGCGAAGGGAGACTTAAATGAAATAAAGAGAGGTGAAATCTCCGTGCCTCGGAGGGCGGCAGTACGAGATTCGTATTCCTGAAGACAAAGGACCGGGCACAAAGCCGGATGTGAAGGGAAAGCCGGGTAGAAGGCGGACGAAATGGACGTTTTAGTACGGCGGGAGATGTCAAAGCGCACGCCTTCTGGTATGAAAGAACGAGCTTTGAAGTCTAACGCCCTGACATCAGCCACCCGTTTGCAAGAAATCATGCAAAGGAGGGCCAATAATTTTGCCGATAGTTGGCGTAGGGTTAAATCCTTGTTCAAGGGCCATTGTTCCAAAAAATTAAGGAGGATATGCACGTCCCAAGTTGTCGTATATCTAGGCAACGGAGGACGGTCAGATCTGATACCCTTAAGCAAGCGACATACCAATGGATGTTTGCCTAAAGGTGTCCCCTGAAAACCCACATGGTAAGCTGATAAAGCTGATCTATACACATTAAGAGTGCGATACGCTTTGCCCTGATCGAAGATCTCCGTAAGGAAATCCAAGACAAAGTTCAAAGGAGCCTGGAAGGGATCTTGACCCCTTGACAGACACCAATTATGCCAGGTGAGCCACGCTGATTTGTAGCAGGATCGAGTACCCGGGGCCCACGCCTGGCGTAGGAGCGTAGTAGTTCGGTCCGAAATCTCTCCGGCTCCCCCGGGCGTCCCGAAACCAGTGAGGCCAATAACCGACTGGATCCTGGAGACAGGAGAGGGTGAGGTTGCCCGGAGGCGTCTTTCAGGAGATCTGGGAGAGCCGGAGAAAGCGGGGGATATCCATGAGGAGATCCAATAGTACCGGGAACCAAGATTGGTTCTGCCAGAAGGGGGTGATGATCACAATCTGTGTCTGTTGCGTCCTGACCTGACGCAGTGTGCGAGCTATCAGTTGAAATGGCGGGAAGGCGTACTGGCGAGCCCCGGACCAATCCTGAAAGAACGCGTCCGTTGCCTCCGCCAGTGGGTCTGGCCGCCAACTGAAGAAGAGCGGAAGATGGGCGTTGAGTCGGCTGGCAAAAAGATCCGCGTGAAAAGGTCCCCAAAGGGATGACACGTCGGAGAAAGCTGTCGAGCTCAAACGCCAATCTCCGGAGTCTTCTGTATGTCTCGAGCTCCAATCTGCGAATTGGTTCGAGATTCCCGGAATGAATTGTGCTTGGACTTCGATCCCGGTCTGAAAACACCACTCCCAGAGACGGGAAGCCATTGTTGTCAGAAGCAGGGATCGAGGGCCGCCCAGTGAGTTGATATATCGAACTGCTGGGAAGTTGTCCATCCGGAGGAGGACCGAACGATGAGTGCCGTCTTTGAGGAAACTCTGAAGTGCAAAAAGTCCTGCCAGGAGCTCCAGACCGTTCATGTGCAATTGACGTTCCTGCATGGACCATCGACCTCCTGTGGAGGAACCGTCGCAATAAGCCCCCCAGCCTGACCCACAAGCGTCTGAGTCGATCGTAAGCGTCGGGGGTGGCACCAGGATAGGCCTGCCGTTGCAGGCGTGGAGGTGAGCGATCCACCATTCCAAATCCAGTCTGGCCTCTCCCGAGAGAGAGATCGGAGCGGAGTAAGGGAGACCCTTTCTGAGAAAAAGGGCCTTCAGGCGTTGGAGGGCCCGATAGTGTAATGGGGCTGGTTTGACAGCTAGCCGTGTGGCCGCTAGGAGACCTATCACGCGAGCTAGGTCCCTTAAGGATGGGGTGTGAACCTCCAAAAGGGACCGAACCTCGCGCAGGATAGATCGGCACTTGGGTAGAGGGACCGTGATAGTCATCATGACACTGTTCACCCCGAATCCCAGAAATTCCAGGGTTTGAGATGGAGAGAGAACTGATTTTTCTTGGTTCACCAGAAATCCCAGAGATTGGAAAAGATTGATCGTCCAACATACGTGGAGGCGTAGCTGATTTTCCGAAGAGGCCATCAGCAACACGTCGTCCAAATATATGATGAGACGGACCCCTTTTGCGCGTAGCCATGCCACGACCGGTTTCAGCATCTTGGTAAAGCACCAAGGGGCCGAAGAGAGGCCGAACGGTAGGCAGCGGAAGCGCCATAGGTCGGGACCCCAACGGAACTGAAGGAAATCCCGTGATTCCTTGGCAATCGGGATGGTCAGGTAAGCATCCTTGAGATCCACTTTTGCCAACCAATCGCGGGGTTTCAATAAATCTTTGAGCATGTGCATGCCTTCCATCTGGAAATGGCGGTAGACCACTGAGCCATTCAACTCTTTGAGGTTGATAACTGGACGAACACCTCCTCCCTTCTTGGGGACTAAGAATAGGTTGCTTAGGAAACCCGAGGGTCCCCGTGGAGCCCGCTCTATGGCTCCTTTCTGGAATAATTCCATAATCTCCCGCTCCACCAGCTCCTGCCCGTCCCCCGAAAAGGGGAGAGGGAGAGGATCTGCAGTTGGAGCGGGGGAGAAGAGAACTCCAGATCAAACCCTAGTACAGTATTGAGGACCCAAGGGTCCGACGTAATGCGACACCATGCTGTGTGAAACAATTTTAAACGACCTCCTACTTTGGTCGTAGACGGGTGAATAAGGTGCACAGGTACCTGTATGTCTGAAGGTTGAGGAAGAATGTCCGCCTCTGGAACCCCGGAATCCTCTGCCCCTCCATGGTCGGGAACGGGAAGGGAAGAACGGGGACGGCGCGGGAGCCGTTGCAGTGGAGGGGTTGCCTCCTGCGGGACCTGAAGTGAAGGGTTTTGCACGGCCGGTAGCTCGGCCCCGATATCCACCGGCCCGTGGAAAAACCCCGGAGAACACTTTTTTAAGCGAATTGGAAACTCGTTCCATGGTGTTGAATGCTCCAGAGTACTCATTCATATCCTCAGGAAGGTTTTTCCAAATAAAGCGCCATTGGCCGCAGCGCCTAATTCGTTATCCGCCACACCTGCCAGTTGGCGATCCATCTTTAATAAGATACATTTACGTCTTTCTGACGCTAAGGCCGTGTTGGCATTGCCCAAAAAACTTAAGGACCGTTGGGTCCAGTTAGTGATCTGGATTGGGTCCAGGGGTTCGCCAGAAAGCTTGGCTTGTTCTGCCGTATCTAGCAGTTTTATCAGAGGACCCACGGTGTCCAGCAGTTTATCTTGGCACACCTTAAAGGCATGGTCTATGCCCTTGCTGGGCGTCCATCCTTTAGGGGTGACAAAGTCCACGAACGCCTTGTCCACTTCTGGAGTGAGGCATGTTTTCCCGCTCGTGGTAGGGCGAGGGCATTCCGCTTTCATGCGGTTTCGTGTGTTTTTATCCAGGGCTTTACGCACCTGTGCATCGACCCACTGCTCTACGTGGGGTAATGGGGACCAATCTGCCGACCTTGGGTGAGACAGGTCTTCTGGGCAGAAAAGGGGGTTCCCCAGAGGATCATAGATAATGCCCGGACGGGCAGTCGTATCCACCTCTACGGTGTCCTCAGTGAAGTCCTCATCCGAGGCATAAACGTCTATGACATCGCTAGTGTCATCCTCCTCCGAATCAGGGACAGAATCCTGAAGCGGGACAGGGACAATAGCGGTGTCAGGGTTGGAGACAGATGGTAGTTTAAACCTCTTGGAGTGAGATACGGCCGTATGTGCAGGAGCCCGTTTACGGGGTGCAATAGTGGGGGAGGGGTGCACGTGCCCCGGCATTGTTGCGGGTATGCCAGTCCCTCCAGTCATGTGGCGTGCTTTCTTCACAGACTGTTTCCCCGTGTTGTGCAGGGGGAGCTCGGGGGGCCTCACCGCGGTGAGTGTACTGCCCATGTCATAAACCGCGGCGGCGGGGGGATATCAGGTTGGCGATTTTCGGCCATGATTTCTTTTAAAGAGCGGGTAAAATCCGCAGACAGCACTGAGACCGCTTTGAAAACAGCAGAATCAATTGAAGCCTGCATGTAAGGGTCTAAAGTGGAAGTCTGGGAAGGAGCCATCTGCGCCTGTACAAGTACGGGAGGTTGGGACTGCTCACACACACTCTCGTCGGAGGATTGCGCTGAAATCTCTGCAGGGGAAGCTGCGCGTTGTGGGGTCTTCCCACGAGGCATGGTGCTGTATGAATCCGGGAGAATGTCCGGAATTGTCCCCGCGTGCGCAGACCTATCGGGCACACTCCGCCCACCTAGCCGGCGAGCGCGTGCGGCGCCTCGGAGAGGCAGGCAGGCGGGGTTACTCCGCGGTCACCAGGAGGATCAAAGGAAAAAAACTTGGAGGAAAAAAATGCGAACGCCGCGGTTAAAGCCGGGCGCTCGCTAAAGTAAACACTTAGCAATATAAAACTCAATTTGTCTATAAATCTCTAAACCATAGGTAAAAACGGAATATCGCAGAGAGAATAGATATATATACTTATCTAGTCGCCGAGTAGCTAAGAAAGAGGAAGTAGGAGGGACGTGGATCGGTTTTGATGGCCACTGAACAGGAAAGAGGACAGATCCAAAGGGGTGGAAGGGGTGTTGGAAGATACCATATACCTGTTTTACTGTTATGTTTTCTCTTCATTCAATATAAAAAAGCTTCATATTTCAAAGTTCTTGCTAGTTGCCACTTGCTACTATGTTAATAAAAGCAAGAAAGAGAAGCAATAGGAGCCTCAGAGTCGATGTATTAAAATTTGCAATTCGTAGTGCGGGTCTACTGTACTTTGCGCTCCCTGTACCTAACACGAAGAGCGCAAAGTAAAAGTACAGATTAACTAACGTTAGGATCACTTGGTCCTAACTCTAGTTAATAAGAGCTGGCTATACCTAAAAAAGTTACCACCAGGTCAGAGTATTCCACTTCTGCAGAATCCGTTACCTGTAGCTCAAACGCCCCCCCCCCTCCAATAAAATCTTCCTGCGGCGAGAATGGCGGCCCAATCTGTTGCTTCTGGCCGCAGGCGGCAGAGGGAGATGGGGTAGAAAGTCCCCAGTCTCCCTCCGCAATCACTTCGCCAACCATCAGGAACTCCCGAGAGGAGAGATCCTGCTGGTCATGTGCCCCGATAGCGCAATCCTCCATGGCGTCGTCCTATGGTAACACGATCCTCCATGTAGTGCTGCCCCAGCATCCGTGAGCCTAGCGATTGCTAAGGGGCAGGCTGCCGAACTCAGTGCCTGCCCTGCCATCTGCTGGGGAAACTGGGATGCAAAGGGGAAATTAGCGAATGCTAATTTTTCGCCTTGGCGTCCTGGTTTTAGCGAGGGCAGCGCGATAATGCGTATAATTTTTTATTTTTAAGTTAATCAATACGTGTAACTTAATACTTGGTCTAATCGCTGCTTTTCTTATGAATGGGAGGTCTAGTAGCTCTACAATGTTTCCCTCCTTCAAAATCTCAATATTCTTTATTGATTAGGTTCTTGTTTTATGCTGTGTGCTAAACGTCCTTTGTAGAACGTCCTTTTAACTTGGCAGTTGTGAAAGTGTGTTGTTGTCACTATAATGTTTTATTTTTCTACTTCGTAGCTGCAGTCTCTGAAATCTGAGTTGGAGTTTAAAGATGCTGAAATGAACGAGCTGAAAACCAAACTCCATAGCAATGAGAGAAACAGGATTCCTGTTCTGGCAGTTAGGTAAACCCAGTGCTCCCACTATAGATTGAACAATGCAAAAGTAAAACCTGTTATGAAAATTAATAAAATGCTGTCAATTTTAATGAGATCAGACAATTTGTGTTGGTCCTGACTCCGGTTTCTTCTATAATTATGGACTAGCATTTATTTTATAAATAAGAAGATGCAGAATTATCCAAATATGGTCAAATATCAAAATTAAGATTTGCAGATGGCAAAATCTAGTTAAAAATACAGGAAGTGATGAACCCCAGGAGGTGAATGGAGAGAATATACTTTCTGACCCTCACACCAGTACACTGTCTAGTAAGATTACGGGCTGCTTCAGGGCTGGACCACTTGCTATCATCGATTGGGGGTTTATGAAGATATCCTACAGAATAATATCGGGGTGGCTGTGTACTGGCAGAAACTCAGTAGAAGTTGGGTGGTGCTGCAGGTCAATGATCCTGAAAGGTCCAAGTAAATCCATGACCAATTCATGTAGGGAACCAACTAATTACAATGGATTCACCTAATTTTTGTTGCCATTGTATGGTCATTTTCATTTTTGCAGTGTCCTACAATTTAAAATCCTGCATGCCTCTCCATCCTAGGGTGCTCCTCTTTCCAGATGTTAAACATGATTTTTTTTAAATAATTTTTGCTTCGGTTTTTCTCCCATATTTCTTTCTCTGTACATTGTCTCCAGTTGTTATGCTGATCGACATCGGTTTCAAAAAGCATTAGGATTGCTTTATCTTTGTAAACTAATGTCCCATTTAAAAGTGAGTAAAGATGTTTTGATCTTTTTATTTTTCAGCCCCAAGAAGAGTTCACCTAAAGCTGTACAAGGAGAGTCTTTTGCTTCACCACAACCTGGGAAAAGCGACTTCCCCACAAAGCAGTCCTTTAATGCAGATATGACCGTGAAGCCAACCACTACATTTGTATCTGTCACAAAAGCCTCCACTGTCAAATCAGGTATCCTTGTGTTTATAACGCGTCCGTCGCCGTCATTTGCTGCGCGCGCACCCATCACAGCTGCTCACTCAGCACATGCCCAGACATAGTAGCGTGTAGAGGCACTTCTACCCGGAAGTAATATGGGAGGTGTGCATGCGCGGACGTACTGCGTGCTGGAGAGGTGACAGCCTGGAGCATGGCGGCCTGCAGGAGGTCACTGCTCTTCGCTCAGGTTCAGCTAGTTAAGGAACGCGTTTTGTTGATAGCAAAGCGTCTGTGCAGCGATGAAGTGCAGCTCCAGCCTGATGAGTCGGGTGGAGGGTGGCTGAGGTCAGGAGAGTCCTCAGGATGTGCAAATAACACTCTACAACAATAGACTGCCCTCCAGGCAGGCTTAACACCTAGTTCAGGGGTCAGCAACCTTGACTCCCTGATGTTTTGAGAACTACATTTCCCATGTGGCTCAGTCAGCCTTATGGGTGACTGAGCATCGTAGGAGATGTAGTTCCCTAAACATCAGGGAGCCAAGGTTGCTGACCCCTGACCTAGTTGATTGTTTCTGATATTTAGAGATAAACAAAATTATTTTTCCCCCCCACCAGCTGCTCTTCTGGGATGCCCCATATTAGGGGCCCTATTCCAAGTGTTCACGTCCTATTCCATCTTCGCCTTTAAAGGAGATGTTCTGGCCTTAGTGTCTCACAGCTTGCGTTCTCTTGCTGTACGTGACGTGTCCTGTACTTAACATTGGACATGCAAGTTGTTAAGAAATGCAAGAAGAGCGACCTGTTTAAAGGTGCTGAATACATTTAGTAACTCCTAAAAGCTGGTGTTAAGCTCATAATGACATGTAAATCCTGGTGTTAAATTTCCAAAGCAATTTGAGTTTGCAAATTTTCCTATTCTAATGATGCAAAGTTTGGATTCTAGTAAGGCATCACAGGCTCCTATTTGCATTCTCTCTTTTATTTCTCACAGCAGCAAAGAAACTGTTTGAATAAAACACAGACAAATTCTAAGAACATAGCCCACTTAAATAGGGACACCCTCTAGCTGACCTCCTGCCACCCCACCCCCCCTTTCCAGTCCATATAAGGCCAAATCAGAAAGTGGCACTCCTTTCTTAATTCGACGAAGCATCCAACGGTATCGAAGCAGAACCAGTAAACAAAGAAACTTCAAAATGAAACGGCAATGAACATGAAGTCAAGATACTGAAAAAGAAGCCCAAACATGAGTACTCCTGAGGAGACCATGTAAACCCAAACAGGTCCCTGCATGCACACCCATGCAAAATCACATAATAAATCCATTTGGGAATCGGAGGAGAGTGTGTCCCTATCGAAATCCAAATTTTCAGTCATACGGATAGCAAAGTTTAGAAATTTTAAAAACAGGAGGTCAGAGGCTCCTATTCGCAGGTTGAACGCACCAAAAAGTCAGCTCGAGCAATTGGTTTGAAATAAAACGTGCAGAAGGTCGACTCCCTCGACTAATCCGCTGCCTTCATCAAATCTTCCAAACGACAATTAGCCAGAAAAGCCTTAGAAGCTGTCACACCCCAAATAGAGTGTGCCCCAAACAAAGAGGTATCCACCTCTGCCAAAGCCAGCAACCATCACGCACACCGTGCCTGGGTAGCAGAAAATACAGGTAAGCGAGAAGCCCAAAACGAAACAAACAGAGGTGAAACAGCTGGAGACCGTAAAGAAAATGCACAATTCAAATACTCCCAGAGGCACCTCACCAGAGACGATGCAGGATTACCCGAAAAGGATGGAAAAAATACTGACCTGATCATGTCTTAGTATGCCTATAAATATGAGATCTAACCCCCTCAGGAACAAATGAGCTTCTCTGAAAATCCGGAGCGCGATCATCCCTGACACCCTTACAAGAGACCAAACAAAACAACACTAGAAGCTTGGCGGACAACTACGGCAAGGATACCTTTATCATTGTCCAGTAAAGATTCCAGAAAATCAAGCACAAGATTTGTTCATCCCAGGTTTCAGAATAACGTGGAGCCGACGGGTGAGTCAACGTGACGCCTCTCAGCAGATGACAAGCCAAAGGGTGTTGACCCGCTGGAACACTCTCAAAACCAACATGTCCCACCGAAATAGCAGAGCTACTCATTATTAGTCCTAAACCTTGAGTCAAAGAAAGACTAAAGATAATCCAAAACTCAAGCCAAAGGGGCAGAAAGGGAATCATGATTACATTCCAAACACAAACGTTGCCAACCATCCCAGGCAGACTTTTAAACATCGCTAGTCCCGGGTGACCAGGCCTGTTTGAGCAATTGTGCTGTCCTTTCTGAAATTCCTGACCTCCTCTGCCAGGAAAACTGGAAATTAACCACGCTAGCAGACGAAGACGCCCCTTGACCACCAGAGGATGAGACATGTCCCACCGGTTTGTCAACGACACGGGGAGCAGTCTGGGGATATCCAACGACAACTCCTATCGCTAGCATCTACAGGTTTTTACCGCAGTGTCCCTGTTTTTAGCACCATATTTTAGTGCCGTAGCGCAGCGCTACCCTCCCTGATACTTGCGGCAGCGCTTCTGTGCTGCTGCGAGCATCAACTCCTGGCCGCCACATCCAACACTGCAACACCCTTTAAGATTTTCAGTTCTTATTTGTGTTATTTAAGCTATGTAGCTGCTGTAAACTTAAGTTATAGTCAACAAATAATTTTTATTCTCATATCGCATTGCTTTCCTTTTTTGTTGCATGTTTGAATTTTAACTTCTGTTTGGTTGCAGAGAATGAAGTTTTCGAAAACGCTGTTAGGCAAGTGAAGATCCTTTCTCACTTTTGTCTTACCCAAAGAAAAAGTAACCAAGGTGAGCCACATGCTAATCGCCTTTAATAACAATTTTGTTAAATTTATATATCCAATCATAAGACAAAAATGATTTAAATAAAATCAAAATGGCAAATCGGTACAAATGTCATCAAATATTGGAAAAATCGCAAATGTTTGGCATGAATAAAGGAGAAAAGTTTTGTTTAACCACATTTTAGCCTACTGGTAAAGTGAGGCTGCTAGAAACTCTATACCTCAGTAGGACCTTCCATAGAACCATCACAATTTAAGCAGATCAAAGAAGCTTGGTTTTACTATAGGGAACGGTTTGGAGCAGAGTTCAAAATCATCAGGGTTATTCAAAGAGATCCGAATGGCTGCCGAAAGGGAACCAAACGCTGAAAATCAGCGTTCGGTTACCTTTCCTGGCTATTCGGCTATCCAGAGAGCAGGCAATTCGCCAAATCCTGGTGAATTGTCTTCACATACGGTGCCTGTTCGAGGGCAGTGAAATCCCCATAGAGAAGCAATGCTTCGTCTATTCAGAGAACACAAACCAGCAGTGAAAGCTTCCCGGAATGCCCTGCCATTCGGTGGTTTAATTCGTCAGGTTTATTCAGGCGAATCCCATAGGCTTCAATGTTAAAAATATTCCCGTTTTAATTCAATTTCTAATATACCATTGATTATAATATTCTGCAGTAAAGAGTCTCTTTATTTATAGATTTTTTATGATCTTTTAACCCCTTAGTGACCGGGCGGTTTTGCACAAATCCGTCTTTTAGTGACCGCTGCTGTTTTTACGTTTCTGCGCTGTTAGTGTTTAGGTCACATTTTCCTCTTACTCGTTTACTCAACCCACACATATTATACACCCTTTTTCCCGCCATTAAATGGACTTTCTAGAAATACCATTATTTCCATCATATCGAATAATTTACTATAAAAAAAAAATATGAAATATGAGGAAAAAATGGTAAAAACACACTTTTTCGTAATTTAATCCCCAAAATCTACAACCACACAAAAAGACCCCGGCTAAATAGGTTCAAAATTTTGTCCCGAGACTAGAAATACCCAATTTTTACATGCGTTTGCTTTTTAACCCCTTCACTGCTGAGACAGTTCACCTATGTGCGCTGCGCTCATTCTGACCATTTTGTGCTAATTATTTTTAGATGACAGCCTAGGTCCTATTTAATTAACTCCCCCCCCCCCCCAGGCCATAATCAGGCCTTTCAAATGATGTCAAATATGACCATCTAGCTGCCATGGATCGGGAGATATGGGGATCCTTAGGATCCCCTTATCTCTACATGGCAGCTAGATGGTTAACTGGCCCACTGACATCCTCACACATATGGTGAGGTTGTCAGTGGGTGGGGGGGACCTGGAGGCTTGGCTGACAACCAAGATGTCAGCCCCCCTCCAGGTTCGAATCGCGTTTTGGCGCCGAAACAGTTAATGCTATACACCGCTGAAAAGGGGAGACTCTCCCCTTTTCAGCAGTGTAAAAAGCATCTCCCTAGCTGCAATGGTTGGGGAGATAGAGGGCTCCGAAGGAGCCCCCCCTCCCCTCCATTGCTTTGCATGGGGACGCCTGCTGATGACGTCACCACGCAGTGTGGCGACGTCATCGGCCTCGCCTGCCCATGTAAATCACATGGGCAGGCTTCCTCCCTGCCAGATCGCCGAGGGATCCAGCGAGGGAGGTGAGTATCGGGCGGGAGGGGGATTAGGCGCCGCTGACGTACCCTGTACGTCCACGGGTCTAAGGGAGACCCGAGGACAGGACGTACAGGGTACGTCAGCGGCCCTTAAGGGGTTAAACATTTTTTGGGATTTTTTTAACTTATTTTTTCTGTAACAGCCCTTTTTATTATCATTCATTGGATCTCATGTAAATTTCAGACATTTTCGCTCAGTAGTTTCTTTGCAAACAGCGTTTCACTTTTCAAACATTCAAGCAAACTGTCATGCCCCATGATTTTGGTTTTAGTTGTATATTTTAATGGTATGTATTGAATCTGCCTTTTACTGCTTACAGTTATGATTTCATAGCTATTTTGTTCCTGCTGGGTCACCATAGCCTTGCTGCATCTAGCTAGCTCCGCCCCTTTTTCCTTAGGCTAGTTTCTGAGGTAATAATTACTGGTCACCTAGCAGCCATCTTTGCTCTATGCTGACAGCAAATGCCTTTTTCACCTGCATTGCTGTACATATTATAAAGATTGTCAGTCTGATCAATAAAGGTTTCAGCTGGATTCATCTTTCTACGTGTCAGTTTTGCTGAGTTGACGCGGTCTGCTGAACTTTCGTCATGTACTGGTCAAATACAGACTTAGAGTTAGTCTCAAGCACCCACGCCTCACAGCTTTGCTAGGGAGGCAGAATACAAACTGTTTTACTAATTTATTCACTGCATTCGTCTGCGGTGTCGGCTTTTTCCAGCGGCTGCGCTGCATGTGATCAGCTCCTGCTTGGGGTTTTCCGGCGTTTTCGACGGGTTAATCCAGATGTTTTTGCGGGTTTCAGTGTGCGTTCGC
Organism: Leptobrachium leishanense; assembly: GCA_009667805.1. NCBI lineage: Eukaryota > Metazoa > Chordata > Amphibia > Anura > Megophryidae > Leptobrachium > Leptobrachium leishanense. The sequence continues at coordinate 78,824,579 of CM019070.1, read as the reverse complement.
CCTCGTTTTGCAGTGAGTTTTCGGCGGGTTTGCGGCGACCTTTCCCTGCAATTCGGGGACGCTGTGGTGTTTGCTGAATACACCGCAGGGTCGCCGAAAGGGGATCGCGGAATCGAACCGAATTGAAGAGAACGAAAAGTCACCGAACGTGCGGTGGCTTTTCGATTCTCTTTGAATAACCCTGTATGTCATGGTGTGTGTCGTGGTGTCTTTCCATTTTTATTAATTGCTGTACTAGTTTTCTTGTTTATATTGAACAATATGTGAATATTATCATCTGTTTTATGTGTGAATTAAATTTGATCTCATTTGCAACTCTTTTCTGGGATGTAGCCCTTTGACAGAGGAAATGGATGTAATGGAATTTCTGGTTACGCTATTACAGATATGGCACAGCTATTAACGTCAAATCAATCCCATTCAGTTCTTTGATCAGGGCGTTGAAGTTAGATTTTTATTTTATTTTGCATGGAACACAGCGGGCCCTTTTCCATCCGTAGTGTCCCCATGTTAGTGTTAATGGGGTAAATCTGCCGCTGCAGATTTTCCTGTAGCGTCACCATGTTAATGTGGTATTCTGGGGCAGGCGCTAGCTCAGGACCTTATCCCGGAACGCAGCGCTAACTGCTGGGATGCTCACGGTATCGCTGCTGCGAGTATCACCTCCTGGAGTCCATAGGACTCCATGTAAGGTTGCGAGCCCTCCGTGATCTCGCTCTTGCGAGAACGCGCAGCACTGTGGAGTGGTCGCGGAGGGAGACTGGGAACTATTTGTTCCCAGTCTCACTCTGCTTGCGGCCAGAAGAACCAGCGGATCGGGCCCCCATTCTCGCCGCAGGATGAGAGATGAGTATGGGATTTATTGGGGGCTTTCTAGGGGTGCTAAATGATTTTGCATTTGCAGAATCATTTAGCACCAGCTTTTAGGTGCTGAAATTTTGCCGCGTCCCGACAATAATTAGCGCTAAGGTTTTGTAATACCTTACTTATTGAAGCCCTAATGTATGTTTACGCTCTCCATGTTAGGTATAGGATGTGAAAAGTAGAGTAAGCTCGCGGAAGCTAGTGCAAAATACGATGTTCTACTGGTGTAGAGTTAGGAATGTAATATGGGTGGCATGCGTTAAAGTCACTTTTTCTGGCGGTAACACTTGCATATTGAGGCGTTACCGCCAACTAGGGAAAAGTGCCTATCGTGTCTGTCAGGAATGATACACTGTACATCTTTAGTTACATCTTTGAGATTTCATAGAGGCGACAATTTTTCTTTTACTCCATAGATATTCTGTTTTCACACTAGAATTTCATTTGCATAAGGTGTTGATCATTAACTGACTTTTAACGTCCTTATATTTAGATTATAGGTGTCACTTCAGGTGTGGAAAATGTGTTATTTTCTTTTTCTTACAGGCAGTTCTCTGTCACCATAATACCATTTCATCTTTTTCCACAGGCTCTATTTTGCTGAATGCTTTGATGCAGCAATCGTTACGTCCAGGATCACTAGGGCTGTACCACCTTCTAAGCAATAATCCAGATGTCGTTACTGGGTCAGCGACATGTAGCAGCCATTCCAGCAAGTAAGACATTTTTATGAATCTATCAAAGCCTAGCAGTGGTTTAATTCTCTTTTGCCTACTATAGTTTCCTTATTATGTAGGAAATTACAATACATTTCCTGAGGTTATTTTGTATATAAAAAAAGGACCCACAATATGAATGAATTAATCCATACTTTATATTAAAAAGAAACTACTTTCCATCTCAAGAGATGGAGAAATATAAAACAGAAAACCTACACCAACCCACAAGTTTCTTTGAGAAACATTTTATGGAGTTATAGCAGGGTGCTTAACTTTGGCCCTCCAGGTGTCTTGGAACTACATTTCCTTAACCTGCCTGGTGGTATTCCCGACTGTGACTCGGGGTTAAATTTCGCTACCGCGATCAGTAACCCCGAACCACACTCGGCTGTATATATTCACCGCATCCTTCACTCCCTCGTCGTCTCCGCAGTCACCGCAGTGTGATCGTGGCAGCCGGCGACTTTGCTTCCTGGTTCCGCTCCCTGCGAGCCATGCGACGCAGGGGGTGGGACCAGGCGGCAAATTTAAAAATGAGAAAAAAAAATTACATTAAAAAATACTGTAAAATAAACGTTGTGCTGTGCAGTGGGTGCTGGAATTCCTGTCCAGATGTACACTCCTTTGCCAATGTAATACAGGACACGGGGGTACCAAAAAAAAGTATTTATTCTCAAAGCAACTTTACAGAAATAAAAGGCAAATAAAAATAATTTCTAAAATGTAATAAGGCTTTGCAATACAGGTTTCGCAGGTGCTTGCCCAGATTCAACAGTTGAATCTGGGCAAGCACCTGCGAAACCTGTATTGCAAAGCCTTATTACATTTTAGAAATTATTTTTATTTGCCTTTTTATTTCTGTAAAGCTACTTTGAGAATAAATACTCTTTTTTTTGGTACCCCCGTGTCCTGTATATTTCATTGGCAAAGGAGTATACATCTGGACAGGAATCCCAGCACCCAGAGGAAAGAGGCAGGTTTTTGGTTTGATTTATATTATTGAATAGAATTTATTTCCACTATTTTGGATAATTATTTTTGGGATAATAAATTATTATTCCGTCTTTCAAACCTTCTCTGACTCCGTGTGTTTTACTAGACTCTTGCTTGCACGGATTTCAGTGAGTTATTCCTACAGAATACAGGCTTACTATATAAAACAACACATTTCCTTTCCAAAAAAATTGAAACGCTTTTAGACACAAAATTTTGCAAAAATTAGACCGCCAGGGAGGTTAAAGGCTGTGTTGATGTAATGAGTGGCTGAATGTAATGGGAGAGGTAGTTTTGAAATACGTGGAAAGCCAAGGTTGGGCTCCCTTGTAGTAGAGCCAGACTCGCTTTATTCATTACAAATAAGCTAAAAATCAAGGGCACTGATGGGTTAATTTTTTTTTAAACCCGCCAATAAATCATATACTCGCTTCTCATCCCATGGCGAGGATGGCGGCCCGATCTGCTGCTTCTGGCCACCGTGAGCACAGTGAGAATGGGGACAAATAGGCACTCCCAAGATTGTGCAGGCAGCACAACCCTCCATGGAGTCCTATGGACTCCCAGAGGAGTTACTCGCAGCAGTACGGAAGTGCTACCGCATGTGTCCCGGAGGGTAGCGCTGCTTTTCGGAGCAGGCTGCTGGATTAGCGCCTGCCCCGGAATATGGTGCCAAAATGGGGACGTTATGGGGAAACCTGCAGGCACATGTTTTCCCTGTTAGCGTCCCCATTTTAGCATCTACCAGAGAACAGGCCCCCAAGTGTTTGACTTTTTGACCTGAGGCAGGATTTTATGCACATATTTTTATTTTATTTCAGCTAGCTGCACTTGCAATGGAATCCCTTAACTGAGTTCAGTACCTGCAATTTCATAAAGAATTATGGACCGCATTTCACTACACTAAGCTGTGGGGGTTCTGGTGCTTGAATTATCCCTTTAAGTATAGGAACAAGAAACCTGATTAGCATTTTTCTTTCTTTATTTATTTATAAAGGATTTTACCAGGAAGGATACATTGAGATTTCTCTCGTTTTCAAGTATGTCCTTTCAGAGCTTGATTTTATAAAACACCAGAATCGGGTAATAAAATGTTTGCTAACTTTTAAGGTATGGACTGCTCTGATTGCATACCGTTGTGAGCTTTTGAGATCTTGGAGGATACTTGTTATTTTTCAATATTCTCAATTTCTGCACTGTAACATGTCTTGATCTTTTATCATACTCGCTGCCTTCACTTTCTCACAGTCTTGTTACAAAGTGTTTTAATTCATTGTAATTGGATCGTCATGTACATCCAGCTCCAGTGATGGCTTCCCCAGTCCATGCTCTCCTTTAAAGGATGCTCAGAAGCTGGCCATCACAGCTCTCAATTCTATTGCTGTGGGTGAGGACTTGACTTGGAAAAAAGCTCAGAGCAGGAAAGAATGGTTGCATCTCAACAAACTGAGTCGGCTTGCCGGAGCAATTCACCTGCTGCCTCTGGTGGAGTATCACATCACTGCCTATTATCATGCTTTGCTGGCTTTTGAGAAATCTGAAGCACGTCCATCAGAGAGCCAAGCAGAATCGTCTAGGTTGGACAAAATTGTTGCCTCTAGTGCAGAGGACACACTCTCCAGTCTGATAGAACCATGTTTAGCCTCACTTGAGATTCTTTATCATTTGGTGTTTCATAGCCTGGAGGTGGTAAAAACCTTATTACAAAGTACTGTCGCCAGTGAACCACTTTCAGAAGGAGAATCTGGCAGACTGGATCAACCGAAAGTAGATTTTTGTGAAGAAATACCACATCCTTTATTTAAAAAGATAACTTCACTCCTGTGCGTCACTGCTGTGACAAGCCATCGAGACTTTGTCCGAAACAAAATCCTGAGGGTGCTTGTGAAATTAGCAGAAAACTCTCCTATAGATCTTTTGTACAGGTAACTCCTTTTTATATGCTTTTTATTCGTTCAGGTTATTTACTTGACTCCATTGATTAAGTGTCTTTGGTCCAGTGCTGTGCTAGGATTACTTTAGATATTGAGGCTTTTCTTTTCATACAAAATGTTTTATTGTAAAGTGTAAAATAGTACAAGGGAAGAAGTACAGTAAGTAGGAATAAGTAACATATGTGGTGTGGGTGAAACAAACCATATATAGCATAAGCAACAGCAAAGCGCTAATTTGTTTGAAGATTATAAACCGAGTAACTGTGAAGTGTTTGTTAAAATGGTATGCGTCAATAAAGTCTGACTTAAGTAAATGAGAAGCACCTGGAGAATCGGTTTAACATCGCAGTGATAATAGGTTGGACAGTGTCATGGGAATAAAAGGCAAGGTTGAGGTGCAAAGTCCCAATTGAAGAGCTGCCTGGGATTTTGGTGAACTAATGTGTCATAGAGTGAGATGCTGAGACCTTTTTATACCTGTGGATGACAAATGAGTCTATTCACTAAAAGTGGAACTCAGGAGAATTGAAAATTCTAGGTTAAAAATGGCCAAACCAGAAAAATTCTCCCGTTTATCTCACTTTCCAAATCGGCTATTTTGTCTAGATTGTTCTCTTCTCCTGCCAGTTCTCCTGATTTTCACCTTTTACTGAATAGACCTGTTAGTTTGTCATCCTTCATTTGTGTGTAACCGCTTCATAGCAAGGTAAACACATCTGCTCATGTTGGTCTCCTGTTTCTTCAACCTATGATGGGAGTTGGAGATGCTCAAAAATCTACAAGTCCTTCCCTAAAGTGTGTGGCCTATTAATTTGGGGTACAGTGGATTGCGGTCAGTCCTTTCTAATATGTTTTATTTCATAATTTAATAGTACCGACTCTACTAAGTTCAAGATTTTTAATGTGGCTGTTCAGAATAAAAATTCGTACCACAATATCTATCGGGTAACATTTTGAGAGGGGTTATCGAATTACAGCATATTATGTGGTCATTCAAATTCTAAATCTATATGTACATCCATCGGATAACTTGGGATGAGCTGTGTTTTTAAACTACAATACAATATTGGTATTAAGTGTATCTGTGGGGCACGTATATGCAGTGTTTGTATTTGTGATATGTAAGCTTTGTAAGTTATATGTATAGTGGATGCATAGGCCTTTTTCGTTTCAGTTCTTTACAACTCACATAATTTAACACTAGATTTTATAGGAATTCTGTATTTAAACAGTGCAGGTGGTTTTGTAACAAAGGCGTGTACAAAAGCTATATATAAGTAATAGACATATAGGTTTAGGCCTAGTTTAACAAGTTTTTATGGTGGAAATTCTTTCATATTGTACTTTTAGACAAACATAAAAAATTTAAAACATTTGTGATGGTAACATAATACCAGCGTACACATTAATGTTTAATAATTTTGTGTGTGTATATTTATAATTTTTAATCCAATAGATGATGGATTAAAGATGGTAATCGGTGCTAGTAGTCGGACAATGCTCTGCTGTATAATGTACTGTTGATAAATTATTTGATTTTCAGAGTTCGTGGTATAAAATATTTAGCAATAGCCACTTAACATACTGTATTGCACTGCCTAATCATGATGCTGATTTCTATTCTTTCTAAAGACTGATATTTAAAGATACTCATACTACGAATTTATCATGGTGGAAGACCACAGTCCCTACATTCCTTTAGAAAATTTCTAGCCATTATCGTGCAACTATATAGGGGTAACATTACCAGTTTACTGTTCGTTTGTAGGATATTAAGGAAACATGTTTTAGTTTTTGACTGCAGTAAATATTATGCTACATTATCATTTGTTTGTCTCATACAATATATCTAAGTTATAGTTACATTTTCTTCATGATGGGAAATCTTGATCTTTTTACAGGTAGCATGTTCCTTATAATCACTTAATTTCTGTTTTTAATAGGTTTCACAGTTTGTTTGCAACGCCCGCTCTCCTTCAATGTCTGTCTCTAGAATCTCCTACGTCAGTAGCTCACATGTTTGTCAGAGTTCTCACTGTTCTTTCTGACCTCCAAAAACTAGCTGGTCTACTGTGCACATGCTCTGGTAAGTTTACAAACATTAGTCTTTTCTTTTTAAATGTTCGTAGGACATAATAAATTATTCCTGATATTTTCTAGAGCAGTGGTTTCCAACCGCGGTCCTCAAGTCCCCCTAAAAGGCCAGGATTGCCGGATATCTGAAGCACAGCACAGGTGCTATGATTTGCTGCTCAGTGATTGCAGGATTTAGTCTGCTTTCCTCCAATCTGCAAATCTGGCCTAAGGCTAGTGTCAGACGAGCGTCATTGGGGAGTGGAATGGACGTCCGTGAGAGTGGACGTTCCTTCCACTCAACGCCTGTCTGGCCACCTCCCTGAGCGCGCTCAGCGCTGCAAAGCGTGATCCTCCTATGGAGAATCGTGCCTTGCAGCTCCGTCAACTCGCGTCCTAGCGCTTTGCCGGAGAGGCTTGGATAACGGACACTTGTTGCGCACGCATTTCGTGCGTACGCTCAAGCGCATGACCGGGCCTGTTGCAGCGTCTCAACGCCGCGATAGACACCGGTAAGCACGTCAGTACGTGTGCACATAGCGCGCTCGTCTGACGCCAGCCTTAGGAGTACTTGAGGACCGCTGTTGGGAACCTCTGTCCTAGATGGTTTACATTTGACATGTCGTTGTTAAGCCTCCAAATCTCAACTGAATTGTTCTAAAGATAAGGGAATAGGCGAGTTATTTCTCACCACGGAGTAACATTTTCTTTTTTTTTCTTCCTTCCCCCTTCTCCACTTACCACTTGCATGTAGATCTGTCTCATATTTCAGGGGTGCACCTTTATGCATTTCTAAAGGCCTTTGGAAATTTCCTGATTCTTATGGCCCAAAGATTCCAATTGGAGAAAGCATTTAAAACAGTAGATTTTCCTATTTGAATTGGCGTTACATTACAATAACAGCTATAGCTGAATCATTATATTGTGTAACCAGATTGCAATTGTTTATAAAAAATTTAAAACTTTAAACAATACCAATTTGGTTGCCAAGTATGATCATTGATGTTGTTGCAGGTTTATGCAATGTATGATCATATTTTGAAACCAAATCCCCTTTGTTTATTCCTAATCGGGTGCTTTTAAAATCTTTAAAACTATATTCTAACGTAGTGCTCTGTATTATGTTGCTTTCATTGGTCTAAGAAGCACCCTTATGAAAAATGCATGTTCAGGTTGAGTGCAGTTATTCTAGTGTTGTATGTCCTTATGGTATTGAGACATTACCATCTCAGGCTGCGGTCAAACGAGCGCACTGAGTGCGTCTGTGTGACCGCAATGCCCTGCATCTGTCAGAACATTGTGCCGGATCGAAACGGGGTAGCTCACGCACGTATTGCGCGCTACCACCGGACTTCAAAAAACCCTCCCTGTCAAAAAGCTACAATGGATGCTGACGGGACTACAAAGCCTGATCCTCCACAGGAGGATTAAGCTTTGTAGCGCTGAGCGCACTAACTGCACTCAGCGAGGTGGCCAGACGGGTGTCAGAATGGAAGGAATGTCCACTCTCGCGGATGTTCCTTCCGCTCTGAAAAATGCCTGTGTGACCTCAGCTGTAACACTGCCAGACATGCTATGCTGTCCCAGCGGCAGGTGGGCCTGAAGGCCGAGAAGGCAGCCTAGCGCACCCCACGTCACTCCTACGGCACATCGACATCATTGGCAGCAGGCGGATTGCCCAAGTTCAGGCAGTCCCGCTGCAGCTAATGACAGCAATTGGCTGCAGCGAAGGGCCGTAGGAGTTGCTGGAGAGCTGTAGTATGTGCTGTACCACCCTGCGGCATTCAGGCGTTAAGTGGTTAATCTGGTAACTTCATAAAACACCATGACTCAGCCAGTACCAGGGAGCCGCAAAGGCATAAATCTGGCACAAGTCATGTTTTAGTACCTTCCTATTACTGACTGCATTATGAGCCAATGTCTGCCATGGCTTGGTCTTTTGTTGTGAACTATTTACTTTCCAAAATTTTGCTTTTCTCCCAATACAGAAAACTGTGTCCTCCATGCCATCTACACTTACGTTATTTCAAGACCAGACAAGACCGTATCAGACTCATTATGGTTGCAGTTTGAGCAAGAGGTATGACCTTTTCTGCAAGCAGTCATTCTCCATTTTTACCAGTGGGATTTGTAGGTTATCAATAGCGATAACTGTAGATAATCCCTATAATTTCACAACGGGTATATTAACCCATTTTAGCATCAGTTTCTGTCATAATTCTGCTTTTTTTTGCCTTCCATCACACTTTCCCTGGGAATGCTGTAATATATGTGATAAAATATATATGATAATGGGTTATTTTATCAATTTTTTTTACTCTTAGACATATAATAGTTTTGTGAAACAAATGGTAAGCGCCACACAACACGCCGTATCCACCCAAACTCCAATGCTACACCAGCAAGTAGTGGTTATCAAAATTGTGCTTATCAATTGTGCTTATCAAAAAGAAAGATTTACACTAGGAAAGCATATTTTTTTCTTCTCTATCCTCCTATCCTCCTACGTTTCTACAAATGTACGGTACTTGAAGAAAGTTTCCATATCTAAGGTGGGGGTTACCTGCTAACAAGGAGGAAGACAAACACCCAGAGGCGAAATCCCACTCAGAGCCAGTGCTTAAGGCTCTATATTTGTGAGTGGAATAAGTATTAATTTTATCGCCTCTTAATATATATTTTGCAATCTGCACTATGATCTTCTGTATTTGCTTCTTTTATATAACCATATGATGTGTTGCAGACCTGCATGAGACATCCGGACTCCAGAGCATTTATTTTGCGCTCACCAGATACGTAACCATTTTGTATATAATAGTTTTGCCACAGGTCTTTATCCCACTTGTTTACTACAAATACGTTAAGTAAAATATGAAAATAATGAATATAATCCACATTCACGAATGCTGGCTGTAACATGATCTGATACTCAAATTGTGATTTAGAATGGTTACCCATGTAATATACTGCCTCTCAAGGTCTGTATATTAACAGTTGTACTATTTATCTTGCTCATCGTGCATTATTCAGAGCGAGCTGAACTGGCCCCGGAATTGCACCGAACAGTGAATTTCCCCATACGGTGCAATTTCGTGGCCATTCAGCTATTCACAAGGTAGGCAGTTGGCCAAATTTTGGCAAATTGCCAACGAAATGTGGTGCTGTTGTGGTGATACCTGAGTTCACCGCAGGGTCGGGGAATTTGATTCCTTGAAGTGTGGGGAACGAGAGACATTTCGGTGCTCTCTGAAAAACTCCTATTGTTTTCATTTAATCATTCCTATTTATTTAGCATAATTTTTTAATCTGTTTTTTTCTTCTCTCCTAGGTGGTCAGGTTCCTCACGAAGCTGTATATCCACGGCTGGAGCACTACTGTTGGCGAGTCGGGAGTGCCATGTCCATGTAACCGCGAGGTAAAGATCAAGGAAAGGAATCAAACTTAATCGTAGTATCTAACTTTGTTTTAAGAAGTTTGACAATGATTGACGGAATGAGTGCGGAAGCTCTTTATTTCCATGAAAACAATTAACTTATTGGACTCATGTCAACAACCATCACTTCAAACAGAAATACACAGGTCTATTCACTAAAGGGGGAAGTTAGGAGAATTGGCAGGAGAAGAGAACAAACAGTCAATTCGGAAAGCGAGATAAATGTTTCTGGTTTGACTTTTTTGACCTAAATTGTTCACTTCTCCTGACAATTCTCCGGACTTCACTCTTTAGTGAATAAGGCTAGGGTCAGACGAGCGTGATTTCTACGGACTGTACGTCCTTGCACACGGACGGACGTCAGAACGGAAGACACAGTAGTGGTCACACAGTCCGTTTTTTTCACTGACGTTTATTTTTTGACGGATGTAGGAGGGAAAATAAATTAACCACTTCAATGCGGAGGACGCGCTCAGCGCGTCCTCCGCATTACCGCTGCTGTGCTGAGGACGCGCTGAGCGCGTCCTCCCATTGGGGTCAGCGTTCGGCCGGGTTCCGGCCGATCGCTGGCCCCCCCGGTGCGGGCTGACATCCTCGATGTCAGCCCGGCATCCGGGACCGCAGCCGCTGAAATTAGGTGTCATCGCGGCAGCGCAATGACACCTAATTCAGGCGCCCCCCCCGCATGTGCGGAGGAGGCGCCTGAAAGGGAGGGGGGGGAGGTCCTTCGGACCTCTCTCCCGATCGGCGGCTCTGCGGGGGTTAACCCAGGCACCATTTGGAAGGGCACAGCCTGCCCTTCCAAATGGTGCCTGGCATTAACCCCTGGGGAGCTGGATCGCGAATCGGCGCTGAAAAGCGCCGGTTCGCGATCCTTTCCCGGAGCTGGCCGACATCTTGGATGTCGGCCAAGCTTCCGGTGAACTCCCCCTGAGGACTGGCGTCATCGTGCGTAGCACGATGACGCCAGTCCTAGAGTTAACCCCTAACTGCCACCAACGGTGGAGATAGGGAGTTCCAATGAACTCCCTATCTCCCGATCCTTGGCAGCTAGGGGTTAATGTTTGGTATGGTTGGATCGGCCAGAGCATGGCCGTTCCAACGATACCAAACACGAATGTGAAAAAAGTTTTTAAAAAAAAATTAAAATTAAAAATAAAAATATATTTTAAAAAAAAATTATAAAAAAAAATAAACATTTTTTTTTCTTTTTTTTGGTTTGTTAGTGTAGCAATATTGTTCCCATTTCAATTATAATGTGAACAATGATACTGCACTAACGATTTTTGTATGCGGTGCGTTTGTTAAAAATCGCGTAATTTTCCACCAAAAAAATGTAACGAGACCCCATCTCTAATTTTTTTAACAAGCGCACCCCATACAAAATATAACCGCAATTGCTCGCATGTTAAAATGTGAAAAAAAACACTTTACACGTTGTAAATTATTGAAAATACATATTTTATTGCATTTTTTGTTATAATATACAGACATGACATAACGTATACATATAATAATGACATATTATGAATCTACCGAGTCTGACGGAAAGAACGATATATAATATGTCTGGGTAATATACTAAAATAAGCCTTCAAAACACGTTTAAACATGATGCGCAAAACCGGTAAAAATGACCTCAGCACAGGGGCGTGAAACGCCTCAGCAGCAAAAGGGTTAAAAAGCAAAACCATTTTGTCCGTGAAAAATGCTGGACGTATAAATGCAGTCCGTCTGACCACGTTCCATCACTCACACACAAAGCTATGCGGACGTTGCGGACGCAGCGCACTTTGTGCGGCCGTTCTAGGGGTTGTACGTTCTTGCCTGCCTTGCGTCCGTTTGCCGCGGCCGTTGTGCGTCCGCAGTTCAGTGCGGACGTACTTCATGTGTCAGGCTCCAATGGGCTTTCTTTCATGCTATCACGGACGTACTTTTAGGCGCAATCACGGACGTGAACACTACGCTCGTCTGACCCCAGCCTAAACCTGACAGTGTACCTCCCCCCCCCCCCCATTCATCTTTGTCATTGCATTGTTTGAGTATAAAAATATAAGTGTCTATGAAATAGCTGTGTATGTAGTATTCGGTGGGTGTGCACATGCAGGCTTGTTTGTATGATTTGGGTTGGTGGGTGTTACTACAGGATGTATACATAATGAGGAAATATATGTGGCAAATGCATGGCTTCCAGTGACAACACTGATTCGATATCATGTTACTTTTTGTACCAATAGAATTTGAATTCTGCCTTAGAAAACGAAACACATGGGAATTGGCTACGCTTCTAATGCTTTTGAGAACTCTGACTAGAGGATCTATGGATGTGGAAGGTGCAGGGGTTCCACAGCTAAAGTCACATCATTCTGCTTGTTTTCCCAAGGTTCTTAATGTAAGGCGAGTGGTTCCTATTCCCAACCGCGGTCCTCAAGAACCCCTAACAGGTCAGGTTTTCCAGATATCTGAAGCACAGCACAGGTGATACGATTTGCTGCTCAGTGATTGCAGGATTCAGTCTGCATTTCCCCAAGGGAATCCTCAAAATCTGGCCTCTTCGGGGTACTTGAGGACTTGGGTTGGGATCCACTGCTTTATTCAAAAATAGAGGAGGTGGAGGGGTTAATTTAACCAGCTCCTGCCACAGTAGAAGCATTGAGAGAAATTGTGAATCTGCTGTGTCTGCTGTCTTGTGGCTGTTGTTTCCATGCCATAGTGCCCAGGGACAGCCGGGGAGGGAGTGTGGTACTGATAACACCAGAACTGTTTAAATAGCTATCTTTAATGGTGTCAGTGTGTCATTTAAGAATCGAGATGATCAAAATTATTTGGAAAGAGTTCAAAATAATTTTTTCTCTAAAGTGTGTCCTTTAAACCAGTGGTTCTCAACCCTGTCCTCAAGTCCCCCTAATGTTTGCAGGATATCTGGAGCACAGCACAGGTGATAGGATTTGCTGCTCAGTGATTTCAGGATTCAGTCTGCATTTCCCCAAGGTGATCTGTAAAATCTGGCCTGTTGGGGGTACTTGAGGACAGGGTTGAGAACCACTGCTGTAAATTAGAAAATATTTGTTTATTCTTTACAACTGTGCCTCTAGCAAGGATCTTAAGTGTCTTCTCTGCCTTCTTCTCAGGTTGTGAGGGCTCTGGTTCTGACACTCCATCAGGAATGGCTGAGCATTCGCCGCTTTGCGTTCTTTCCTCCATTCGCAGCTCATAGTAAATGTGTGCAGTTTTTGCGGGAGACAGTTCTGTTGCTGCATACTATCTCACAAAAGGACAAGAACTTCAACGAGCACTGTTTAGAGGTTCTTCACCAGTACGATCAAGCTGTACCAGGCGTTCGAACGGTCTTAAAGAAATTCAATGTCTTGAGAGAAATGGAAGGTCTGTACTTAATCAGATTTTCCTCCCTATTTTACAAGGTATCCAGATAATGTATGCGCTTAGATAAAGCACTTGGCCGTACAGGTCAGACCTCATATGTAGCTACAGGAATTCAAATTAATTTCACAGTGAAAACAATGGTTCTTTCTGAAAATAAATGGGAAGCTCTGGTCGATATACATAGCATTAACAAATTACTTGAACATACATGATAGAAAATAGAATTAGCCGCACATATACTTGGCTAGAAATAATTTTAAAACACAGAAAAATCAGTAAAAATTGGACCACCCTGAGTGGCTATATTCCACCCTTGCTGGTTAGAATTAGCCTAGACAATTAATTGAACCAACAGTTGTCTCGTAATGTGACGCATATAACTTTGCTTTAAAACTGCACTTTAATAAATGGTGGGTGAATGCCCAACATAAAATCCAATTCCGCAGCAGAGCACCTATGCCACTAGGTCAAGTACCAACATAACTCCAGTAGGAATAAATTCGTGGGAAAAGTCACCTCCTTTTAGGACACAGAATTTATTATATTTATGTCACTTATAGCGATCATAATATATTACTTTGTATTGTCATAGGTGGTTCCCATAGCATAGTAGCCAATCCTTTTAAGTTCTTTATTTACGGAGCATTACATGGTATCAGCCGCGTAGCAAATCAATTGCAGGAGCAGCACCACTTAATAAGTAACCTCTAAGGTCAGTGGATGAAACAACAATTTAGAGGATATTGGTAAACACAGCTGTTCTAAGTTTTATCAGCGATTTCACCGCTTAACCGGTAGGAAAAGGTGATAACGTAAAATGCACTAGTTCCGAGTTATGCACAATTTGCATAGGTACAAAAATTCCATAGAAAAGCTACAGAGACTTCCGGGTTCGAATGTGCGTGATGAGAGAAAAGGTGAGTAAATTAACCTAAAATAAAACAATATTAAAAAGATAATTGGGCAGAGACTGTCAGCAGGATCTGCCTAATTACTTGAGGGCAAAATGGGGGGGGGGGGGTTAGTATCACTTTAAATTGTGCGTGCATATAATCGGGATAAGGAATTGTTTAAAGTGGTTTTCTATAAAACCATTGGTTTCTACCCAGTAGTGAAAACAACTCAGAAGTGAAGGGGTTAAAAGATGAGGCTGTAGAAAAGTTGTGCTTTTCCGGTTTCAGTGATTGGTTGAGTAGCTTTTGTTTTTAGTTTACATGATGTGTTAATTTTGATTAAATTCGCAGCGATATTTCTTTTGACAAAATACATAATTGCTTAAAAAAGTGGAATTGGGGGAAGAATCGGTTTAACATCTGTAACTAGTTCAGCAGAGCTGATCAGTAATTAATAAGATCCACAGTGTAATATTTTCTGACAAAATCTTTATATGGGTCTCTTACAGAGTATGCCCTGGATGAGCTGTGTCCTCCGGAAATTGAAACAGAAGAGGAATATATGGATTGCACGTGACCTATTCCGCTGCGTCGCCACAGAAGCCAATCTACCTTGTTTTGCCACAATAAATTGACATGCTGCTTCAGTTGTTTGGACCTTTTTGAGCAAAGTCTAACTCGTCAGGTTAGCACCTCTTGTTAGAGGCATCTGTTCAGAACCTGTGACTCCTGTGTATGTGAAGAAGACCTAATAAATCAAATATTTAACAAAAAAAAAAATCCCAGCACCTGGCTTTAACCCTTTCACTACCGAGCAAATTTCCATGAAACCACTGTGACAGGAACTGGAGTTGTTAGGATTCCTAATAAAATGCTTTTATATTAGCCCTTCACCCCATAACCAACACAATCGCACTGCTCTGGATGTCTCGTCCTTTATTTGAGGTGATGCTTTGAATCCACCATTTTTTTTGACAAGCAGAGGGATGCTGGCCAATCCAGTTCTAGCGTCTACGAATCTGCACTTTTCTGACAGGTAGACTGATCTGGAAGCTTCGTCATTTTCGATGTACTGTAAGTTTAGGTTTATACTGGTTGCATGTTTGCAAGTGAAATTTATTTGCATTTAACAAAATTTAACTAGTCAGAATAAGATAAGTTCGAGTTAGCTCTGGGGCATCCGATGGTGCTTTTGATAACGGTGGTAGCACGATCCACGGTATTGAAAGGGTTAAAGACACCAATTTTAAAGAAGTGTACATTTTTTAATCGATTGTGGTAATTTAATATTTTTACATTTTATGAAATAAACTGCGTGGTCCTACACCAAGCATGTCAAACCTGTGTCTCTCCCCCCCCCCCCATGATGGCGTCAATGCGACATCAGCCTGCACCAAAGTGTTTCACCAGACCCACCTATAAGAAGGTTCTCCTTCTATCCTACTGTTCCTCTAATCTCAGCATAGCTCATTGTGCCAAAACAGATTCCCGACTGTTTTTGTTTTTGCTTTCACTTGGTGAAACGGTTTTAAATTTACACTACCATTAGTAATTTATAAAAAAATACATTAATGACTGACAAATATATATAAACCTTTTCATACAGGATTATAAAATATTAGTGGCAAGTGATTATGAAAGCACGTCCTCATCCGAGGAGGTCATACTCTCCTCTCATTGTATTTGCTGGGACCACTCCAGGATGGTCGCTGTCAACTGCCTTCGATTTGACGCAGGTCAGCGCAGTCAATTCACATGGAAAAGTTGATGTGACTGTCACATTTACTACAGGCTTTAAAACAAAAATACACATGGACTTTTTTGAACTTTGGAGTCTGCAACTAGTTTGCATATTTAAATTTTTTGGATTGTATATTTGTTGTATATTTATAACTAAGCACATGAGGCGGCATCACGCTGTCATCTACAGCTACTGTCCCATAATTTAAACGTTACTACAGTCTTATACATGAACAAGCTCTCCCCCTCACCAGCTGACCTGATCTGTCAGAAAATGCTTGGTGAAGTGGAGGAGTTTCCTCTCTCCCCCCCCCCCCCTCCTCCAGCATCACCAGCAGTCAGGATTTTAAAATTTCCCGGCTGCCGGTCACCAGATCAGTCATTGGTGAAGTTAGCACCCTGAGAGCATGCCAACATCTGTCTCTGCGGCCAATTGTGGTAGCAAGCAGCCTAAGGAGCTGAGCGTGCAGCTTCCAGTCCATCATTCAGTGCAGCCACTACGGAAGTTGCGAGTGTGAAGTGTACAAGTCCCATAGTGGTGTGCAATTTGCACTTGCTACGCAACTTGTGTAGGAGCACAAATTGAGCAGAAAAACTTCAGGGACTTGCGAGTTCTGGAGTCCTTGAGCTGAAGATGAGGAGCTGTGAAGGAGAAAAGGGAAGTAAAATAACTTTATAAATAAAATTAAAGAATCTTCAATTATTTAAGGGAAAAAAACCAGGAATTCTGTTTTTCAAATTTTGTATCCCTTTAAATCTCCACCCAGTACCGTCAGGCATGGTCTCAGGAAGCATATATCCTGGGTCACATACAAACTGGGGTGTGCAGGTATTTCTAGCAGAGCTCATTGTTTATGTCTGGACATACACACATTGCCCATTTGCTTGTACATATTTTATAATGTATGTGAAAAACTCTGCCCTTCAGTATATAGAATTGATATACTAGAGCTTCCCTGTGCTCTCCCTCTGCACTGAGTAATGTGTCAGACAGGTCTGGCATCCAGATAATTAGAACGTGCAATTTGTAAATGTGCTGAATTTAGGCTGGTG
This sequence comes from Leptobrachium leishanense, assembly GCA_009667805.1. NCBI lineage: Eukaryota > Metazoa > Chordata > Amphibia > Anura > Megophryidae > Leptobrachium > Leptobrachium leishanense. Next base: position 78,807,493 of record CM019070.1, on the reverse strand, counting down.
CTTTTGCAGTTTAGTAGATTTGCTTTAACCTCATTTTAAAATTCCTTATTTGGGAAGCCACCTGTAAGGTGTCCATATGCACCACCCTTCAGGAGCAATCCATAAAAACCTTGATGAGATGGTATGTTACTCCGACGCTTCTTCACAGAGCTGACCCTTCGACACCTGATTTATACTGGAGATTGTGCGGAGCCTGTGGTACACAGGCCCACATGTGGTGGAGCTGCCCGGTGATTGTCAAATACTGGGAAGAGGTTGGCACACTGTTGACCCAAGTGTTCTGGATCCCAATCCCACTAGATCGCTTGATTTACCTCTTTGCTAAACCAGTGCTAGCCCTGTTGTCCGTCCACAACCGCCTTCTGTCTAAGATCCTATTGGCGGCCAGGAAAATGGTTGTGGAACAGTGGCGCTCGACTACTTTGCCACCACTCTCGTGTGTCTACCAGATAATGGATTACATCAGACTGACGGATGAATTTTCGGCCACCCTTAATCACACAGGGTTATACAAAGTGCTCCGAATTGTGGCCAAAAGGTAACCGAACGCTGAAATTCAGGGTACGGTTACCTTTCCTGGCCATTCGGCTATTCAGAGAGCAGGCAGTTCGCCAAATGTTGACGAATTGCCTGCACATACGGTGCCTGTTCGAGGGCAGTGAAATCCCCTTAGAGAAGCAATGCTTCGTCTATTCAGAGAACAAAAACCAGCAGGGAAAAGTTGCTGAATTGCCCTGCTGTTCGATGGTTTCAATCGACAGGTTTACTCAGGAGAATCCCATAGGCTTCAAAGTTAAAAATATTCCCGTTTTAATTCAATATCTAATAAACCGTTTATTTTAGGATCTTTTAGGCATTTTTTGGTATTTTTTTTTTATTTATTTTTTTCGTTTTTGTCTTAAATTGTTCTCATTTTTTTGTAACAGACCTTTTTATTATCATTCATTGGATCTTATATGTAAATTTCAGACATTTTCGTTCAGTAGTGTGTTTGCAGTGTTTCACTTCTCAAACATTCAAGCGTACTTTTTTTTTTTCACTCCATTCGTCTGCGGTGTCGGCTTTTTCCGGCGGCTGCTCTGCGCTGTGATCGGCTCCTGCTCGGGTTTCTCCGGCGTGGTTAATCCAGATGTTTTTGCGGGTTTCGGTGTGCATTCGCTGGGTTTTGCGGTGAGTGTTTGGCGGGTTTGTGGCGGCTTTTCCCTGCACTATGACGGCCCTGTGGTGCTTGCTTAATACACCGCAGGGTCGTCGAATCGCACCGAATTGAAGAGAATGAAAAGTCACCAAACGTGCGGTGACTTTTCAATTCTCTTTGAATAACCCTGAATGTCCTCATTTCAAAAAACATGGGAATCCCAGGATAACTAAGGGGTAGTGTGCACCGTTGGGGGGCTTTGAATGCCTCCTGTTTCACGACCGCTTGCATATTGTGATATTGTTGTGTGCGGTATATATTATTTATAGGATGGAGTGCCGGTGTGCTTGTAGACGTATGCCCGTGGAAACACCCCCTCCCTCTCCCAGTCCTTTCTTCTTTTTTCTGTGTCCTCTAGTGCTTTTCTTTTTCTTAATTTCTCTGTTATATGAAAATTTAGGTACCACGAGAATTACCTGTATGTGTACGATGCCAACTGTGTCTCTCTTATTTGCTCGTTTTACCTTTTATAAATAAAGTCTTTAAAAAAAAAAATCCTGGGGGCGTGGCCGGCCGCTGGAGGGAGCAGTCGCATACTACTAGAGCTCCGTGACGATAATTTACTTTTGGGGACTTTTGCTGTCTTTTTTACCGCTGAGAAAACTTCCCTGTGGCTCCTTGGCGGCTGGCCATCGGAGTGTGCTGACCGGAGTCCATTTCTCCCCCCCTCCGGTCCAGAGACTCGCCTGCTCCCTGCCGTTCTCAGTCGAAGTTTGGCCCCGGCGGCCATTTAGAGGCCTACTTACTGGCTTCCATCGCTCCCCTGCGCGGCTGCTTTGGGTGCCCTGACCCCGCTGAGTGCTATGTTGAGGGTTGAGGAGACGGAGGGCCCCCGTTTCCCGGCCTTGTTGGATGCCCTGCTGCTGCTGCTGGGAGACGATGATCAGCGGGTGACGCGAGGCGACATGCGCCGCATCATGGCCGTACTGCGGACGGGCCGAGATGCTGAGATGCCGTGCAGCAGTGACCCTGGAGATGGCCTACCTCAGATGGATCCCTAGAGCTGTGGGGGGCTGGAGATGGAGAGGGCTGACATGTCTCAGCGAGATGGGGCTGGAGTGGTGGATGGCGTGCTGCAGCTGTCTGAGGTGCCGCTGGACAGACAGTCCACGTGGCGCGACTTGGAGGTACCTGTCTGCTGTGGGGAGTTGGTCCGAGCGGAGCCGGCGGGTGCGCTGGGGGCGCCCGCTGAAGCCGATCGGAGCCTGGTGAAAGTGGAGATCCCCCTCATGGCTGAGAAGATGGCGACGCTCGGTCTCCACCTGCCGTTCCTCGCTCCGACACCGCCTGAGGCCCTGTTTTGCGACATTGTCCTTTGGTGTGGTGATACAGATTGTCAACTAGATTTGTGCCTCCCCCGCTGGCCTGGCCTGCCTTGCGTCGCTCTGCCTGCGGGTTGCTTGCTGCCGTTCCGGGACACTGGCTGAGACTGCTTTCTCCTTCTCCCCTGACTGCCTGTTTCCTGTTGTGACCTTGATTTTTGTGTGCTTACCCCTGATATTCTGAGACACCATTTTTGCTGGCCTGTTTCCCTTTTTTCGATGAGACCCCCCAATCGGGGATGTTTTTGACCCATCTTATTCTGATTTATCTGGCAGGCTTTATACAATACTAGCTGTTTTCACTTGACGTACTGATGATGAACAGTTTTGGCCCTGCAAGGCCATATTTACCTATGCTTGTCTTTTGTTGAACATGCAAAATTCAAAAATAAAGAATTTTTAAAAAAAATCCTTATACTAAAAAAAAAGCAGAACTTTGCTCTAACCACAATGACCGTTTCATTTAAATTGCCACAATGTGCGGTGTGACCCCCACCACCACCACCTTCCCCCTCATGCATCAGAGCAAGCTGCTTCCTGCAGTTGACTGGTAGAGGAAAGGGCAAGACCTCAAGTGCTGGAATAGAGGCTGAGAATCTGGGTTGTGTGTGCAGATTAACGCCCAATGTGTCCACGCCGTTACAAACCTTTAATACGAAACTGAAGGAAATAAAACTGCTACATGTACTTACAAAGCGCTCACACGTTCCTTAGCGCTGTACAATGGGTGGGACAGAGTAACAAATATACATAAAAGATAAACACACACAACAGTAGGAGAGAGGACCCTGCTCGAAAACAAAACTTATTTGCCTAGAGTTAAAGCTAAATAAACTCCATCCAACGTAATTCCTGGTATTTTCTAACAAGGTTATTCAGGTATAAAGGTGAAAACCAGGGAATGGCAGGAGTAGAGAACAATCTCTAGAACAAATAGCCGATTTGGAAAGTGAGATAAATGGGCGAATTTTACTGTTTCGGCTATTTTGACCTAGAATTTTCACTTCTCCAGTCATTCTCCTGGTTTTCACCTCTCTCTGAATAACCCTGTAAGTCTGTATTGTTATTCACTGGAATCTGATTTGTGACTACTAATCATAAACTCACCATAACCGATACTTGCCATAAAATATTAGCTTCCCTAACGTGGGAAAAATCTATAATTTACAAGCTTTTTGCCAATATGAGGGGAACCACTTGTGAAAATAGGCTGCCAAAGCGAACACAAATGAAGTCTTTTTTTTGCAATTTGCATAGTGTACGTAATGTTTGTACCTACATACAACATAGTGTATCTCGTGTAACTTTTTTTACTTTTCGTACACAAGGTACACAAGTGCCTGATCAGAGTGATGGATTGATGCTACACGCACAGCTCAAGTGTGGGTACTTCGGGTGTGGGTCTCTGTTGATCATGATTCTATGCTACGACGGACGTTAAACTGTGCGGCAACACGGACGTGATCCCTGCGTTCGTCTGACACGGGCCTAAAACATCGGCTGGATTACTTCCTGCAAAAAACTAATATTAAGGGTTATAATATTTAATATGTGGGTAAAAGCTTCTTGATCCAAGGAGAAATCTGCCGCCATTCTGTGGTCAAGAAAGAATTTTCCCAGGGTGTTGCATATTGGCGAGCGCTTCAGACTGGGTTTTTTGCCTTATTTTGGATCAACAGCAGTAGGTGATGTGTGAAAGGCTGAACCTGTTGGACACACGTCTTTCTTCAGCCTATGTAACCATGTAACATACTTCATTATATAAAGATTGGAGAAATTGTTTATTTAATAATAAAAGTATTTATTGCAAAAGAAGTTACAATAACAAAGACTGAGTTACACAGCATAGGAACATGTAACAATACTTTTCCTGCTTTTTTAAACTATTTACTTTTACACATACAGAGTTATTCAGAGAGAGGTGAAAACCAGGAGAATGACTGAAGTGAAAACTCTAGGTCAAAATAGCCGATTTGGACAGTGAGATAACTGGGAGAATTTTTCTGGATTGGCTATTTTGACCTAGAATTTTCACTTCTCCAGTCATTCTCATGGTTTTCACCTCTCTCTGAATAACCCTGTAAGATTTTTTTATCCCCGCATCCAGGGTAAGGTTTTTTTGTTTTTTTTCCCCTATTCAGTTTTTTAAAATTTGTAATAAAGAGTAATACAAAACACAGAAAATGAACAATAACAACAGGGTAGTGGGAGAGGGAAGACCATTAACAGGAAATAACATGTCGATGTGCTGCAATGAAGATCAGTTATTACATTTTAGCACCACGTTCCATTGCATAGAAGATATTATGCAGCCAGATCAATGAATGAGGGTAACTCGCCCGCACGAACAATAAGGCAATGTGGTAGTGGTGTAATATAAATGCCAGTGCAAGGCTTTATGCTTGCTCCAGGTCCTTACAGGGATTCTTCAATGAGTGGGTATCTGGAGCATAAATTATACTTAGAATTCCTGCATCGATTAGATCATGAAAAACATTTGTAAGAATTAAGGCGCACGCTGGGTGCAATGTTTACTTCTATAAAAATAGACATTTATGTGACTGGTCGGTACTTCAATATGTCTCTTTGGTTACATTTCCTCTTTGTTAGAGACGAAGTAAAAAAACAAAATAAAACACTGCACATCTGGAAAATCAACAACAGCCCTACAGCGCGCAATACAGTTGCATTTGCATTTACTACTTTGCAGATGCTGAGCACACATCCTGCTACTCATTGTAACAATACACTGACATGGGTGATTGATATTAAACGGTCAGAAAGGGAAGACCGGTGACCAGCTTGGAAAGTATTGTCTTATATCAATACCTCGCGAGAATTTGGGAAAGTCACGGGGATTTGGACTATTGGCTTTTTTAAAAATATTTTCTGAATAATAAAATATGAATAAGAGATGATGGTTTAATTTGGATTTGGAACAAAGCCTAACAGGTCTATTCAAAGAAAGGTGAAAACCAGGAGAACTGGCAGAGAACAATCTAGACCAAATAGCCGATTTGGAAAGTGAGATAAATGAGAGAATGTTTCTGTTTTTTACCTAGAATTTTCACTTCTCCACTCAATTCTCCGGAGTTTCACCTTTCTTTGAATAGACCTGTAAGCCCTGCAGTGCATTTTGCTGCATATAGAATTTATACGTGCCCAACTATTTGCATTCTGTTTAATCGCATCATGAAACATAGTACTTGTAGCATTTTGCATTTTAAGTCGCCCAAAAATGATCACCCTTTATACAGCTCATAAAAGAACAGGGGAATCTGACAGATAGAAGTTATGTATTCCAATGTTGGGTTTCAATGTTTATTGGGTTTCCACATAGGCCAAGTTGACTTCACCTGCAACCAAATAAAAGAAAAATCTATTAGTTACATTGTCAGATCACAGAATAGCAATGCCAAATGAGGTTCACGAGCATAAGATTTAAGGCTGGGGTCAGACGAGCGTAGTGTTCACGTCCGTGATTGCGCCTAAGGCTAGGGTCAGACTAACGCATTTTTCACGTTGTCCGTGAAAATGTGCGTTCGAAGAATGGACGTATTTTTTCACGGAATACGCAATAGCGGTCATACTATGCGCAGTTTCATCCGTGATTTTGTACGGATCATCAATAAAACACTTCTTGCATCTGGACGTTATGTTAGCCGGACATTAGCAGCGTCTGATGTCTCCAATTCACGCACACACGCCGCTAGCGGGCGCAGCGCACTCTGTACGTCAGTACTAGTGGTTTAACGTTCTCGAAAAAATGCGTTCATTTTCCACTTGCGTTGCGCAGCCGGACCTTTGTGCGACCGTACATCGTATATTGGCCGTCATTGCCCGGCATCTGCTGCTAGTGCGGCCGTGATTAAGTGCGCCAGAACGCGCGTTCGCACTGCCTCAGTCTGACCCTAGCCTTAAAGTACGTCCGTGATAGCATGAAAGAAAGTCCATTGGAGCCTGACACATGAAGTACGTCCGCACTGAACTGCGGACGCATGACGGACGCTGCAAACGGACGCAGGTTAGGCAAGAACGTAATACTGCTAGAACGGACGTGCAGAGTGCGCCACGTCCACAACGTCTGCATAGCTTTGTGTGTGAGTGATGGAGCATGGTCAGACGGACTGCATTTATACGTCCAGCATTTTTGACGGACAGAATGTTTTTTCATTGTAATTTATTTTTCCCTCCTACATCCGTCAAAAAATAACTTCAGTGAAAAAACAGACTGTGTGACCACTACTGCGTCATCCGTACTGACGATGTCCGTACTGCACGGACGTACAGTCCGTAGAAATCACGCTCGTCTGACCCTAGCCTAAAGTAATTCAGAAGTGTGACGAGAGTCACTTTGAACTTGGGTTCTGTTGAGCTAGAGATGCATTTGGGAGGTTCAGGCCTGATGTTTTATATGGTTTCCCTGAGTGGTCTTTGTCGGTTTGCCCCGTTATCAGGGAAGATTCAGGTCTGCTGACACCAGTTATTGTTTGTATTGTCTGTTTGCTATTGGGTCAATGTTTTAATCACTCCCTGAGTTACCAATCAGATACTGTAATATATAAATCCACAATTTATCCCCACAATCTGCTATTGTTCTCTTGGAATGTGAAGACCTGTCCTGTCCTGTGATTACATGGCATCCTATTGTTTTACGTTTGGAATGTAAAATGGGCTCTGGCTAGGGGCAGTGGGTAGCTTGAGGAGGAGGAGCGGACGCACCAGGGCGTCATCTTCCATTTCCCTCCTGACACTGTATATATTTGGCCCGTATGATTAATTAAAGTCTGTCTGTCTGCTCTACCCCAAAATCTGCGTGCTGCCTCATTGCTGGGGAAACTTAACACCGCTCTTTCAGTGTACCTGTCCGTAAGCGTTGGCTAAGGGCCGGAGAAGGCACGACAGACTGATGGTGGGAGACCGGTGGTCTGGCAAGAGAGCAGCATTAACAGATGTGACCCAGTTGGGAGATCTATTATAAGAGGTATTAATTTTTCTATGATATTACAAAGGTTTTTTAAATGCAGACAATTACAAATTATCGCACATCACGATAACATTGGTTCAATAGTACAAAGTGCTGCTGTACAAATAAAAGGAGTTGTGTGCAGTATTTAAAATCCACATAACATGAAACAGTGAGGACTCACTGGACGGGCAACAATAAATCATCGGTAGATAACATTTGAGGAAGTGCGGTTAATTGGGTGGTGGACAAAGAGGGAATAAGCTGGGCCCCCCATAGTTTTTTCCATCAGGTACCATTCTGTGTATTGAAAAGATTGGCAACCAGGGGCTGACAAAAAAATTGCAGGGTACATTGATCATTTTTGAAGAAGGTTTCTGTCCAATCCATTAATATACCAAGGCAAACTGGGGAGGGGGGGGGGGGTTGTCGTCCACCCAGCATTGTAATATGTTCTTTCAGCAAACAGCTGCAAGGGTTGCGAGCAGTAAGATTTTTGCCCTACCCCTCCACGAGCACTTCGCCAAATATGGCCAATCGAGGGGTTAAGGAAACTCGACAGTTCAGGATTTGGCTGTCAAATTTGTGTTGGTGACCAAAAGGTTTGGATTGGCTGACAGGACCAAAGACAGTGAAACAGCGTTGCGTTAGGTACTTTAGGCAGGCACTGGTGGGGAGTGTGTTTGTATGTCATTTTTAGAAGTGCTTCGCTGTAAGAGTGCGATCAAAGTTCTTTAAATTTGGATCAACATGTATGAAATCTAGATGAGAAAGCATTCCTATTTTATACTATTTTGACATACAGGTTGAGCACCACTTATCCAGAATTCTCAGAACTCCAAGCAGTCTGGAGTCCTCAGGATTTCAGAGTCCGGGAGAATCCGAACACTGAGAGGAAGAGGATCACAGCAGTGGAGCGGAGATCTCCTTCCTGCTGCAGCACCAGCATGTACACAAGCTGGGAGTGCTTTTTAGCCTTTCTCTTCAGACATGCTGCACAGAGTTTGCGTGACTCCAAGGAGCTCCCAGCGTGTGGGACAAAATATTAAGGGATATAATATTTAATATGTGGGTAAAAGCTTCTTGATCCAAGGAGAAATCTGATGCCATTCTGGGGTCAAGAAGGATTTTTTTCCCCAGTGTGTTGCATATTGACGAACGCTTCAGACTGGGTTTTTTACTTCTTTTGGATCAACAGCAGTAGGTGATGTGTGAGAGGCTGAACCTGATGGACGCCAGTCTTTTTTCTGCCTATATAACTATCAGGTCTATTCAAAGAAAGGTGAAAATCAGGAGAATTGGCAGGAGAAGAGAACAATCTACACAAATAATCAATTTGGAAAGGGAGATAAATGGGAGAATTTTTCTGGTTTGGCTATTTTGACCTAGAATTTTCACTTCTCCAGTCATTCTCCTGAGTTTCACATTTATTGAATAGACCTGATAGTTACCTCGAGTAAACCACCCATGTTGAGCTATTGGATTTTTAATTGAATGCATGTGGTGACTATTACACTGGTCGTTTTTTTTTTCCATGTTTTTTGTGTCCTTTTAATTTTTATACCAAATAAACGTTACGTTTTATTTTTATTCTTCCTACTATACTAGCACTCTAACGGTACCTTTTGCTGGAAAGGGTGGTGTTTAGTGTGGGATCTATGGGTTAACCCCGCAATATAGAGTGTCGGCTCTGAGAATCTTGTGTTACTGCTTTATTCATTCCTTACCCCAACATCCATGTGTGGATGCAGGTTTACAAACAAAACCACACTATAAAACACATGTGTTTTTTTCTTTGTAGTAACTGGATTTAAAAAGGAAAAATAAAATTAGTTTTCTCTCCCTACCATTTTGTTTTTCCCCAAAAGGTAACATTTACCAATTGTTTTTCTTTACTGCTGTGGCTTATCCAATCTACAGTATTTAATAGTTTAATGAAATAGAGGAGGTAATGTTTAGATAAGTCTGCAGGGGGCTATTGTTCTTCAGGCTACTTGAGATAAGAGCTGGCAGCTAAATGAGATAAAACAGGGAGTTTAAAAGACTTCTAAACCCTGGTGATATCCTTAGAAACCAATCGAACACAGTACAATGATTTGAGACCATGATCGACCCATAGACTCCATTCTATGGCCATTGTGAGGTAAAGATACTGTAGGGGGGGGGGCAGTTTACAAAACAAAAAAGATAACATAATGGATGTACCCAGTGACACAGTAAAATATTTTCTTATCTCAACATACAAGAGAAAAACAAGGTACATGTAAAATATCAGCAACATAGAATAAACACAATAAGGCATTATATTTTTGTTGGTGCTAGTGGCGTTTTAATATTTTCTGCTAGTGTTTGACAAGCTGAAACAATGTGATTTCTAAAACATACTACAAACACGCAAAATCTGAAACTGCTTCAAAACAGGAGCTAGAAATACCTTGGTTAAGGCTGGGGTCAGACGAACGCGCGTGCAGCCGCACTTTATTATGGCCGTAGTAGCAGCAAATGACGGCCAATATACGAAGTACGGCTGCACGAAAGTTCAGCCACGCAACGCAAGCGGCAAAGGAACGCATTTTTTTGAGAACGTAGAACCGCTAGTACTGACGCACAGAGTGTGATGCGTCCGCATAGCGGCGTGTGTGCGTGATTAGGAGACGTCAGACCAGTGGCGTCGCAAGGTGAGGGCGGGGGGTGCGGCCCGCACCAGGTGACACCCGCCCTTAGGGTGACACCACCCTAAGGGCGGGTGTCTCACCCTGCGACGCAGTGTTCGGCTCCCTGCGAGCATCTGGAGCTATGGAGCTTGGGCGCTCGCCTGGGGAACCACGTGACCAGCCGAGTTCTCGCGATCGCGGCTGGTCACATGGCTCCCCCAGGCGAGCACCCAAGCGCCATGCCGCCGGACGCTCAGAGGGAGCCGAACACGCGGCGGCGGCAGGAGGTGAGCTGGGGGCAGTATCCATGAGAGGAGCTGGGGCATATCCATGAGAGTAGCTGGGGCATATCCATGAGAGCAGCTGGGGCATATCCATGAGAGCTCCTGGGGCATATCCATGAGAGCAGCTGGGGCATATCCATGAGAGCTGCTGGGGCATATCCATGAGCTGGGGGCAATATCCATGAGAGCTGCTGGGGCATATCCATGAGCTGGGGGCAATATCCATGAGAGCTGCTGGGGCATATCCATGAGCTGGGGGCAATATCCATGAGAGCTGCTGGGGCATATCCATGAGCTGGGGGCAATATCCATGAGAGCAGCTGGGGCATATCCATGAGAGCAGCTGGGGGAATATCCATGAGAGGAGTTGGGGCAATATCCATGAGAGGAGCTGGGGCATATCCATGAGAGGAGCTGGCGCATATCCATGAGAGCAGCTGGGGCATATCCATGAGAACAGCTGGGGCATATCCATGAGAACAGCTGGGGCATATCCATGAGAGCTGCTGGGGCATATCCATGAGAGCTCCTGGGGCATATCCATGAGAGCTCCTGGGGCATATCCATGAGAGCTCCTGGGGCATATCCATGTGAGCTGGGGCAGTATCCATGTGTGCTGGGGGCATATCCATGAGAGCTGGGGCAATATCCATGAGAGCTGGGGCAATATCCATGTGTGAGCTGGTCTGGGGGACAATATATCCATGTGTGAGCTGGTCTGGGGCAATATATCCATGTGTGAGCTGGTCTGGGGCAATATATCCATATGTGAGCTGATGCGCAATATATCCATATGTGAGCTGGGGCAATATATATCCATGGGTGAGCTGCTGGGGGCAATATATATCCATGTGTGCTTTCACTGCCTTCGAACAGGCACCGTACTTGCTGGCAGTTGGCAAAAATTTGTGTGAGCATATGAGAGAGCTCCACAGATATAAACCTCACAGTAATGTGCGCTGTGTGTATGAGCATTCAGTGTTATTTGGGAGTACTGATTTAGGAGTAAGAGTAGTTAAAAAAAATCTGTAAAACTCAGGGGGGGGGGTGACACCATAAGTTACCGCACCGGGTGACACCAACCCTAGTGACGCCACTGCGTCAGACGCTGCTCATGTCTGGCCAACATAACGTCCAGACACCCAAAGTTTCCTAGTTTGGATCCATAAAAAAAAAATCACAGCCGAAATTGCGCATCGTATGACCGCTATTGCGTCTTCGGACGCATCAACGCACTTTTTGACGGTAGACGTGAAAAATGCGTTCGTCTGACCCTAGCCTAAATAGTTAATACTCATTGAAAGAGTATTTGATGTGCACACACACCGGACAGGTAATTTTATTAAAAATGAAAGTTGGAAACACCTTTGACGAACGCATGCCTTTTTTCAGGGCGATTCCTGCGTGTCACCAAGATAACATTGGAATTGATGTACGAATTGCAAATGTCTAGAAGAAGATTCAGAACAGGCTTGCAAAATGGATTGGCAGTTAAAGGGTTAAGGAATGCATGAAAGAAGCTTGTAGCATGCACAATTGATGAGGTACTGTAGGGATTTCAATATGCGTTTCATTCATTTAACCCTTTCATTAGCAAGTGGTTTTCTCATAAAACCATTGGCAGAATTTTTTAAGTCTTGTTTATAAAATACTTTACTGGTTATAAAGTTTAAATAAACCCTAAACAACCACACAGCCCCCACCACTATTGTGCATAGTGCATTTAAACCGTATGCACGAGATTACACAGGCTTTCTCTGTTAACTGCGGTATATAGCACTGAGGCTGCTGCAAGTCTCTCTACACCGGCAGCTTCAGCGCAGTTGCTGTTCATCAGTTGATATGTCAGATGTGCTGTGACTTTAGGAACATACTCTGGAGCCCAATTGCAAGTGAAATTTGTTTTAAATTCTCCTTAAGTCCAGATTGAGTTACCTCGATCTCGGGCACCTTATGGTGCTTTTGAGGATAGTTACCTTGATCACAGTAGTGGAAGGGTTAAAAATGAAATGCTTTTGTTCCCATGCTGAACACTCACCTACTACAAATTACTTAGTCGTGTATCTTGAAATGGCCCGAGGCCTCACCTGGATATGGTGGTGGCAGGTAGGCTTTGCCTGGTTGCCCAGCATACATAGGAGAGTGCGGTACTGGCTGGTAACCTGCTGGAACTCCATGGACTGGATAAGGAATCGGCATCATGGGTGCAGCAGTGGTGACTTCAACTCTAGTACTTATACGAGCTGAAAAGGAACAAAATAGTTTGTTTTTAGAGAGCATTGGAGAAAATGTATTGTTTCAGGGCAATCCTAGTCACATAATTACATAGTAATAGAAGTTGAAATGACCCTCAAGCCCATCAGGTTCAGTCATCCCTATATATGAATCACTACCTGTGCCATTAAAAAAGAAATCAAAGGGCTTCCGGTATCGCTGTGTCATCATAGATGGCCATGACCAACAACAGCTCCGGCAGTGGACCGTTTTCGTTGACCCCTTGCGCTGTGGTTGTGGACAAGAGTGTGCCTCGACGACTGACTCTCACGCCAGATAAGCCCCTCTTCTGCGAGGCACTAGCGTGGCTGGTAGCCAGCGGGAGAATCGCTGCAGCCTGCCGGAAGTCAAGGCCTGTAGGTACACCACAGACTCCAACTCAGGCCGGCGGCAGACAGGAACTTCTTTCCCGGACCCCTTTTGTTAGGGGTGGCGGGAGATCCCCCCCCGCAATATAGCTGCCGCCGGGTAGGCTCTCCAATCACCTGGGGGCTGAGGCTAGGGTTGCCACCTTTCCTTCAAGCCAAACCCGAACGTTAATGCCGTGCAGCGATTCTTAAAGTGTTGTTAGTCACAAATAAAAAAAATTCCAGCGCTTTGCACTTCGGCGATTCCATTTCGCCGACCCTACAGTGAATTCACTATTCACCGCAGGGACTCTAAAAAGTGCGTCGAACTGCAGAAAAAAACCGAAACTCGAATAGGTGTTTAAACCAATAAAAATGAATTAAAATTGGACTAAATAATAAAAAAGGTCCTTTACAAATCAATAAAAAGGTCTATTATATACAGTTGTGTTCAAAATTATTCAACCCCCAATGCTGTAAAGGGTTTTAGGGAATTTAGTGTACATTTGTAATTGTATTCAGAATGAAATCCTACAAGGACTTTTTAAAGAACCATATGCAACTAAAATGACATCAATTGGTTTTGTAATAGAGTAGTAAATGTTTCTTTTGTGAATTCTTCATTGACACAATTATTCAACCCCTTAAAGACTACCACTCTGAAGAACAGAGGTTCATTCAAGTGTTTTCAATCAGGTATTGAAAACACCTGTGGATGTCACGGAGCAGCAATAAAGCATAATAAGCACCAATTAGGCAGCTTTAAAATGACTGTGATACTCAGCTCCTTCTAGACATTTACTGGTGTGGTTACAAACATGGTGAAGTCAAGAGAATGGTCCAGGAAGACAAGAGAAGAGGTGATTACTCTTCACAGGAAGGGCAATGGCTATAAGAAGATTGCAAAGATGTTAAACATACCAAGAGAGACCATAGGAAGCATCATTCGCAAATTCAAGGCAAAGGGCACTGTTGAAACGCTACCTGGTCGTGGCAGAAAGAAGATGCTGACTTCGACTGCTGTGCGCTACCTGAAGCGTAGAGTGGAGAAAAGTCCCCGTGTGGCTGCTGAGGAACTGAGAAAAGATTTGTCAGATGTGGGTACTGAAGTTTCAGCTCAGACAATACGGCGCACACTGCGTAATGAAGGCCTCCATGCCAGAACTCCCAGGCGCACCCCCTTGCGGTCTCCAAAGAATAAGAAGAGTCGACTGCAGTATGCCAAAAGTCATGTGGACAAACCACAGAAGTTTTGGGATAGTGTTCTGTGGACTGATGAAACAAAATTAGAACTGTTTGGGCCCATGGATCAACGCTATGTTTGGAGGAGGAAGAACAAGGCCTATGAAGAAAAGAACACCTTGCCTACTGTGAAGCATGGCGGGGGGTCAATCATGCTTTGGGGCTGTTTTGCTTCTGCAGGTACAGGGAAGCTTCAGCGTGTGCAAGGTACCATGAATTCTCTTCAGTACCAGGAGATATTGGATGACAATGTGATGCAGTCCGTCACAAACCTGAGGCTTGGGAGACTTTGGACCTTTCAACAGGACAATGATCCCAAGCATACCTCCAAGTCCACTAGAGCATGGTTGCAGATTAAAGGCTGGAACATTTTGGAGTGGCCATCGCAGTCACCTGACTTAAATCCGATTGAGAACCTCTGGTGGGACTTAAAGAAAGCAGTTGCAGTGCGCAAGCCTAAGAATGTGACTGAACTGGAGGCTTTTGCCCATGACGAATGGGCGAAGATACCCGTAGATCGCTGCAAGACACTTGTGTCAAGCTATGCTTCACGTTTAAAAGCTGTTATAACTGTAAAAGGATGTTGTACTAAGATTGAATGTCACTTGGGGGTTGAATAAAACTGATAATGATGTGAGCACAGAAAAGACATTTGTGGTGATTTCATTATAAATGTTATGTTATATTTGTCTGACCTACACGTGAATCTTTGATTTAATTGTAAGCAAGATGACTGAATGATCAAAATCAATGTCAAACTGGCCAAAACACTCAATTTCAGTGGGGGTTGAATAATTTTGAACACAACTGTATTTATTAAAAAAAAATAACTTTTAAAAAAGTAGGGAAACAAAAAATTTGTCTAAAAAAGATGCTCAAAAATAAAAATAGACTTTTTGCTGAAAATGAAAAGAATAAACTGTTTAATGAACAAAAAATAAAAACGATAATATTGTTTTACATTGAATCCTATGAGATTCGTCTGTTTAAACCAGTCGAACTGAATCACCGAAAATCAGGGCATTTCCCCGACACTTCGATGCAGTTCAGCGTTCTGTGAATAGATTAACCATTACTTCTGTATGGGACAATTTTGCTGCCGCCAAAGATCACCGATCTGTGGCGAACTGTTTAGTGAACGGACAAACTGCCCCAAAATTGCACCGTTGTATCTCTGCAGATTACACTTGCAAGTCTATTCAGTAAACGGTGAAACTCAGGAGAATTGGCAGGATAAGTGAAAAATCTAGGTCAATAGCCAAACCAGAAAATTTCTCCCATTTATCGCACTTTCAAATCGGCTATTTGGTCTTGATTGTTCTCTTCTGCCAATTCTCCTGAGTCTCACCTTTTAGTGAAAAAAAGCACATGCAAGATTTTCACCCACTGACACATATTCTACCCTTGATTGAAGGGTTCTGTGTGAAAGCAGACCCAGGATGCAAAAAAAAATGGGAAATTGCAGACGTCATTTGCATGTTTTACCCAGAGTTCTGTGCTGCATATAGGGAATGCAGCACATGAGCTAGCTCTGTGATGCAGTTCTTTGGCCTCTGTAATAATAAACTTTATAATTTGCAGTGCGGAGGCTTTTAATCTAACTTTTTGCCCTCCATCACAACCTAAATAAGATATATATATATTGCACTTTTTGCACACATGGTCTTCATATTATTCAGAGAATACTGGAAAAATCACAAATCGAGTTTGGTGTACACTTCCTTTGGGCGGCATTCCTAAAAGCAATTTCTACTTATTTTATTTACCAGTGTACATGTGATAGCGCCTTCCAGTGAGTATCATCTCCTGGAGTCCATATTACTCCATGGAGGGTTGCGCTTCCGGGCCGCGAGCCCTGTGCGATCTCGTTCCGCTGATTGATTGTGTAGAGAGACTGAGTACTATTTGTTCCCAGTCTCACTCTGCTCCTGGGGACAAGAGGCGGATCGGGCCACTATACTCGACGTAGGATGAGAGGTGAGTATCGAAGGTATTGGGGGTGGGTTTAGGGGGTGCTAATTTCACAAATCATTTAGCAGTCAATAAGTATCACCATATAATAAATATAATCTAGGGATGCCCCAATAGTTGTTTGGGCTGATGGTCCAATCCAAGTTGCTCGGTAATGGGATCGAGTCCCGACACAATACCGTACAACTGTGGCCACAAAGGCAGCTGCAACATGAAAGCGACTCCTGGGGCCTCTCCATTCGCAAGCAGCGTCTCTCTCTCGCCTGCCCTCAGATCATGCAGCAGGCAGGGAAGATGCTTGCAAGTGAATGCAATGGCATCTGGAGACTCACAGCTTCTTCCCTGCCTCCTAAATGACTTGTGAGTAGCCAGGGCTGATGCTGAGAGTCACTGCCGTGACTGAAATGCTGCTGTTGGTGCTAACCTCATAAAACAAAAAGACTTCTTTAAGAACTAAATGAGCGCCATCGCATTCATTTCTTCTGCATGTCATTTGAGAATCAGCCACCCCAAAGCAGTGTTTACAGTTTAGTGGATCCTCCCCGTTTTCTGTCAATAGCATAAGGTAAGAATTGATAATCACAGAATGATTACACTTTAATTTGCAGATTACGTCACAAGCATGAAGCTACTGTGACGAGTCGAATTATCTCATTTCCATATTTCAGCCTGTAGTAACAATAATATTTATATTTTATATTAGGAATTCTTTTATAAAAATAAACATGTTCCACAATATCAATATTATATATAGTCGGAAACAAACCTGCATTGTTTGTGGGCGTTAACCCCCGGGATGTACGCAGCAGCGTTAAGTGCAGTGATACGAAGTGGTAAATTGGGGGGACTTTTTCCCCCAGTCTTTCCCTGCTCCCGCCGGCCGGAGGAGGCGATCGGAGCCGTGGTCCTCGCCGCGGGACAGGAGGTGAGTATAGGATTTTTTTTTAAAGCTGGTGTTAACGGATTCTCCCTACCCTCTTAACCTAAATCTAGTAATAAAACCCCTAGATTAAATACCCACCTCCCTGATAATAACTAAGACTAAAAGGTCCTACGTCCCCAGTGCAAACTATAGCTGAACCCCCTAAAATAACAAATCTAAAATGATATACAATCCCCTCATTAATACTTACTGTCCATCGCGTGGGAAGCCTTTCCAGGCCACGTTCTTCCTCAGGAATGCTATCCAATAGTATTCCTTGTTAAAAAATAAAATGATTCCACCAATGCGAGAGCTACAGAGATGAAGCTCCACTCACCGGCTGAAGCAGAATGTCCATGTGAACTCATTATGGCCATTTAATCCGCTAGGATTAACTCCTACTATGTAGAAAGTAAATGGCTTTTCTTTTATTTAGCTAAAATGCTTCTTTAACCAGTGCGTATTTAGACAACCACTAGAACAATCCTTTGTGAAGACAAATTGTTTTTGTGGTTTCTTTTCAAAGTCACAATATGTGAAAACAGTGAAGTGCCACACCACCCCAATACCACACTTCACACTGTGCTATGTATCCTTATGGCAGTCCTCCCAAAATATCAATAAATAGCAAAAAACACAGGGATACAGCACAGGTCCAATTAGACTTGCTCGTGGATTAGTTTATATATCACCATACTTTTTGAGTCTATATATATATTTCGATTATATTATAGAATATAGATGTATCTTGATCTCAGCATATAGAAAGAATAAAGAGATATCCCATCTCTTTTTTTCTTTCTACTGTATATGCTGAGATCTAGATGCATCGATAATATAATCGCATATGTATGGTGATATATTAATTATTCCACGAGCAAGTCTATCACCATACATATGCGATTATATTATCGATGCAACTAGATTTATTTATTTATTTATAAAGGATTTTACCAGGAAGGATACATTGAGATTTCTCTCGTTTTCAAGTATGTCCTGGGTTCAAGAACATTGAAGTGTTACAGTTACAGAAATACAAAGTAATACAATGCAAGATATAAAAAAATAAAAAAAACACAAATATACAGATTAACAGAAAAATGTGTAGGAAATATAGTCACTAGGTTACATGTCTACAGGTGCATTCTGTATTGAGGTATGTTAGTAAGGAGCTTTTGAGTGACTTTAGACTGGGGGGGGGGGGATTTGATGGCGTCTGGGAGGTTATTCCATAACTGCGGTGCTCTGTAGGAAAATGAGGACCGAGCCACTGTCTTTTTGTATTGTGGTATAGCAAGTAAGGTGCTGGTCCTGGATCGGAGGTTATAGGATGAGGGAGCTGCTGGGGGAAGCAGTCTATTCAGGTAGGGTGGCAGCTTCCCAGAGATGCTCTTAAACACTAGGCTGGAAAGGTGAAGGGTGCGTCTGGATTCCAGCGATGGCCAGTTTAGCGCTTTTAACATGTCACAATGGTGGGTCATGTAGTTACATTGTATATATAGATTAGGGTCCAACCACATACCTAGATATTTGAGAGAAGTGACTGTGGTCAGCATGCCATTTGATTTTGTCCCAACACATAGATGGGGATTTTGCAATTTGTGTAGTTTAGGTGCTGTTCCAAAGAGTATCGTTACAGTTTTGTCAGTATTTAAAAAAAGTTTGTTGTTTTTGATCCACTTTTCTACCTCTGTGAATTGTTCTTGCAGCACGGCTTCCAGCTGCCGGAGATTTGGTTTGCTGGTATAGATTACGGTGTCGTCTGCGTACATATGTACAGTTGAGGCTTTGCAGACGTTGGGCAGATCATTTATGAATATTGTGAATAGCAGGGGGCCTAGTATTGAGCCTTGGGGTACACCGCAAGTGACTGGGAGCGGGAGGGAGGAGCTGCCAGAAATTGACACATATTGTGATCGGTCGGATACATATGATTGAAACCAGGTTAGCGTGCGATCACCAATGCCAGAGTTTTTAAGTTTTTCTAACAAGATGCCATGGTCTACCGTGTCAAAGGCCTTGGCAAAATCAAGGAAGATGGCTCCAGTTAGGTTTCCTTGTTCCATCCCAGCCTGGATATCATTGCAGACTTTTAAAAGGGCGGTTGTAGTTGAGTGATTTGGACGAAAGCCTGAATGATCCGGGGTTAAGTAGTTCCAATATTGATAATAATCACGTAATTGTGTGTAGACACATTTTTCCAAGACTTTTGACATTACAGGGAGCAACGATATCGGACGGTAGTTGGATACCAAAGTACTGTCACCACTTTTATGGATAGGTACCACTCTTGCAGTCTTCCAGAGCTTGGGTATGTATCCAGTCGCCAGTGACTCATTTATTAGGGTTGCGACAGGATTTGCAATTGCTGGCGCACTGATTTTCAGCAGCATTGCTGGTATTTGATCAGGTCCAGACTGGTATTTCATTTTTTGCTTACTGAGAAGTTTAGTAATGACACTGACAGGCACTGGTCTAAAACTGAATTCCTGTCTGATACAGGGACTTTGCACAGTTGGGGGGGCCTGACCTGCATGAGGCCTCTCTGATTGCATGTCATTTCCTAGCTTGGCAATCAAAGTGGTGGCACATCCAACAAAATAATCATTAAAGGCATTTGCTACATCTAGGGGGTGTTGCAGGGTTTGGTTGTTTACTTTGACAGCAGCTGGCTGGGAGTGGATTGGGGGTGCTTGTATGTTACTTATGGTTCTCCGAAAGTTTCTAGGGTTTGATATGTTATTGTTTAGATTTTCATTGAAGTAATGGGCTTTGGCCATTTTTGTTTGTTTTGTGCATTCATTCCGGCATTTTCGGTATTCGTAGTGATCGTTCATGGAACCAGTACTCTTGAAATTTGACCACCGTGAATCTCTAAGCTGGTACATTAGTGTAAGATCAGCTGTAACCCAGGGGAGAGGAGTCCCTTTTACTCGCACTTTACGCAGCGGGGCATGTGAATTCCAGACTTGCAGGAGCTCAGACTGAAAGTATTCAACTGCACAGTCTAGGTCTGGTATTAGGTTTAGCCTGTATCAGGGGAGCTGTTTGAGATCACTTAGGAAGGATTCAAGAATAAATTTCTTGAAAGACCTGGTGGTTATTACCTTTGGGGGAGATTTCAAGGCCTTAATTTTGCACACGCAGTACACTAGACAATGGTCACTAAAGCTATTAGCAAGAACGCCTGCCTCCTGTATTCTATCAGGAGATGAGGAGAGAATCCAGTCCAACAAGGTATGGTTAGGGCTTTTCATATTAATGCGAGTGAGGGAGGAGATTAATTGAGTTAGCTTTAAAGTTTTAAACAGTGAGTAGTGTTTATTGTTTTTAGGATTTAGCCAATCTGTATTAAAATCGCCGAGGACCAGCAGTTCACTTTTTTGGTTTTGGGCAAGTAGGTTATTAAGGATTTGAGATATGTCAGAGAGGGAGTGCACTGGGGAGCTCGGTGGACGATAGAACCCAGCAACAATGATTGATTTACTGAATGGGATCTCAATTATACCAGAGAGGAAATCAAAGGTGACAGGAGAGCTAGAAGTCTGTAAGGGGGTAAACTTTATGGACTCCTCAACATAAATAACAATTCCCCCTCCTCTCTTTGCTCTGTCTTTTCTATAACATGAATACCCCAGTATTGATATGGCAGAGTCTGGTACTTTTGGGGTTAACCATGACTCTGTGAGCACAATGATTTTGGGTTTGTAATAGCAACACCAAGCCTGAAGTAGATCTCAGCATATACAGTAGAAAGAAAAACAGAGATGGGATATCTCTTTATTCTTTCTATATGCTGAGATCAAGATACATCTACAGTTGTGTTCAAAATTATTCAACCCCCAATGCTGTAAAGGGTTTTAGGGAATTTAGTGTACATTTGTAATTGTATTCAGAATGAAGTCCTACAAGGACTTTTTAAAGAACCATATGCAACTAAAATGACATCAATTGGTTTTGTAATGCAGTAGTAAATGTTTCGTTTGTGAATTCTTCATTGACACAATTATTCAACCCCTTAAAGACTACCACTCTGAAGAACAGAGGTTCATTCAAGTGTTTTCAAATCAGGTATTGAAAACACCTGTGGATGTCACGGAGCAGCAATAAAGCATAATAAGCACCAATTAGGCAGCTTTAAAATGACTGTGATACTCAGCTCCTTCTAGACATTTACTGGTGTAGATACAAACATGGTGAAGTCAAGAGAATGGTCCAGGAAGACAAGAGAAGAGGTGATTACTCTTCACAGGAAGGGCAATGGCTATAAGAAGATTGCAAAGATGTTAAACATACCAAGAGAGACCATAGGAAGCATCAATCGCAAATTCAAGGCAAAGGGCACTGTTGAAACGCTACCTGGTCGTGGCAGAAAGAAGATGCAGACTTCGACTGCTGTGCGCTACCTGAAGCGTAGAGTGGAGAAAAGTCCCCGTGTGACTGCTGAGGAACTGAGAAAAGATTTGTCAGATGTGGGTACTGAAGTTTCAGCTCAGACAATACGGCGCACATTGCGTAATGAAGGCCTCCATGCCAGAACTCCCAGGCGCACCCCCTTGCTGTCTCCAAAGAATAAGAAGAGTCGACTGCAGTATGCCAAAAGTCATGTGGACAAACCACAGAAGTTTTGGGATAGTGTTGTGTGGACTGATGAAACAAAATTAGAACTGTTTGGGCCCATGGATCAACGCTATGTTTGGAGGAGGAAGAACAAGTCCTATGAAGAAAAGAACACCTTGCCTACTGTGAAGCATGGCGGGGGGTCAATCATGCTTTGGGGCTGTTTTGCTTCTGCAGGTACAGGGAAGCTTAAGCGTGTGCAAGGTACCATGAATTCTCTTCAGTACCAGGAGATATTGGATGACAATGTGATGCAGTCCGTCACAAACCTGAGGCTTGGGAGACGTTGGACCTTTCAACAGGACAATGATCCCAAGCATACCTCCAAGTCCACTAGAGCATGGTTGCAGATTAAAGGCTGGAACATTTTGGAGTGGCCATCGCAGTCACCTGACTTAAATCCGATTGAGAACCTCTGGTGGGACTTAAAGAAAGCAGTTGCAGTGCGCAAACCTAAGAATGTGACTGAACTGGAGGCTTTTGCCCATGACAAATGGGCGAAGATACCCGTAGATCGCTTTCTTGTGTCAATTATTATTATATTCTATAATATAGTCGAATATATACAGTTGTGTTCAAAATTATTCAACCCCCACTGAAATTGAGTGTTTTGGACAGTTTCACATTGATTTTGATCATTATTATTATTATTATTATTCTTTATTTATAAAACGCCAGCATATTCCGCAGCGCTGTACAATAAGCACAGTATAGACAGGGTTACAATACATTGAACAACATTTGACAAACAGTACAGGAGGAGATGAGGGCCCTATTCTCGTAGGAACTCACAATCTGGGAGGGTTGGGGTTGGAAACAGGAGGAGAGGACTGTAAGGTGAGAGTGATTGATGGTTGTGTCAGTGAGTTGGGTGGTAGGCTTCCCTAAATAGGAACGTTTTAAGGGAGCGTTTGAAGGAAGAGAAGTTAGGGGAAAGTCTGACAGTACGAGGGAGAGCGTTCCAGAGAGTGGGGGCTGCGCGTGTGAAGTCCTGCAGTCTATCATGGGAAGAGGTGATGCGGGGAGAAGCTAGGCGCAGGTCACTGTTTGACTTTAGGGAGCGGGCTGGGGTGTATTTGGTGATTAGTGAGGACAGGTAGTGGGGAGCTGAGTTAGTGAGGGTTTTGATCATTCAGTCATCTTGCTTACAATTAAATCAAAGAGGCACGTGTAGGTCAGACAAATATAACATAACATTTATAATGAAATAACCACAAATGTCTTTTCTGTGCTCACATCATTATCAGTTTTATTCAACCCCCAAGTGACATTCAATCTTAGTACAACATCCTTTTACAGTTATAACAGCTTTTAAACGTGAAGCATAGCTTGACACAAGTGTCTTGCAGCGATCTACGGGTATCTTCGCCCATTCGTCATGGACAAAAGCCTCCAGTTCAGTCACATTTTTAGGCTTGCGCACTGCAACTGCTTTCTTTAAGTCCCACCAGAGGTTCTCAATCGGATTTAAGTCAGGTGACTGCGATGGCCACTCCAAAATGTTCCAGCCTTTAATCTGCAACCATGCTCTAGTGGACTTGGAGGTATGCTTGGGATCATTGTCCTGTTGAAAGGTCCAACGTCTCCCAAGCCTCAGGTTTGTGACGGACTGCATCACATTGTCATCCAATATCTCCTGGTACTGAAGAGAATTCATGCTACCTTGCACACGCTGAAGCTTCCCTGTACCTGCAGAAGCAAAACGGCCCCAAAGCATGATTGACCCCCCACCATGCTTCATAGTAGGCAAGTTGTTCTTTTCTTCATAGGCCTTGTACTTCCTCCTCCAAACATAGCGTTGATCCATGCGCCCAAACAGTTCTAATTTTGTTTCAACAGTCCACACAACACTATCCCAAAACTTCTGTGGTTTGTCCACATGACTTTTGGCATACTGCAGTCGACTCTTCGTATTCTTTGGAAACAGCAAGGGGGTGCGCCTGGGAGTTCTGGCATGGAGGCCTTCATTACGCAGTGTGCGCCGTATTGTCTGAGCTGAAACTTCAGTACCCACATCTGACAAATCTTTTCTCAGTTCCTCAGCAGTCACCAGTTCCTATAATGGAATTACCAAATTATAAGCAACTTCTTCCTTTTCTTATCCTACATAGGACCCTATTCAAAGGTTAGTATTAACTTAACCAGAGCTGTTGTAAATTTACCTGAGCCATTATAGTCTATGGAGTTTAAGTTTACAACAGCTCTGGTTAATTTAGCACCAACCTTGGAATAGAGCCCGTAGAGATGTAAAACTGGTCACTGACGAATCTTTATAACTCTGTTTAATCTGAGGATTTCAACTAACAGAAACCTTAATGACAAAAATAAGAAGTAGTGGTTGTGGTGCTCAGAAATTCACTTTTGCTTTAGATCAATATTTTAGAAGCGTACTTTTTCTAGAATTGCAAAATAAGTAATTACTGCCTATAATAGGAGTCAATAATGCATACCCTTAGCAACATTAACTCAACGAAAAATAAATAAAGGAAACATTCTGTTTTCTAAAAACACAAAATAAGTTTTATTCAAAAGTAAACTTAACAGAATAAAATACAAAAACATTGTGTCCTAGGTTTACATTTGAATTCTATTGACGCGAGTGTGCACCATAGCGTTACAGTCATTTCATACATAGAAAAGAAGTCACTTAGAAACTAGTGCTGTTAATGAATCAAAGTATTAGCCAAAGATATCAGTTCCTCAACATATATCACTTTATTAATAATTTCGACCTACATATAAAAAAAGATATAAAAAAAAAGGTATCATATGGGAAGTGTGTCAAACAGAAAAGCAATGAGAAAAAAATACTCATTGGGAGGAAAAGAAAGTATTGAAAAACGAACAACCTCACAGCAAGGTTTAAACATCAGACAGAACAACTGTTAACTTGTTGGGGCTGGGTTCCATATACCTTTTAAAGAACTCTATTAGGAATGTTTTTGCTATATTATATTTCAAAATAAACATGTCATAATTAAACAAGGAAAGAAATCCAGACTGGCGTCAGACGAACACACTATGTGCGCCTGTACTGACGTGCGTTCTGGCATCTGTCACAGCATTGAGACGCTGCGATGGGGACAGCCACACGCTGCTGCGCGCGCACGAATTGCACGCGCAACAGCGGCTGTGCTGTGTACGTGCAGCGGCCCTCTCCGTCAAAGTGCTAGGATGCACGTTGACAGAGCTGCAAAGTGCGATCCTCCATAGGAGGATCGAGCCTTGTAGCACTGAGCGCACTAGGTGCCCAGACAGGCGTCGAGTGGAAGGAACGTCCACTCTCATGGACGTTCCTTCCGCTCTTCAAATACGCTCGTCTGACGCCAGCCATAAAGTTGGAAATAATGCCCACTGAACAAAACATGTTAAAAATGAAAACAAAATGCAAATGTAGCTTTATATTGTAAAAGGAACCTTCACTGGACACTGTGTTAGCACTGGCCTGAGTAGAAATCAATTCCATACCAGTTGTAGATCCATAGCATAGGCAGCATTGCTTTGACGAGTCTCCAAAGTATCTGGGCAATTTTTTTTGAGTGTCAAACATTTACTTATAATAAAAAGACACATTTTGTGGAAGAATATACATATACACAGCGCTCAAAAGTTCCACTCGCCCTCTCGCCTAGTGAGTGATAATTTATGCAGGTCTAGTGGAAATTTTGCTGTTTGCAGCAGTGGTATTTGTCATGTACCACTTGAATATACATTTTCCCTATTCAAACCTACAACAAAACGTGTTTCTGGTATGTGTAATAGTTGTACAGTCTAATAACAAACCCCGTGAGAGGATGTAACAAGAGGAAAGAAGAGATAGCACTTAAATATTTGTGCCAGATTGATCTGTCCATTGCAATGTCCTTGAAAAAACAAGCTCCAAAAGCATCCAGGTGAAGGTCTACCAGGACATGTAGTCACTCCAGCCAAGTAGATGCCCAGAAGTGAGTTTTGTCACCACTTTCCTTAGGAAAGTACTGAAAAAGAAGTTTTGAGGTTTGCTCCACACACTGACATATTTATCAAAGTTTAACATGCAAATTGAGAGTATGAAGCGTGTAACAGGATCCCAGCCACCAGGATATCTTCATAAACTTGGTCCCTTCAGATCACATCTGAGACAACACAAAGAGGAGGATGCCAATCAATAAGAGACAGATTTAGGAGTGAAGAGGCAAAAGAAGTCACACTGAAAGGTACATATGAGCGCTGAAATGTTAATATTTTGTAGGGACACATTTTTTAAAAATATTGCTCTTTTGTGAAACCCTTGCCTTAATATATCAGACATATTACCAAACTTTAGTTCTTATGACATATGCAGCCTGCGTTTCCCTAGTACCTCAGATGCATACCAGTGACACTGCATGAGGCAAACTCTAGCACCGTGACCATTTTACTTTATATAGATTATCCAACATGCTTGAACGCTTTAGATGGGTATTTTCGACGTGTTTAATTGTGATATATATATATATATTATATATATATATATTCTGCTACCAAACTGCACCTTTTTTTAACCTTTGGGGGAAAAAAGCATGCAACATGCTGACATTTTAAGTGAAAAATGTTGTGAATGGTACTTTACTAGTTTGTTACAGGCGCGCAATCAGTCATCCTCTATCCCACCCACATGTTTTCAATTCTCCTCTAGTTCACAACATGCAA
Organism: Leptobrachium leishanense; assembly: GCA_009667805.1. Taxonomy (NCBI): domain Eukaryota; kingdom Metazoa; phylum Chordata; class Amphibia; order Anura; family Megophryidae; genus Leptobrachium; species Leptobrachium leishanense. Next base: position 78,781,022 of record CM019070.1, on the reverse strand, counting down.
AAAGGTTCCTAAAACCTCCTTCAATCATCCTCCGTCTACCCTGAATCTGGAAGTGCATGCTATACAGGGCAAAGGTCAAACTTGGCCCTCCAGATGTTTCGGAACTACATCTCCCATGGGGCTCAGCTAACCTAATAAGTGTCTGAGCATCATAGGAGATGTAGTTCCAAAACACCTGGATGGCCAAGTTTGATGACCCCTGGTCTAAGGTATGTTGAAGAAGTAGTATAAACAGAATGCAAACATGCTACTTGTCAGATGGACTAATAAGGGGCAAGTTGATTTAACCAACTTTGACTTCTGCCCAGTTTGGCTTCAGGATTGGTCTTGCCCACAACATTATTTTTGTAACACACTGCCAATGCAAAGTGTGTAGCTTATCTTCTTACACTAGCATTTCTGATACAGTCTCCCAGAATGTAATTTACTGTAGGAGTTATAAAATACATAATAAAGTCACAAGTCAGTTCTGCATCCACCAGGACAACAACTTTACTAATGCACATACATTCAATTGGAAGTTGGATGTATATAGGACACCCCAATGGGCTTTTTGAATGTATAGACATTATCCAACACCTAGTGGATGGATGTACATGTGTTTTGATGAGTACACTTCACATATTCCATGCATTTATAAAAGTGCTGCATTGATACTGTAGTACTTACAACGGTCCGGCTGGCGGCACAATTGGAAGCACAGACAGCAGGATTTGCAAAAGCAGGTGATCACGCTGCCCACTATAAGCAGAATTACTAATATGCCCAGTCCAAGCACCATGTAAAGGCTGTCAAAGAAAGAATACAATGGTTAAGCTGTGGAATGATTCAAGATATTAGATACAGTGTGAGGCCCATGTCAGACGAACGCAGTGATCATGTCTGTGTTGGCGCACAGTTTAACGTCCGTCGTAGCATAGAATCATGAGCAATAGAGACCCACACACGAAGTGCGTCTGCACTGAACTGGCAAACGGATGCAAGTTAGGCAAGAACATAAAACCGCTAGAACGGACGCGCAGAGAGCGCCACGTCCGCGTAGCGTTGCGTGTGATGGAACGAAGTCAGACGGACCGCATTTGTGACGTCCAGCACCTTGACGCACACAATGGTTTTTCATATCATGTATCAAGTTTTATCATTTTTCATATTAATTTTGTTTCCCACAATTCCCTTTTTTTTTCTACGTCCGTTAAGAAAAATGGACCGTGTAGTGTCTACAGTATCTTCCGTCAGGATGTCTGTCCGTTCTGCACGCACGCAGAGTGCGCTCAGAATGCGCTCGTCTGACATGGGTTGCTATCAATATTCGATAGTCAATGAAGTCCATCATAGTTCTATGAAAGTAAAACATTTTCTTTACTAAGCAAACATGAGCGAAAAAATAAGTATGTGCAAGATATCGACAACATAAACAAATTAAGAACATTTCCTTTTTTGTAGTTGTCCCTTTAACAAGAATATAGGGCACTGTCCATGCAATATAGAACTAAAAACACCTTCCAGTCAGGGGCGGATCCAGAGGGGGGGGGCAACGGGACAATTGCCCCCCTGCCCCCCCCGAGAAAATATTACCGACCCGCCTCCCTTTGAGCGGCCACCGGCATGCAGCTTGGCCGCTCGCCTGGGAACCACCTGACCAGCGCAGACGCGATCTCGCGAGATTGGAGTTCACGTGAACTCCGGGAACTTGCGAGAACGTGGCTGCGCTGGTCAGGTGGTTCCCAGGCGAGCGGCCAAGCTGCATGCCGGCCAGCGCTCGTAGGGAGAAAAACTGCCGGCGGGTACTCGGAATAGAGGGGCTTGGCAGAGAAGGTGAGAGCTGGGCGCAAATATATACCCATGTGAGCTGGGGCAAATATATCCATGTGTGAGCTGGGGGCAAATATACCCATGTGTGAGCTGGGGACAAATATATCCATGTGTGAGCTGGGGACAAATATATCCATGTGTCAGCTGGGGGCAAATATATCCATGTGTGAGCTGGGGGCAAATATATACATGTGTGAGCTGGGGGCAACTATATCCATGTGTGGGCTGGGGGCAAATATATCCATGTGTGAGCTGGGGGCAAATATATCTCCATGTGAGCTGGGAGCAAATATATCCATGTGTGGGCTGGGGAAAAATATCCATGTGTCAGCTGGGGCAATATATCCATGCGAGCTGGGGGCAATATATCCATGTGTGAGCTGGGAGCAAATATATATCCATGTGAGCTGGGGCAAATATATCCATGTGTGAGCTGGGGCAAATATATCCATGTGTGAGCTGGGGGCAAATATATCCATGTGTGAGCTGGGGGCAATATATTACATGTGAACTGGGGGGGGGGGGTACCCTGGGCCCTTGGTATGAAAAGGGTTTGCAGGGCTGCGCAGATGGGTTGCCACGTTTGTCCTGCCAGCATGGAAAGGGTGCACTGGGCATCCCACACCGGGGTTACCCTACACTGCATAGCTTCAAGGGGTATATGCTGGGAGGGGGGTACCCTGGGCCCCTCGTATGGAAAGGTTTCGCAGGGCTCATGAGCCACATGAGGACAGACCCTGTGCAATGTTCTGGGGAGAGTGAGTGTAACGAGAACAGCTTGCGATTAGGCACGTCTCTGCCTGTCACTGCGAACCCAACACCAGCTCTTGGTAGAATGCCCCCCCCCCGGAACCTGTGTCTGGATCTGCCCCTGCTTCCAGTCCTATAGATTGTGGCTGTGCCCTTTGTATTTGCCAATGGCAGGTCTAAAATTCTTATGTACCACAGCTCACTCTCCCTCTTTCAAACTAATGTTCGTATGATAACAAAATAAATACATCCCAAGGTAATTTGGTATGGAGGGGTCATAGGTGTGAAGAAAAAGTGTGACACTACAAGCATTAAAACAATTACATACAGAGTTAGTTGGAAAGAATCGGGCCCATAATATTCCGGCCACCTTTATATGCCACGTGCAGCACTAATGAATCTATGGACAGACTGTCTGATGGCACAGCAGAATTTGCTTTAATTTCTAAGCTGTTTAACCCCTGTGTGCTGAGCTCATTTTTACCGGTTTCACTCATCATGTTTAAACGCGATTTAAAGTCACATTTTATTATACGACCCAGACAATGATATATCGTTCTTTCCAGCAGACTCAGCAGATTCAGAATATATATCATTATTATATGTATACGTCATGCCCTAACTGAATATTATAACAAAAAATGCAATAAAATTAGAATTTTCAATCATCTACAGCGTGTAAAGTGTTTTTTTTCCCCCACATTTTATTTATAAAGAATTTTACCAGGAAGGATACGTTGAGATTTCTCTCGTTTTCAAGTATGGCCTGGGTGGCGAGTATGTACCGTTAGGTGACACTTACTGGAGAGGCTGCTCGCTGGGATTGAACCCATGATTCCACAGGCTCTCTCCATGCAGAGCAGTGATGTTACCTCTACTCCACCCAGCCGGAGTTACAGAAATATATGTAATAAAATGCAAGATATTAAAAAAAAAATAGCACAAATATACAGATTAACAGAAAATAAATATATTCACATACAGGGTTATTCAGAGAGCGTGAAAAGCAGGAGAATGACTGGAGAATGAAAAATTCTAGGTCAAAATAGCCAAACCAGAAAAATTCTCCCTTTCATCTTACTTTCCAAATTGGCTATTTTGACCTAGAATTTTTCATTCTCCAGTCATTCTCCTGCTTTTCTCACTCTCTGAATAACCCTGTATGTCACATGTTTATCAAGCGAGCCTTTGCGGTTATATTTTCTGTGGGGTGAACTTGTTAAAAAAATTAGAAGTGGGGACACGGTACATTTTTTTGGGGGTAATTACGTAATTTTTAGCAAACCTTCCATAGAAAAAATCATTAGTGCAGCATCATTGTTCACATTATAATTGAAATGGGAACAATATTGCTGCATTAACAAAGAAAAAAAAAGTTTTTTTTATCTTTTATCTATATATTTTTTCCTTTAGGGTTAACATGGTCTGCTCTGGCCATTCCAATGATACCAAACATTAACCACTAGCTGCCACGGATCGGGAGATAGAGGGTCATTGGACCCACCTATCTCCACCATAGGTGGCAGCTAGGGGTTAACTCCTGAACTGACGCCATCGTGTCCATGAGCGATGACGCCAGTAGGCGGGGGGAGATCCTGGAGACTTGGCCACCTCCGGGAGAGGACCGCGATCCGGCCAAATCGCCTGAGGAGTTAAAAGGCAGCCACCGCTTGGAAGTGCAGGCTTCCAAGCGGTGCCTGCCCTTTTATTCCCCCCTTACGGATGGGGAGGGAGAGAGGTCCAGAGGCACCTGCCCTGCACTGGCGGGGGGGGGGGGGGTGCCTGGAATAGTCATCATCACGCTGGGCAGCACTATTCCTGCGTCCGGGGTCCTGGACTGACGTCACCCAAGCCCGCATCTGGTGGCCGCAGCGATCGGCCGAAATACTGGCTGATCGCAGGCTGCGAGGCCAAGACGAGCTCAGCGTGTCCTCCGCAGCCTAGGCACCATTTGGCTGGACGCCTCCTTAGCAGCCAAGTGGTTAAAGGTAGTATGTCTGCCACGGGAAAAAAATTGTTTCACTATAGTGTATCGTGTACTATAGTCTAATTTTATTATTCAGTTTGTTGAAATTTGGGTATCCAAGAGGTTGTAGATACCCCACACTCCCCCAATTGGCTGTACCAGCATTCCGGACAGCACATATATTGAATACATTGTTTTATATACTATAACATATTGGCACTATCTATAGGACACATATACCCCTCTACACTACTTCATTTTATTAGTACTTACTTGTTCATTATACATAATAATTGACTCTGATTTAGTGGACTTCCTAATAAGCTGCAGGATCGTTCCAAACAGGAACCGGAACAGAATGACAGAATGCAGACCTGCTTCCCATGGAAACGGAAATCAGAGCCAAAGTAGGGTTCACAGTCGTCAGCCAGCACTAAAAAAAAAAAAAAAAGTCTTAAAGAAAGCAATAATATTACAATTCTTAAACTAACCAACATGGGGTCCACAAAATGACAGGTCCTTACGGTGTTTGTTTTATGTTGCTGATAACTAAACAAAGCACATGTAAGATAAGAAAATGTTTTACTCTATATGTGTCACTGTGTGCCCTTTACTGTTGAAAACTGCCCCCGCCCATATTTTTACCTCATTTGGTCCTCACTTTGTGGTTTCAGCCTTATAATGGAGTCAATGTGTCAGGCAGCCAACTCACATCATTGCATTGTGTAGGATGTATTCAAAGAACATCACCAGTGGGTAGATTAGAAGTCTTTTAAGCTCCCTGTCATATCTCATTCAGCTGCCAGCTCTTATCTCAGGTAGCCTGGAGAACAGAATACACCCCCTGCTGCCTTATCTAAACATTCCCTCCTCCACCTCAATAACTGTTAAATACTGCAAATTAAATAAACAAGAGCCACAAAGCAAAGCTTTTTGGTAAATGTTGCATCATGGGAGAATGCACAAAATGGAAAAAAGATCAAAACCTTAATTTTTCCTAGTTACAGCTTATGTAAGGGGTAGTGTCCCTTTAAACATAGACTAGATGGCTCTGGTAAGTTTACAGCGGCTCTGGTTAAGTTACCACTAACCTCGGAATAGGGCCCATAGGCTCTATACCAGTGATTTCTGATGGCGTGCTACAGGTACACAAGGCAAGTGGCACTTACAGAAAACAAAGACGACAGACATGAGGTCAAGGGTTAGGATCTTAGCAGGATTAGTCTTCGTCATGTACTTCCTTAATATGAAAAGGAACCTTTTCCTGTATCCCGCACCTGTGCTGTTTGTATCCGCTATTTCTAAAACCAGTTTTTAAATGAATAAATATCTTCTTTTATAAAAGAAACGATTGTGAGCCCTGACAATATTACTGCCTATTCTCTGGTCAGAAAGATCAAAAAGGCTAAAAAATCACATCTCCAGACCTGGTAGCGAAAACTCTGGCTGGTTTTATCTCTGTCCAGTTACCCTGGAGATTGCAAATACGAACCTGCAAATAGCAGCCCCAAACCTCACTGTAACAAAAAGTTCAAACACTTTGCTGATGGAAAACAGCAGGCAGGGATAGGGCAGAATAAAAGGAGAGCTCTGGTGTCATTCATTGCTGTACATGGATAAGATTCCAGTGGTTTTAATGGCTGAAAATCCATGTACAGCACAGATACAAGGTGTTACTGTACTTTACTTACACAGGCTTTGTACCACATAGATATTATTATTATTATTACAATCTTGTTTTTGGAAACGGATTTGCTAATAATCTCATTATGATCACAACAAATACCCATAAGCAGTAGATCTGACCATTTTTATTATCTATTCTTATAACATATACTGTATTTCAGGGCTCAAAATTTCAATTCCCATGCTACTAGCCAGACCTTAAGAGTTACTCGCCACCAGTTGCCCCACCTACCCTGCCCTAAACTCCTCCCCTAAACACACCTTCTTAAATTATCTTATGAAATTACACTTAAACGTATTAGAATAAAGTTACAAAAATAAATAACATTAAAACTCAGGCACCAGACCCAGACAAGTAGTATCATACATTAAGTACAGACTGCTCTCCAACAGTTTTTAGGACCAAATTAATTTGGGGTTTATGCATCCAATATATCAAGTGGAACCTTATACTCCTATTGTTAACCTGGCATATGAATAATGGAAGTTAGAAGACCCCAGAGTCAGTTTTCCCCCTTGGATGCTTCTACAGATGAAGCTATTAATATTCGTGTGCGATACTTACATCCCCATTTTTTCTTTTTTTATTTTGCTCCTTCCGTATCACCCATCTTTCTTTATAGATTTATTTTGCACTTCCGGCACGCTGACAGCTTGGCAGCTGTTTATGTTCATTTAGTTTACTGGCTGGGGAACCTTTTTTTCTGCCAAGGGCCCCCTTTAATTCATTTCTCCCTCCATTTAATTAATTTATTTTTCCCAATTCATTTCTCTCCCCCATTTAATATCTCTCTCTCCCCCCATTTAATATCTCTCCCCCATTTAATATCTCTCTCTCTCTCTCCCATTAATATCTCTCTCTCTCCCTCTCCCATTTATATCTCTCTCCCCCTCCCCCCATTTAATATCTCTCTCTCTCTCCCATTTAATATCTCTCTCTCTCTCTCCTCTCCCCATTTAATATCTCTCCCCATTTAATATCTCTCTCTCCCCCATTTAATATCTCTCTCCCTCTCCATTTAATATCTCTCTCTCTCCCCCCATTTAATATCTCTCCCCATTTAATATCTCTCTCTCCCCCATTTAATATCTCTCTCCCTCTCCCATTTAATATCTCTCTCTCTCCCCCATTTAATATCTCTCCCCATTTAATATCTCTCTCTCTCCCCCTCCTCCATTTAATATCTCTCCCCCTCTCCCATTTAATATCTCTCTCTCTCCCCCATTTAATATCTCTCCCCCCATTTAATATCTCTCTCCCCTCCCCCATTTAATATCTCTCTCCCCCTCCCCCCATTTAATATCTCTCCCCCAATATCTCTCTCTCTCTCCCCATTTAATATCTCTCTCTCTCTCCTCTCCCATTTAATCTCTCTCGCTCTCTCCCCCATTTAATATCTCTCTCTCTCTCCCCCTCCCCCATTTAATATCTCTCTCTCTCTCTCCCATTTAATATCTCTCTCTCTCTCCCATTTAATATCTCTCTCTCTCTCCCATTTAATATCGCGCTCTCTCTCCCCCTCCCCCATTTAATATCTCTCCCTCTCCCCCATTTAATATCTCTCTCTCTCTCTCCCCCATTTAATCTCTCTCTCTCCCCCTCCCCCATTTAAAATCTCTCTCTCTCCCATTTAATATCTCTCTCTCTCCCCCTCCCCCATTTAATATCTCTCTCTCTCTCTCCCCCATTTAATATCTCTCTCCCCCTCCCCCCATTTAATAGCTCTCTCTCTCTCCCCCATTTAATATCTCTCTCTCTCTCCCCCCCCCCATTTAATATCTCTCTCTCTCTCCCATTTAATATCTCTCTCTCTCTCCCCCCATTTAATATCTCTCTCCCCCATTTAAATAGAGACCGACTTTAAATGGAGACAGGGAGAGAGAGAGAATTTAAAGTCTGTCTCCACCCCCCCCCCTTATTAGATCGCGGGAGTAGAACGAGGGAGCAGGGATTATCCCTGCTTCCCTCACTCCCTGAGGCACGCTGGATCCAGGGGCGGAGCCAGTGTGAAGGGAGGTCCTGGCAAGTAAAGTCCCTGTCCCAGCACCTCTACTCCCCCTGTCATACACACTGTGAGTGGGAGGGAACCAGGCATCCCAGCGTCTCCCCAGGCAGCCCACTCTGGCCACTCGCAAAAGGGAGGGAGTGATTCAGCAGCCCTGTCCCAGCACCTCCCCCCCCCTCCCACTGAGAGTCAGACTCCGAAAGGGATTGCTGCCTTCTCCCCTGGGGAAAGATCCGTTTGCCGGAGACATGTCCTGAGCACGTCACCGGCCTTTAAAAAAAAAAAAAAAATTTTTACACTATTATTTCCACTCGCAAAATGCGAGTTTGCGAGTGGAAATTTTGAGGGTTGCTGTATTTGACACAAAGGTCATTTCTGCCTGTATGCGGATAATGCAGACCCAGTGTGTAAGATAAGAGACACCATCTAGGAGTTCAGAAACTTTGAATGCAACAATATTTCTGTAAAGGATTAAAGACTACGTGAAAAATTAAAGATTAACAAATTTACATTATTTTTACCTCAGAACAATAATCTCTGTTCCAAATTTCTATTTTTCCATTTATTTAATGGTTATCTTCTCCTCCCCGTTTCAAATAAATATTATGATAAAAATGTTATCTAAGGCTAGGGTCAGAGTGGGGCAGTCGGAACGCGCGTGCAGACGCACTAAATCACGGCGGCAGTAGCAGCACATAACGGCCAATGACGGCCAATATACGCAGTACGTGCGTACGAAAGTGCGCCGACACCACGCAACCAGCAAATGAACGCATTTTTATCAGAACGTGAAACCGCTGCTACTGACGTACAAAGTGCGCTGCGGCCGCATAGCAGCGTGTGTGCGTGATTAGGAGATGTCAGACGCTGCTAGTGTGCGGCCAACATAACGTTCAAACAGCCGGATTTCCCTAGACTTCTTTTCACCCCATCGTCATGAAATACGTCCAGAATTGCGCATCGTCTGACCACTTAAGCGTATTCCGTGAAAAAATGCGTGCGCACGCATCGACGTACATTTTGACGGTGGCTGCAGAAAATGCGCTCATCTGTCCCTAGCCTAAATGTTAACTAAAATCACTTGGTAATGAAGGGGTCGAGTCACCACGCAGGCCAAACAGTTTAATCCTCCTTTCGTCAGACCAGAGAATCTTCTTTCTCACAATATGAGAGTCCTTTTACAAATCCCTAGCAGGCTTTCAAATTTCATGCTGTGAAAAAAGTCATCTGTCTGTCCAGTCTGATGTAAACAGTGGGGTCTTGCCGTGACAGTTGTCCAGTCTCACATTTCTTCCTTTTTCAGCACATGATCATCAGTTTGCCCAGCTCAAGGATGAACTCTAGTTGTTCCAAATATTTTTCATTTCAAAGACCACTGTGCTCTTGGGAACCTTCAATGCAGCCAAATGTCTTTGTAGTCTCTGCATATTTGTGCCTCAGCACAATCCGGTCTATGATCTGCAGGCAATTCCTTTGAACTCATGGCTTGGTTTATGCTCAGACATGCATTTAAAGTTGTGAGATCTTCTATTAGACATGTATTTATCTTTCCAGATCATGTCCAATCAAACGTGGACTTAATAAAGTATACTAGTATCGTGCCAATACCAGCATTTGCACGAGTACGTGTACTCGCGCAAATACCCCCGATACCTGAAGCCAGCACTGGGGGGCTCTTCGTGCTGATGCTACCCTGCACGTAGAAAACCAAAAACGAATCCCAGGTGACCTGCCATAACTTCCTTCCTGCAGCATATGAATTATATATGTTGCAGGGCAGCAGTTTTCGCCTGTGCTTCCCTGTGCATGTAATAGTAAAATGTGTCCTGGAATGCATGGCTGATGTGGCAACTCTATATCCAAGGGGCAGAATACTCTAACAGCATTCCGCCAGGCCCGTACGGCTGAATCTCGCAAACTCTGCAAGATCTCACGAGAACACATTCCCAGCAGAGCTGCTTTACAACCTACACATGCTGACGTCCACTCGCTGGAACGCGGCCAGCCTGAGGGGCCTAGCAGAATGCTGTTAGTGCATTCTGCAAGCTAGCCCCAGTGTCTGAGGTCAGGGATGTGTATGGATGTACAGTATTTCACAGAAGTGAGTACACCCCTCACATTTTTGTAAATATTTTATTACTGTACTAGTTGTAAAGCCTGCCCAGAGGGCAGTCTATTGTGGATATACTGCCCCAGCTCGTGGATATACTGCCCCAGCTCGTGGATATACTGCCCCAGCACGTGGATACTGCCCCCGCACGTGGATACTGCCCCCGCACGTGGATACTGCCCCAGCCTGCCCAGAGGGCAGTCTATTGTGGGTATACTGCCCCAGCTCGTGGATACTGCCCCAGCACGTGGATATTGCCCCAGCATGTGGATACTGCCCCAGCACATGGATATTGCCCCAGCACATGGATTTGCCCAGCTCATGGATTTGCCCAGCTCATGGATTTGCCCAGCTCATGGATTTGCCCCAGCTCATGGATTTGCCCAGCTCATGGATTTGCCCCAGCTCATGGATTTGCCCCCAGCTCATGGATTTGCCCAGCTCATGGATTTGCCCCAGCTCATGGATTTGCCCCAGCTCATGGATTTGCCCAGCACATGGATTTGCCCCCAGCTCATGGAGTTGCCCAGCTCATGGATTTGCCCCCAGCTCATGGATTTGCCCAGCACATGGATTTGCCCCCAGCTCATGGATTTGCCCCAGCTCATGGAGTTGCCCAGCTCATGGATTTGCCCCCAGCTCATGGATTTGCCCAGCACATGGATTTGCCCCCAGCTCATGGATTTGCCCCAGCTCATGGAGTTGCCCAGCTCATGGATTTGCCCAGCACATGGATTTGCCCCAGCTCATGGATTTGCCCAGCACGTGGATTTGCCCCCAGGTCGTGGATTTGCCCCCAGGTCGTGGATATGGTCCCCCAGCTCGTGGATATTGACCCCCCCCCCACCCCCACCAGCGCTCATACTTACCTGTCGAGCGGCGCCAGGGAAGTGAAGATTTCCCCGCTTCCGGTCTTTGAAGGACCCAAGCCGCGGTCACGTGACCGGGGCTTGGGTCCTTCAAAGCGGAAGCGAGGGAACTTTCCCTCCGCCGCTCGGGGGTAGGATGCGCGCGGCAGCCGGGTAGAGGCTGCGCCTCTACCCGGCTGCCGCGCGCATCCTACCCCTGAGCGGCGGAGGGAACTTTCCCTTCGCCGCTCGGGGGACCCGTTAGATGCACACAGCAGCCGGGTAGAGGCTGCGCTCGCAGCCTCTACCCGGCTGCCGCGCGCATCCAACCCCCGAGCGGCGGAGGGAACTTTCCCTTCGCCGCTCTGGGGTTGGATGCGCGCGGCAGCCGGGTAGAGGCTGCGAGCGCAGCCTCTACCCGGCTGCTGTGTGCATGTGTAACCGCCGCGCGCGAGCCGGCAGCCGGCTCGTGCCGCGGCGGTTGCATGCGCGCGCAACCAACCGCCGCTGGTTGCGCGCGCATGCGCAGTAAGGCTTTGGCGACGGACAGCCAAAGCCTTACTCTTTTATTATATAGATTTTCCGGCGTATAAGACGACTTTTTAACCCAGGAAAATCTTCTCAAAAGTCGGGGGTCGTCTTATACGCCGGGTGTCGTCTTATAGGGCGGGTGCTGAAACTTCGAGCCGGACTGGAGAATCTGTGGTCGCTGCATATGGTGGGGGGAGCTCAAAAACGTCCGTGGCCGCATCCCCACCGTATGCGGCGACCGTATGAAAGCAGCAAGGGCGGCGCTGTACAAGTACGGTAGAAGAAAATCCACTCACCAGGAGTCGTGGAAAGAAGTGACTAAACGCGCTCCCGTTGACGAGGTGAGGGGGCGCCTCACCGGGAAGGTGTAAGTGAAGGGCGGAGCAAGCTGCAGGCATCCGGGACGCCCGGGCTATGGAAAAAAGAGACAGAGCGGCGCTGTGCCCAGAAAAACACACCTCTTTCACCTGTCTGGCCCGCCCTTGTATCCTATTACCGTACCTCCTTCTCTGCCTCTCAGATCTTGCACATGCGCGCCTGCGCCACTTCACTGCAGTCCTCAGGAGCGAGATCTGAGAGGCAAAGAAGGAGGTACGGTAATAGGATACAAGGGTGGGCAAGACGAGTGAAAGAGGCGTGTTTGCGCTACCGCTCTGATAGTCTTGGAGACAGGGAGGGCTGGGCAGGCAGGGAGAGCTGATTAATCCAAGCATGCTTTGTATATAAAAAAACAGTCAATCGCCGGTAAGGTACATCGCTTGTCGTGATTGGCTGGTTGTTGCATACTGGTTGGTGCATTACTATATTGAAATCAAATCTGATGTTTTTTGAATTTCTATTTGGTGTGAGTTGGGAGAGGGGTAGTCTTATACAGCGAGTATATCCCAAACTCTATATTTTAACTGGAAAAGTTGGGGGTCCTCTTATACGCCCAGTCATTTTATACGCCGGATAATCCGGTATATATTTTCACATGACAACACTGAAGAAATGACACTTTGCTACAATGTAAAGTAGTGAGTGCACAGCTTGTATAACAGTGTAAAGTTATCTCTCTCACTCTCATACTGGTCACTGGAAGTGCAACATGGCACCTCATGGCAAAGAACTCTGAGCATCTGAAAAAAAAGAATTGTTGCTCTACAATGACAACATAAAGATGGCCTAAGCTGTAAGAAGACTGCCAAGACCCTGAAACTGAGCTACAGTACGGTGACCAAGACCATACAGCGGTTTAACAGGACAGATTCCACTCAGAACAGGCCTCACCATGGTCGTCCAAAGAAGTTGAGTGCACGTGCTCAGCGTCATATCCAGAGGTTGTCTTTGGGAAATAGACGTATGAGTGCTGCCAGCATTGCTGCAGAGGTTGAAGGGTTGGGGGGGGGGTCAGCCTGCCAGTGCTCAGACCATATGCCGCACACTGCATCAAATTGGTCTGCATGGCTGTCATCCCAGAAGAAAGCCTCTCCTAAAGATTATGCACAAGAAAACTGCAAACAGTTTGATGAAGACAAGCAGACTAAGGACATGGATTATTGGAACCATGTCCTGTGGTCTGATGAGACCAAGATAAACTTATTTGGTTCAGATGGTGACATTCATGTGTGGAGGCAACCAGGGGAGGAGTACAAAGACAAGTGTGTCTTGCCTACAGTCAAGCATGGTGGTGGGAGTGTCATGGTCTGGGGCTGCCAGCACTGGGGAGCTACAGTTCATTGAGGGAACCATGAATGCCAACATGTACTGTGAGATACTGAAGCAGAGCATGATCCCCTCCCGTCGGGAGACTGGGCCGCAGGGCACACGATAACGACCCTAAAACACACCAAGACGAACCACTGCCTTGCTAAAGAAGCTGAGGGTAAAGGTGATGGACTGGCCATGTATGTCTCCAGACCTAAACCCTATTGAGCATCTGTGGGGCATCCTCAAACGGAAGGTGGAGAAGCTCAAGGTCTCTAACATCCACCAGCTCCGTGATGTCATCATGGAGGAGTGGAAGAGGACTCCAGTGGCAACCTGTGAAGCTCTGGTGAACTCCAGGAGGATTAAGACAGTGCTGGAAAATAATGGTGGCCACACAAACAGGGTTATTCAAAGAGCCGATCTGGCCCCGAAATGTAACCGGACACTGAAATTCAGCGTACAGTTACCTTTCCTGGCCATTCGGCTATTCAGAGAGCAGGCCGTTCGCCAAATGTTGGCGAATTGCCTGCACATACGGTGCCTGTTCGAGAGCAGTGAAATCCCCATAGAGAAGCAATGCTTTGTCTATTCAGAGACACCAAACACTAAAGAAAACTTGCTGAAATGCCCTGCTGTTCGGTGGTTTCATGCGACAGGTTTATTCAGGAGAATCCCATAGGCTTCAATGTTAAAAATATTCCCGTTTTAATCCAATATCTAATAAACCGTTTATTATTTTATTCTGCAGTAAAAAGTCTATTTATCGATTTATTTAGGCATTTTATTTTAATTGTTTTGCAAACTTTTTCGTCATTTTTTTTAAAGTGTTTTCTCTTTTTTCTGTAACAGCCCTTTTTATTATCATTCATTGGATCTTATATGTAAATGCCAGACATTTTTGTCCAGTAGTTTTTTTGCAAACAGCGTTTCAATTCCCAAACTTGCTAGCGTACGTTTTTAATTTTTTTCAACTTGTTCGTCTGCGTGTCAGCTTTGTCCGGCGGCTGCTCTGCGCTGTGATCGCCAGTGTGTTCGGTGGGGTTTCTGCGGCGGTTTCAACGGTTTTCGGTGAGTGTTCGGCAAGTGTTCTGCGGGTTTGCGGCAAGTATTCGGCTAGGGTCAGACGAACGCATTTTTCATGTCGTCTGTGAAAAGGTGCGTTCGAATGAATGGACGTATTTTTTCACGGAATACACGATAGCGGTCATACAATGCACATTTTCGTCCGTGATTTTGTACGGATCATCAATAAAACACTTTTTGCGTCTGGACGTTATGTTGGCCGGACATTAGCAGCGTCTGAGGTCTCCTAATCACGCACACACACGCCGCTAGCGGACGCAGCGCACTCTGTACTAGCAGTTTCACATTCTCCAAAAAATGCGTTTGTTTGCCGCTTGCGTTGCCCGGCCGAACTTTTGTGCGGCCGTACTTCGTATATTGCCCGTCACTGGATGTCATTTGCTGCTACTATGGCCATGATAAAGTGCGGCTGCACGCCGCGTCGCGCCGCGTTCGTCTGACCCCAGCCTTCCCTGCACTACGGGGACCTGCTGTGCTTCCTGAATACACCGCAGGGTCAGCGAACTAGGAATCGCTGAATCACCCCGAAGTGCGGGGAACGAAGCGTCAAGGAACGTGCGGTGACTTTTCAAATAACCCTGAAAATATTGACACTTTTGGCCCAATTTGGACAT
Organism: Leptobrachium leishanense; assembly: GCA_009667805.1. Taxonomy (NCBI): domain Eukaryota; kingdom Metazoa; phylum Chordata; class Amphibia; order Anura; family Megophryidae; genus Leptobrachium; species Leptobrachium leishanense. The sequence continues at coordinate 78,765,927 of CM019070.1, read as the reverse complement.
TTTCACTTAGGGGTGTAGTCACTTTTGTTGGCAGCGGTTTAGACATTAATGGCTGTGTGTTGAGTTATTTTGAGGGTACAGCAAATTTACACTGTTATACAAACTGTAACTCACTACTTTACATTGTAGCAAAGTGTCATTTCTTCAGTGTTCTCACATGAAAAGATATAATAAAATATTTACAAAAATGTGAGGTGTGTACTCTCTTCTGTGAGATAGATATATATTCTCTATATCTAACACCAGGAAAGAGCACTCCATATCAATGACCACCTTCTTCCATCATTTTCTGTAGCAAAAAAAAAAAAAAAAAATATCGCACAGTTTTAAAAATGTTCAAAAACATGACAGAGGGAATAAATGATGGGGATTCATTGGTGGTCATTGATATGGAGTGCTCTTTCCTGGTGTTTTGTATTAAATATGTTCGATGCACCCACTGTTGTTGCTAGTTTAGGTTGAGTGCAACCTTTCGGCTGTTTATATAATATATATATATTATATACACATACATACACGTGTCTGAGGTCTGGTTTGAGTATGTATCTGAGGTCTGGTGTCTGTGTGGTCAGGGTGTGGGCCGGCAGTGGGTAAATGGAGTGTCTGGCCGTACATTTCGATATTAACATAAATTGGACAGGCTTTCAGCAACACCCTAAATTATTTACTGGAAAGCAGCCACGTGACATTAAATAAAAGTATCGGTAAGTACCTGAAAAAAAAGGTATCGATACTCGTACGCAGGCTTAAAAAGAATGGTATCGGTGCATCCCTGATGTGTATATACAGTATATATGTTACGGGTAAAGCCAGGAGTGCGGTTAATCCTAGGATTACCCGGGTAATCCTGACATTGCCCAAAACCGCTGGGTAAAGCTGCAAAAAATGAAAATTTCGGACTTTACCCGGGTAATTTTAGGACTAACCAACTGCCCTTGGGTAACAGTCTGGAAGAGCTGAAAAATGTGCACTTTACCCGAATAATGTGCAAGTCTGAAGCTTCACCCGGGTAATCTGAGGACTATCCACAGCTTCACATGGGTAATCTGCAGAGCATCCAACCCCACTTGGGTAACAGTGAATTTTACTATTATTACGTGTCATATGTGCTTATATATCATTTATAAAACATAATAACCATCAGGTTACTCTTTATAAAATATCTTTATCTTCATAAATTAATTTTCAGACAATTAATGCACAGAGTAAATTTATGGTTATTTAGTGTGGTTTGTGTCCGTGGATACAATTTCATTAAAAATAACCAAAAACCACAATTTTGTTATCGGTCAGATGACAGTTTTCAGCTTTATCCGGGTAATCCTCAGAATTCAGTCATCTGTAACCTGCTGAAAACCCAAGAAAAGTGGAGAACCCAGAGGCGTGTGGATACTTTGCAGATTACCCGGATAAAGTCTGATGTTTCGTTGTACATCACACTTTATCCAACAACACTAGGGTAATGTGCGAATTACCCGGTTAACCCTTTCACTGCTGAGGACGTGTGGGGAACGTCCTCATTGACTCCTAAGGAAAGATAGGGTGTTCCTTTGAACCCCCGATATCTCCCGACAGTTGTTAGCTAGCAGGGCTTTTCCAATGATACCAAACATGACCATGTTTAAAGTAAAGAAAAAAAAATATTAAAAATAAGAAAAAAAAGAAAAACATGTTTTTTTTAAGACGTGAAATGGCTCAGCAGTGAAGGGGTTAAAATACAACAGAAAAGTAGGGTACCCACAGGCCTCTGGATACGTTGCAGTTTACCCGGGTAAAGTCCGAAATTTCATTTCACTTCGGACTTTTGCTAATGGAGTCTGGGTAATGTCAGGATTACCCGGGGACTCCTAGGATTAACCGCACTCCTGGCTTTACCCGTAACATATATACAAGCTGTAAAGCACGGGTCAGCGTCCTTGGAACTACATTTCCCATGAGGTTCAACCGATCTAATGAACAACTGAACATCAAAGGAGCTGTAGTTCCAAAGCATCTGGAGGGTCAAGACTGTCATGCCAGCTGGTGGTCCTGCAGTAAGGTTTCCTCAACAGAGAGGGAGCCATTCTGGGAATCTGGCTACTGGGATTCCTGCACCTGATCAGAGACCTAGGAGGCCTTTAAATACCAGTCACTGAGAGAGCTCTGAGCCCTGTCGTGGTTTATGTTACCCTTCATCGTGTTCCTGATAGTTTATGCTTATGATCTCCTGGTACGACTTCTGGCTAGTATTCTCAACTGTGATTTCTGCGTTTGTCCCTTGGCGTATGTTTATTCCGTGTGCCGACCTCTGGCTTGTTATTGTACTACGATATCTCTCCTGCTCTGTACTTTTAAGTATTGTTTATATACTTTCTTTAGTTACTGGCCATTACAAGGACCAGCTTCTCAGATTAGGGGTTTCATCGCTTAGCTGGTTTTTGTCTGCGTGCTGGGTGACTCTCTATCCTGACAGACTGCTGACCAATACTATAAAGTAAAAGATTCCAATCTTCAATAAATATTAGTTTGTGGTGTTTGTTTTTCTGTAAATATTATAAAGCATTCTTTTATTTGTTTGTGCGGGTACACTAGAATAATGATAATAAAAAAAGTTAAATATTGGCATTGGATGTGTTATTCACAGTGTGGGAAACAGACGAATCAACCTTTCAGCATGCGTGGCCCATCATAAGTTTTGATTTCCTTCTCTGTACACATTTTCCTCGCCGCCCACAGACAGAATGGGGGGACGGGGGACGGACGACATATTGATAAATATCTTGAAATATTTATGTTGAGGCATGTTGCAGATATTATTAAACATTCCAAACTCACATGAATAGATGGAACAAAACAAAGAGTACTTGATAGGGGAAAGGAAACTGGTATTTTCTATTAACCCCTTACATTCTAGGCAGCATTTCTATCAGGGTTATTCAAAGAGAATCGAAAAGTCACCGCACGTTCGGGGACTTTGCATTCTCTTCAAATCGGTGCGATTTGGCGATCCCATTTCGGCGACCCTGCGGTGTATTCAGCAAGCACCACAGGGCCGTCGTAGTGCAGAGAAAAGAGACCGCAAACCCGACGAACACTCACCGCAAAACCTGGCGAACGCACAACGAAACCCGCAAAAACATCTGGATTAACCCCCCCCCCCGAAAACGCCGGAGAAACCCGAGCAGCCGCCAATCACAGTGCAGAGCAGCCGCCGGAAAAACCCGACACCGCAGACGAATGGAGTGAAAAAAATAAAAACACTACGCTTGAATGTTTGAAAAGTGAAACGCTGTTTGCAAAGAAACTACTGAGCCGAAATGTCTGAAATTTACATATAAGATCCAATGAATGATAAGCCGTTACAGAAAAAAGAAAATACGATTTAAAAAAAAAAATCTAGAAATAAAGAGACGCTTTACTGCAGAATATTATAAATCAACGGTTTATTAGATATTGAATTAAAACGGGAATAATTTTAACATTGAAGCCTATGGGATTCGCCTGAATAAACCTGTCGAATTAAACCACCGAACAGCAGGGCAATTCGGCAACTTTTAACTGCTGGTTTTTGCTCTCTGAATAGACAAAGCATTGCTTCTCTATGGGGATTTCACTGCCCTTGAACAGGCACAGTATGTGCAGGCAATTCGCCAAGATTCGGCAAACTGCCTGCGCTCTGAATAGCCGAATGGCCAGGAAAGGTAACTGTATGCTGAATATCACTGTTCGGTTACCTTTCGGCCACAATACGGATCTCTTTGAATAACCCTGTTTGCGATAGTTACTATAGATGCCACTTTTCATGAGAAATTACTGTTAGAATTATTTTACAGATAAGATATAGTTTTTTTTTTGATGGGAGAAAATTAAGTATAATCCAATTTATTAGGATTGGGAACTGAAAAGAGTATTTGTCTCTGAGCCTCTTTCTTATGTCCTTTGTTCCAGTAATTTTTGGATGTGATCCAGGGATAGAGGGAGGGAGGACATACTGCTTTAGGGCAAATTAAAGAAGACTGATTTATATCTCAATAGCAGAACAGCCAGAGAACACAGTATCCCAGCACAAGGCCAGTTAACCATTTGTACAATGCGGATAAGGACGATGCATTCAATGAATTCCGACAACCACAAGTGAGTATTCATGAACAGAATTTCAGCTGATGGCATTTGATGTAGGTTTTCAAAATGAAATCTATGACTTGTAAATATGGATCGGGGCTGGATATGGTTGTTTTGGGTTAAACGTTAATTTCCTTTGTCAGTTCTCCAGTTTAGCGAGTGAATCCCAGTCTCAGACTATATTGCCTAAGCAGGATATGGTGAGGGGGCTCCACGTGTCTTTTGGCGGTTAATGGGAAAAGTGGTAGAATTAGTGTCAAGATCGATTTCTTTTCCTGCGCAGCCTTGGTTTTTGGGTTAATATAAACCAGAAACATAGATCGCGGATTAGTAAAATTTGCAATTCCCCACCAATTCGACAGTATTCCCCATCAAGCTTAGCTTGTCCTGTAACATCTGGATATTAGTGGTACGGCATGGTGGGGTATGGCTCACATGTGCACTTACTGGTGGCACATAAGTCTCAATTTCCAAGACACTTTAATACGGTTTTTGGGTCATTAACCCCATCATGGTAGCTCAGAATTACAGTTACAAGCATTTATAAAGCGCCAACAGGTTCCGTAGCACTGTACAAAAGGATTATTTGCTGAATTGGTGGGGATTTGCAAGTTTAAAGTTATAAAAAGGCAATAAGAAGGTACCCAAAGCTGCCATTTTTAAAAGAAAATGTTATTTTGGCCCAAAAAATGGATTTCCTTTGATAAATCAGAGAGCAATTCATTTTAGTGACTAAAAAAGGGAATATTTTAGGCAGCTAGAAGATACCTGTCTAAACTCTCATGAAGGTACAATTAAACATGCTTAGTTATGACCATTTGTGTGTAGATAAAAAGCAAATGCTAGGATTTGCCAGAAATAAGTGTAAACAGCCCATGTCTGAGGTAATCCTGGAGGCACAGCTTGCTGCAATAGATACCACATGGTTTCCACACAGTGCACAGATTACTGTAGCAAGCCCAGGAAATGAAAGGGTTGATAACCCATGTAAATGGGAATTTAACCCCATCCTGTCCCCTGCGAACAGACACCTCTGCAAGGGACAACTTTATGTACTCCATGTGGGTCAGGGGGCTACAGCATCCTCATAACCCCTTCCCTTAGCAATTCTGTATTATCAGACTCCCCCTAAACCCCAGTCTCCCATACAGACCTCCTGAGATGGATAGAAGGCACATGGACCCGAGCAATGTGATGGGCGATAAAGCCATGGCTGTTCTCCTGGAGTAGATAGATTGTCCTTTCTCTCTGCTATACACAGCTTAACTCTGCTTGCAGTGTCTGTCTGCTCCTCCTCTGAATGACTCTAATAAATACCTCCCTTCCAGAGCCCCCCCCCCACCTCTCTACCAGGCCCAACTGTATGTCACCGGATGTAACTAACCATTTGTGTGCCAGAACCATTTAACACAGGCAGCCCCATGTGGGAAAACTATATTATCTTCTGTCTTTTCATATCTGTTCCTCAGCTTCAGGGAGTTCACCAAATTTCACATGCCCCTGTTCAATATATTTATGGTTCTTATTCCTTTTTATTGTTATAATTTCTGAAGGCTCAAAATGTATGGGCTGGTTTATAAGGAGATTTTCCAACCATTCTTGGTTACATATGATTAGTTTCTTAGCATCATTATTAAAATTTGTCGGTCTAAAATCAATATAATTTGTTTCTCGCTATCTCTCATACAAATTTATATATATATATAATGGAAATTCGATAGGCCGTGTTAGTCCAGATGCCAAAATCACGAGTATTGCGCTACGTAGGGATACCCTTTTTTATTGGACTAACGTTACATGTTACACGTTATGTAACGTTAGTCCAATAAAAAAGGTATCACTATGTACTGCTATTCTCGTGATATATAACACACAATTGTTATGGAGTTATACATGAAACAAAAATCTATATAGAGATATATAATCTATGTTTACATCGTCAATCTCGCTGTGTGGTCCCTTGTATTCCCCTATTATTTATTCCACGTCCTATATTGTCTCCTTGCGTATAATAATCCCATGAAGTTGAACTATGAACACTCCCTGAAAATTTCTCCATCTAAATTCCATAAAATAAAGCAAAACACACAAAGGTCACCTAAAGTTTTAAGGCAGGGCTCAAAATTTCAAGTCCTAAGTTACTAATCAGGCCATAAGAGTTACTCGCCACAAGCTGCTCCACCTAACCCCTACCCAGCCCTTAACTCTGCCCCTAAACACACACACCCTTAAATTATTTTACGAAATTACACTGTTAAAGGTTTTCTTTTCTTTAGAATAAAGTTACAAAAATAACATTAATACCCAGACATCAGACCCCAGATACAAGTATACCCAGTCATCAGAGCCCAGTGTGAGCAGAGAGGCGGCAGGGAAGCTCCTCTCCACTTGACAGGCCCGCAGCACCTCTATCATGTGCCTCCAGTCTCCCTTCGATAGTGGCCTCCCCTCGTTGCCGGAGAGGAGTGCCAGGCACGCGTCCAGTCGTGTCAGAAAGTCCCCAGTAGGGGGAGAGGAGCTTCTACACCGCCAGTCTCCACGTTCTCCCGTGTCCTCCACCTGGCGGGCATCCAGCTCGGCCGAGAGATGTGGGCCCTCCACCTCCACAAGCCGCGCCAAACACCCCACCGGGAGCGGGCCCAAAGGAGCAGGGGTCCAAAGAGCCATCAGGCACCAGGGGTAGGCCGCAAAATGGCTGCCGGTTATACTGGCCGAGTAGCAACCTCGCCAAAGTCTCACAGGTCCGGTGGGGGGACTTCACGGGCTCCGGACCGTATACACCGATGCACCGACACGGAGGGACGTCAAAAAGTCAGCAATAGCGGCAAATATCTCCCAAATTATCCTGTTATCTAGGATTCTGAGCGGAGCTCTACCATGGCATGTCTGCGCCCCTCCATAGTCGGCCACGCCCCCCTAATTTTAAAACACTGTTTAGGTTTGTTTTGTTTTTAAATTATGTACATTTAGAGCAGGGGTCAGCAACCATGTTACTACCTTTTGCCGTCAAACCAGCATCAATTCTCATAGGTACACTTGCACAAAGTCAGGTTTTTGTAGGATTATAGTCAGGTGTATGATCAACCAATTATACCAAACAGGTGATAATGAGCATCAATGTCACACGTAGGTTGAAACCCAGTCATGAACTGAAACAGAAACAGCTGTGTAGGAGGCTTAAAACTGGGTGAGGAACAGCCAAACTCTGCTACCAAGGTGAGGTTGTGAAAGACAGTTTCATGTCATGGCAAGATTGAGCACAGCAACAAAACACAAGGTAGTTATACTGCATCAATAAGGTCTCTCTCAGACAAAGATTTCAAAGCAGACTGGGGTTTCAAGATGTGCTGTTCAAGCTCTTTTGAAGAAGCACAAAGAAACGGGCAACGTTGAGGATCGTAGACGCAGTGGTCGGCCAAGGAAACTTAGTGCAGCAGATGAAAGACACATCAAGCTTATTGCTCTTCGAAATCGGAAGATGTCCAGCAGTGCCATCAACTCAGAACTGGCAGAAACCAGTGGGACCCAGGTACACCCATCTACTGTCCGGAGTAGTCTGGCTAGAAGTGGTCTTCATGGAAGAGTTGCAGCCAAAAAGCCATACCTCGGCTCCGACGTGGGAACAAGGCCAAGCGACTAAAGTATGCAGGAAAACATAGGAACTGGGGTGCAGATAAATGGCAGCAGGTGCTCTGGACTAATGAGTCAAAATTTGAAATATTTGGCTATAGCAGAAGGCAGTTTGTTCGTTGAAGGGCTGGAGAGCGGTACAATAATGAGTGTCTGCAGGCAACAGTGAAGCATGGTGGACGTTCCTTGAACGTTTGGGGCTGCATTTCTGCAAAAGGAGTTGGAGATTTGGTCAGGATTAATGGTGTTCTCCATGCTGAGAAATACAGGCAGATACTTATCCATCATGCAATACCATCAGGGAGGCGTATGATTGGCCACAAATTTATTCTGCAGCCGGACAATGACCCCAAACATACAGCCAAAGTCATTAAGAACTATCTTCAGTGTAAAGAAGAACAAGTACTGGAAGTGATGGCACGGCCCCCACTGAGCCCTGATCTCAACATCATCGAGTGTGTCTGGGATTACATGAAGAGACAGAAGGATGTGAGAAAGCCTACATCCACAGAAGATCTGTGGTTAGTTCTCCAAGATGTTTAGAACAACCTACCAGCCGAATTCCTTCAAAAACTGTGTGCAAGTGTACCTAGAAGAATTGCTGCTGTTTTGAAGGCTAAGGGTGGTCACACCAAATACTGATTTGATTTAGATTTCTCTTTTGTTCATTTACTGCATTTTGTTCATTTATGATCATAAATGTGTAACACTTCCATTTGTGAAAGCATTCTTTGTTTACAGCATTTTTTCACACCTGCCTAAAACCTTTGCACAGTACTGTAGTTCCAAAACATCTGGATGACCAAGGTTGCGGACCCCTGATTACAGCATGCTATTATGTTGTCAGGCCACTAGTTGTAAAATGTAATTACTCATCAAAAAAAGAAATATACATAAAACGATTATACACTTCTGGCCCTATTACATTCTTCGCGCAAACATGCACAAACAAAAACGCATTAACGCGAGGGGCAAAACCCTTTGCGCTGAACGTCGTATTACAATGTCATCACAACAAACGCGCGTATATATGTCTACCGCGGGTTAACCTGTGCGAACTCTGCCCGAGCTTACTGTACGTAGCGCGTCCTATACTTAACATTGTGAGCACAAATACGTTTGTGCGCTGGTACGCGGATGGTATTACAATCTATGCGCAGTTTGTAACGCACAGCGTTTGCGCGCATAATTTTAGCAACTCCTGAAAGCTGGTGTTAATGGCAAATCTGAGCAACCTGGCCGAACCCAAATACACTAGACCAAAAATAAAAAATGCAGCAAAGTATAGTTACACATTCTACACATACCAAACCGATAAATTTGAGAAGTTGTGCTTGCATTGTTTAGCGCATTTTTTGGCTTAGCGTTGCCGCGAGCATCCCGTGGCTTAGCGCCATGTTATGGTGCAGGCTGATGTATTAGCGCCTGCACCGTAATATCACCCTAAAATGGAGACGCTAAGGAGAAACCTGTAGGCGCAGGTTTTTCTCCTTTGCGTCCCCGTTTTAGCGTTAGGAATGTAATATTGGCCATAGTCTTCAAAATAACTAAATTTCCTAAATTCTATCTCTTGGTCAGATATTTAGAAATTTAGGGCTCTATTACATTCTCTGCGCTCGCGCAGCGCAAATTTTTTTGAGCACATCGTCCAGCGTTATCGCGCGAAAATTAACGCGGCATTCTGATCCGAACGCATTTTCTCATCCGTCAAAAAATAACGTTCGTCAAAACGATGCGCAAAACGAAGTGTAATACGCGCACAGTAACGTTGCGCACGTAAATCAGTGTGCGGACTGTTTTTTTCGCGGGATTCAGCCAATCATAATTAAAAACCTTAATTGACATCAATTTACCTTAATTGACTCACTTAAGTTTTTGCATCTGTCAAAGTAAATCTGAGTATACATGCTGCAGCAATAATAAAAACACGCACAAATTCACTATTTTTTTGTTTGGGTATGTGTAGAATGTGTAACTATACTGTGCAGTATTTTTTTTTTGGTGCTGGTGTTTTTCGTTTCGGCCAGAACATTCAGATTTGCAGTTACCACCAGCTTTTCAAAGACGGTAAAATTATGCGCGCAAACGTCGCTCGTAAAAAGATGCGCATCGATTGAAATACCATCCGCGTACCAGCGCACGAACGCATTTGCGCTCACAATGTTAGTATAGGACGCGCACAGTTCATCACGCTCGCGCAGGTCCATCCGCGTTAGACGATAACGCGCATCGTTTGCGCGAACGTTGAAATACGACGTTCTGCGCAAATGGTTTTGCAATCGCGCAAATGCGCATTTGCACGTGCGCAAAACAAATGCGCGAAGAATGTAATAGGGTCCTTAGTTTTTTTCCCCCTGATTACAGGAAAAAAAATAACCAAACCACTTTTAGAATTTATTACACAGTTAAATACAGTCTTGGGTTAAAAAAGCAGTGTAGTGAATCAGCTCCCTCCTTTTTAGGACCCCCCCCCTCTTCCTTTTTTTTTTTTCTTTCAGATAAGTTTCGTTTCTCCTGCCTTGTGCTGGATGCGGGAAATGAGCCTCACCTTTCCACTCCTCCTCCTGGTGTATCACATAACAAGAAGAAGAGATTATAATACAACTCAACCGTTTATTTTTGTTGTACAGGGCCGCAGGAAACTGACAGCACTTTATGAATGATCGGCGTAACTTAAATAAGCTACAACATATGTACAAATTAAACATTATTAATTAGAAGAAGCTCAGTACACAAGAAATAAAAATAAATAAAAGAAACTGTAATGATCAAACTTTGCATCACACAAATGGGATTACAGGAAACTGGGAGGAATATAAAAAAGTAAATGTTTTGTAAATAATAACCATGTCTAAAAGAAATCCACATTTATAGATTTTAATTGATCCTTACTCCTGGATTGAGTTGATTTTTGATGTTTTGAATCGTATGTTAACTGTAGGATAAATCCACATTTATAAAAAAAAATAAAAAAATTCAAAGAGTTGGTAGATCTTTAGGCAATGAAGCCCCGTTTTAATTTGCCTGAAGGTCAGATGAACAATCTAGTCCTATTATTATTATTTGAGGTGTCTGCAAGGACCAGGATAAAGTATCATGTATGACAGGGGCCAGCAAATGTGGCCCTACAGATGTTTTATAATCTCCCATGATGCTCAGCCACTCATTTGATTGGCAGGGCCTGATAGGAAATGTAGTTCCAAAACATCACAAGTGCGAAGGTTGCTGACACCTGAAACCGTGTTTCCCCGAAAATAAGACACTGTCTTATATTTTTTTGGCTCCCCAAAATCCACACTAGGTCTTATTTTCAGGGTCTTATGTTTTTGGTGTTGGTGTTTTTGTGGGGTTTTTTTGGTGGTGTACGTCTGGTATCACTCCTCACTCCACCTGTGACAGGAGCTGGCACTAGAGGAAGCATCAGCTAAGGCTGGGTGGAGTAGAGATAACATCACGGCTCTGCGTGGAAAGAGCCTGTGGAGACATGGGTTAGATCCCAGCAAGAGCACCTCTCCAGTAAGTGTCCTTGGGCAAGACACCTAACGGTACATACTCGCCACCCAGGACATACTTGAAAACGAGAGAAATCTCAATGTATCCTTCCTGGTAAAATACTTTAAAAAAAAGGCTGCGGTCACACGAGCGCACTGAGTGCGTCCGTGTGACCACACTTCCCTGCGTCAGTCGCAGCATTTTGTGACGGCAGGAAGGGGAGAATCACGCAGGGTAGCGTGCGAGCTAATTGCACGCGCTACCACCGGGCGTGATTTCCGCCTCACCGTCAAAAAGCTAAGACCGACACAAATGGAGCTACAAAGTGCAATCCTCCTAACTGCGCTCAGCGAGGTGGCCACATGGCATCAGAGTGAAAGGAACGTCTACACTCAGAGACGTTTCTTATGGTCAAAGAACGCTTGTGTGACTGCAGCCTTATGCGGCTCTGCTCCCTCCGCTGCCGCCTCGCTTCCGCTGCACAGAATCACTCATTCTCTCCTGTGACTCAAGTTTTCCAACTAGGTCTTATTTTCAGGGTAGGTCTTATTATTTTAGCAGTTATCAAAAACCACACTAGGTCTTATTTTCGGGGAAATACGGTATATGAAAAGAGAGGAGGTTCTTGCTCAGACATGAATTTATTGCGTTATGAATTTTAGGGAATGTCATCGGAGGTATGGGTGAAGATTAGGTTCTTGAGACATTTTAGATGACGACTTCATGAAACATTTTTGTCAGCCATTTTTATAAGGCTAGGGTCAGACGAAAGCATTTTTCCCCGCGAACGTGAAAAAGTGCGTCCGAACGCATTGACGTATTTTTTCACGGAATGCGCAAAAACGGTCAGACGACGCGCATTTTCGGGCGTGATTTTGTACGGATCGTCAATAAAACTCTTTTTGCGTCTGGACGTTATGTAGGCTGGACATTAGCAGCGTCTGATATCTCCTAATCACGCAAACACGCCGCTATGCCGCAGCTGCGCACTCAGTACGTCACTATTAGCGGTTCAGCGTTCTCAAAAAAATGCGTTCAAATTCCACTTGCGTTGCACAGCTGGACTTTTGTGCGGCCGTACATCGTATATTGGCCGTCATTGCCCGTCATCTGCTGCTAGTGCGGCCGTAATTATGTGCGCCAGAACGCACGTTAAAAGTGCGCTGGCCTTAACTAAAATTTAAGCTAGAACAAAACCAAATTATGTGATATGAATCAATGTATAGCAATAATGGCATTTGTAGTGATCAATATAGTTTTTCATGTTTTCCTTTACCCCTTACACATCAAATTTTGGCAAGATTTAGAGGGAAGTTAGTAGAAAAGACTCAGAGATACTAACCACTCTCTCCACATTAATACCACGCTGTTCATAATCTTTTTGAAATCCTTGATTTGTGAGAGTTTTCAAGCATACAAGAAGAAAATAGCAATGTAAGAAATACACACTATAAAACATTGTCATGGGATTACAATAACAGTCATGAACAGTAATGAGAGGGATGGGGAAAAGTCTAACAACAACAAACAAAAAAAGCAATAACTGTCAACACTTTGGGAGAAAGATATAAGGAGGTGTGCTCAAAAATATCTCTCAACAAGTATAAAACTCAAAGACTTCTTTTCTTCTTTCCGGATCCATAACCCCATATTAATATACAGTATGTGGGGATGAGACAGTCATCCTGGGTGAAAGCCAGCCATCCACCCAGTAGCATTGGTTGTAGGTTCAATGTTAGCCAGCATAGACCAGGCTTCTTCAGGGGTGGTAGCCAAATGGAACCCTTTGTATGTGATAAGGACCACTGCTGAGACCCCCCAAGTGGCAACGGGCAGCCTCATCCCACAATTCTTTGTTCTTTTTCCCATAAGTAGGCTGTGATTTCCCGAAACCTTTGTCTGGTCAAGATAGTTGTATAGGGACAAGGCAACCGACTCAAAGTCAATGGTGTGAACTTGGAGTGATGGGAGGAATTTTTGTTTGGTCGACACAACCATGGCCTCCGTAATCACATCTCAAGGTGCATCGGTGAGGGATGTGGCCATCTATACATACCAGGGCCGTCCCAAGCCATTGTGCTGCCTGGAGCGATGGATGAAATGCTGCCCCCCCCCCCCCGAAGAGAAGAAAAAAAAACAAACACACACAACCTGAATGAACGTATCACAGAGCTCCACAGCAATAAAACTCACAATAATGTGCGGTGTGTATGAGCATATCAAAGAGCTCCACAGCAATAACACTCACAGTAATGTGCGGTGTGTATGAGCGTATCACAGTGCTCCACAGCAATAAAACTCACAGGTATGTGTGGTGTGTATGAGCGTATCACAGAGCTGCACAGCAATAAAACTCACAGTAATGTGTGGTGCACAGAGCAGGTGCAAGGATGAAATGCTGTCCCCCTAAAAAAACAAAGCCACCAAGACACATACATCCATTATGGTAATATATACAGTATATGCATCCAGGACGTGCTGCATCTTACTCAAATATCCAGTCTACTAAAAAGCATTCATGGGGGTTTCGTCACTGTGCTCAGGTACACTCTGATGACAGGTGATATGGTCCTGACTGTCCCCCACGTAACACACAAGGCAATGCAAAGGGTAAACATGAAAACCCCACAACCTGAAGAGGTTAAAATGAGAAGAGATATTTATTGTGGTTTGGAGTCAAAGACCAAAGGGTGAATTTGTAGATTACCACTAACCCTTAATGGCTTTGCGTTAAGGGCTCTTTTAGGCACACTATTATTAACCCTTTCACGTACTATTATTAACCATTTCTGCCTCACACTGTTAATGCTCCTTTCAGATACATAATAGTATTAACCCATTCAGCTCTGCACTATTAACCCTCTCCTTCAAATATTCTACTAACCCTTTCAGTCACAAACAACCATTAATACTTTTAGTTGCAAACTATTATTAACCATTTCACACACACACACACACACACACACACACACACCTCTTTAACTCTTTAAGCCACACACTATTATTGAACCTCTTTCACAGCTACACTTCACCTTAACCTTTTTACCAGAAATTAACATTAACCCTTCCAGTAACACACTTCATTGAACCCTTTCATCAACAAACTACAACTGACCCTCTGTTATGCACTATTATTAACCCTTTCAGTCACACACTATTATTAACCATTTCAAACAAACACTTCTATTAAGTCTTTCAGTCATACTCTAAAGTTAACCCTTTAAGTCATCCACTTCTGTTTACCCTTTCAATCACACACCACTTTTTAGTCATTGTTACAACCTGTTATATAAATTGTGCAGAAAGGGTTCCTTTATAATCCGTGATGTTTTAGAAATAGTTTGACATAAGGAGGCTGATGCATGATAAGTGGTGAGTTATTTTTTTGGGTGGGGGTTGTGCTTGTAAACATGTTTTTTAAAGTCAGGTGAGGGATCTTTGTAGGAATTACAGCTTGCTTTCTGATAGAAAATACAGAGTATGTTTGGTCAAGTGATTTATTGCCCTTTTAGGACCTCACTGAACTCCTTAAGCAGATGCAGCTTTATGAGGACCTCTGTGCTGTCATTGATTGATTTTCTCCTGTCACAGGGGTTGCAGAAGGTGGTGGTGGGGGGCTCACTTGTCCCCCCCCCCCTAAGTTTGGCTTACCCAGCACTTATTGAGCTCCTCATACAGCACAGCACTGCATTCCGTGGGGGCAATGAAGCAGTTAATCATACTAGTTTAATTAACAGATCAGGCAGGCTGACTGGTGGCAGAACCAGAGACAAAATCAGGGGGAATAAGAAGAGGCTTTTCTCTTTTCTGGTTCTGCTCATGTTTGGGTCTGCCAGCCAGCCAGCCTGTCACTCAGTGCATCGGGAGCGGAGACAGGTGATGAGATTTGGAGGAGAGGGCAGTCCCAAAACCCCCAGTAATGAACCTGCCTGGTCACTTGTGAAGAGAAGCTGCTCCTGGGTCTTGGTCCTGATGCTGATGGTGCCGCTTTCCTTCCTGCTCCTGGGGTTACAAGGTCGCAGTCTGTTTACTCAGAGGCCGCTCACAGCCCAGACACACATGACTGCATTTTTTAAAAAGAACGCTGCGCAAAGTGTGCCGCCTGGAGCAATTGATCCATTGTGCTCCATGGACATGTCTCTGAGTGGTCTGACCTTGGTTCAGCATCTCGGGGTGACGAGGTAACAGTAGCAATGATGGAAAAATCTTAAAGTAATCAGGGAGCTTGTATCAATGTGACCATCCATACTGTTCATTGTTTGTGTGGAGGGCAATTCATCAAATCTTTAAATACATTTTTACTTACAGGGTTATCCAAAGAGATCCGAACGGCTGGAGAAAGATAACCTAACGCTGAAAATCAGTGTTCGGTTACCTTTCTTGGCCATTCGGCTATCCAGAGAGCAGGCAATTCGCCAAATCCTGGCAAATTGCCTGCACATACGGTGCCTGTTCGGTGCCTGTTCAAGGGCAGTGAAATCCCCATAAAAAAGCAATGCTTCGGTTATTCAGAGGGCACAAACCAGCAGTGAAAGGTTCCCGAAATGCCCTGCCATTCGGTGGTTTAGGCTAGGGTCAGACTAGCACAATTTAAACGTGAGTTCTGGCGCACTTAATTACGGCCGCACTAGCAGCAAATGACGGGCAATGACGGCCAATATACGAAGTACGGTCAGACGAAAGTCCGGCTGCGCAACGCAAGTGGCAAACGAACGCATTTTGTCGAGAACGTCAAACCGCTAGTGCGGTCGTACAGAGTGCGCTGCGTCCGCTAGCGGCGTGTGTGCGTGATTTGGAGATGTCAGACACTGCTAATGTCCGGCCAACATAACGTCCAGACGCAAAAAGTGTTTTATTGATGATCCGTACAAAATCACGAACGCAAATGCGCATGGTATGACCGCTATCGCGTATTCTGTGAAAAAATGCGTCCATTCGTTTGAACGCACTTTTTCACAGACAACGCGAAAATGCGTTCGTCTGACCCTAGCCTTAATTCGGCAGGTTTATTCAGGCGAATCCCATAGGCTTCAATGTTAAAAATATTCCCATTTTAATTCAATATCTAATAAACCATTCATTATAAAATTCTGCAGTAAAGAAATCTCTTTATTTATAGATTTTTTTAGGATATTTTAAGCATTTTTCTGGATTTTATTTTTAAAAAAAGTCTTTTTATTTTTAAGTTTACTAATTTTCTCTGTAACAGCCCTTTTTATTATCATTCCTTGGACCTCATAGGTAAATTTCAGACATTTTCGCTCAGTAGTTTCTTTGCAAACAGCGTTTCACTTTTCAAACATTGAAGCAAACGGTTTTGCTAATTTATTCACTCCATTTGTCTGCGGTGTCGTTTTTTTCCGGCGGCTGCTCTGCGTGTGATCGGCTCCTGCTTGGGTTTTTGGCAGGTTAATCCAGATGTTTTTGCGGGTTTTCGGCATGCATTCGTTGGGTTTTCGGTTAGTTTTCGTTGGGTTTGCAGCAGCTTTTCCCTGCAATTCGGGGACCCTGCGGTGCTTGCTGAATACACCGCAGGGTCGCCGAAATGGGATCGGCAAAACGAACCGAATTGAAGAGAAGGAAAAGTCACAGAACTTTTCGATTCTCTTTGAATTACCCTGTTAATGTTCTTACACCATCCTGTTGCTGTCCAGGGTGCTGATCTTTACAAAATCAGAATGCTTAAGTGGTTAACGGACGGAAGACTTACTGTATTCGGAGTCCCGATGTGAAACATCGGGACTTTGGATAGATTTCGACTATCCCGAAGTGAAAAAAGTAAATAGCCGAAATCTATCCAAAGTCCCGATGTTTCACATCGGGAGCTTGGATAGAGTAAATTCTGGAATTAACCCCTAGTTGCCACCAATGGTGGAGATAGGGGGTTCATTGGAACCCCCTATCTCCCAATCCTTGGCAGCTAGGGGGTTAATGTTTGGTATCATTGGATCGGCCAGAGCATGGCCTTTCCAACCATACCAAACATGACCATTTTAAAAGTTAAGAAAAAAATATAATAAATTAAATATGAAAATATTAAAAAATAAATAAAAAAAGTGTTTTTTGTTTTGTTTTGCTAATGCAGCAATATTGTTCCCATTTCAATTATAATGTGAACAATGATGCTGCACTAACTATTTTTGTATGGGTTGCGTTTATTAAATATCGTGTAATTTCCCCCCTACAAAATTTATGTAACAAGTCCCCCATCTCTAATTCTTTTAACAAGCGCAACTCATAGAAAATATAACCGCAGAGAGGCGCTTCCCCGCAGTGTGTGGATTCATATGCTGCATTAATTATACCACAGAGAGGCGCTTCCCCGCAGTGTGTGGATTCATATGCTGCATTAATTATACCGCAGAGAGGCGCTTCCCCGCAGTGTGTGGATTCTTATGCTACATTAATTTTATATCAAGTCAGGAGGCTTCATATTTTGCATTCTCTTTTCTTTACTAAATCACAGCAGCAAAGAGAGTTTTACATAGCAACAGTAAAAACCAATAAACAAATAGTATTCCAACAAGAGAGCAGTAAGCCCCTCCCACGGCCTCTTTTCTTTGCTGCTGGCCTCCAGGTGAGACGTTCTCCAAACAGCTCCTGGATGTCAAGCTTTATTCGATTGTATTTAATTAATTTTCACTTTAAACTTCGGTTTATCGTTTTTGTACAGGTACTGTATACTTTAACCTGTGTTTTTTCCTAGGTTTTTTTTCTATCCCTGCTGTGTGGGCACTTTCCCGCCTGCAGGTTGCGCTTTGCGTATCTGTTTTGGTCTCCCGGCGGCTCAGGGGGTTTTCTATTCCTCGGACCGTCGGGTGACCAGCGGCATCTGCCTTATTAATTTTAACGTTTTATGCTATTTTTTTCCACTTTGTTTGCTGTGCGGCACCCATTGTCTCCCTGCGCGTGCGCACACTCTCTCTTCCCTCAGTGTAGCTCGGCATACGCCTGCGCCCTGGTGGCCATTTTAGCGTTCAATCTGCTTGCCACCATTACAATCCCGCCTCTCGTGCCCGAGTCAACGAAGACAGGCGGCTGCTCCTATTGCGTTCCGGTGGACCCATAACATCCTCCGCTTCCCTGTACGGACCCTCCGGGCACTACTGACACCTCGGGTGAGCCCCGCAGGTTTTTCCTTTGCCCATATTCTGTCAGGGACTTACTAAGCCCGCAAAGCATCGGGTGAGCTCCGATAAGCAACTCCTCAGTCAAAAAAAATAAAGTATATATATTATAAATGGGTGAGCCCCGTTAAGTTGATTTTTTTCCTCATGGATCCTCCACAGCTTCCCTCTAATCAGGAGGAGCTCAAGGCTTGGCTCCTTGTAGCGTTTTCTGAAACGCTGCCCATAGCGCTGGCGGCCCTTCCCCCGCTTCCCCAGCAAGCACCACCGGTTTTCTCTAGGGCCCAGTCTCCGGCCCGTTCCGACTCTGCCGAGCCATCACGCAAGAGACCCTGGAAAGGCCAGTCAGAATCTGCTGGCAAGGGTAAGGTGCCTGCTAAGAAATCCTCCCGCGTTTCAAACCCCAAGGGTGAGGAAACTTATGACCTGGATGACTACCAGGCTGACTATCCCAAGGAGGAGGAAGTCGAGTTCGCCGGCTACTCCAAACTCAACGGGTGAGCCCCGTTCTGACACCTTGGCGGTTGTGCCCCTTTCTGCCACGCCAGCACCACCACGCTCCTTGATGTCCGCGGATACTCCATTACAGATCCTTGACGCTCGCGGTATACCTTTTTTTGACCCGCGCACTACTACGCACCCCAGGTCTTCCGCTTGGCTACCTCCGGACCACATAGCGGAGTTTTTGCGATTTTGGCTGCGCTGCCCCCTAGACAAGGCCGATAGGGCGCGCTTGCGGGCCGAATGTCCTCGCCCGACTTTACCGGACAAGGTGTCCCTTACCCCTGAATTCGACGAGGATTTCGTCACCTTCATGGGAAAGGCTGGCAGGGACCCTTGTCGAGGTTTGGAACAGGGCCTCCGCGTCGCCCAGGATAAACTTCTGGACGTCTCCAGTCCCCTTTCCCTTATCTTTGTTATGGCGGACGAGGCGCTAACTAATAATAGTCCGCTCGACCCAGCGTTGGTCCGCGAATGGGCACAGCGTGCTCTCTGTTTGTTAGGTAATGCCAACGTTGGCATCTCGTCAGAATGCCGTAAGGCGGCACTTTTTCAGCTGGATGCCAAACTCACCAGTATGTGCACCAAGGAATTGGGTCCGGCAGCTAAGGGGTTGCTGTTCGGGGATCTATTTTTGAGAGAACTAAACCGTAAGGTTAATGTTTTCACGAACCTACAAAAGGTCCAGTCGAATATGAATCGGGTCTTCCACTCCCAGACGCGTTTTTCCTCCAGGGCTGGCGCACCAAGAGGTCGGGTCGCCAGCCGCTACAACAATTCCTATAGATCTCGCCTTGCATCGAACCAGAGCACAGAAGTGCATTACAGACCCAGCCCGATCCTGGCTTGAGGAGTCCCCGTCGGTCGCGGCTTCAGCAGACCCAGACGCCGCTATTCCGCTGGTAAGTGCCCCTGCGCTTCCGCTTCCACACATTCCGGTCGCGGGTCGGTTACGTTATTTCCTTCACAAATGGCGCAAACTCACATCCGACTCGTGGGTACTGCGAACAGTGGCGGGTTTTTTAATAGACTTCTCCCAGGTCCCCGTCCAGTCTACTTCCCCGCCTCTGGCCCGTTACTCCTCACAAGAGGCGACGCTGATAGACAGGAAACTTCGCTCCTTGCAGTTGAAGGGCGCCATCCTTCCCGCGCTGGATCCCCCGTACTTCATAAGCAATATATTCCTGGTACACAAAAAATCTGGGGACCTCCGGACGGTTATAAATCTAAAGGCCCTCAACACCTTCGTGGCCTATCGCCACTTCAAAATGGAGGTCATACAACTCCTCAGGGACCTCCTCCGAGACGGCGACTGGTTCACGAGACTGGACCTCACAGACGCTTACCTCACGGTCCCGGTCCATCCCACCCATCGACCGTATCTGCAGTTCCACTGTGGTTACGCTCCTACAAGACCTTGGCTTCATCATCAACAGAGACAAATCAGTGCTGTGCCCTGCTCAGACCATCACCTTCCTAGGGTTCGACATAGATTCGACCTCTTGTCAGCTGCGTCTTCCCCCGCAAAAGCTGTGGAGCCATCAAGAAAACTCTACGAGGCGTCCTCACTACGGACACCATCTGCCTCCGGGATCTGGCGAGAGTTGTAGGCCTACTCTTTTCCTCCATTCAAGCCATTTTACCTGGTCCACTGCATTATCGTGCGATGCAACGTCTGAAGACCACATACCTCCGCCTCAATCCCTCCTACGATCAACTGGTTCCCATCACCCCGTAGGTTCGAGTGGAACTCCTATGGTGGTTGCGCCATATGGAGGCCTGGAATGGGCGTGCTATCTTCGGCTCGCTGACGGATTTCGTGCTGGAATCGGACGCCAGCCAATCAGGCTGGGGAGCGACATGCGTGTCCACATCCACAGGTGGTGCATGGGCTCCCGAGGAACGGCAGCTTCACATCAACTGCTTAGAACTCATCGCCGGCTCGTTCGCCATTCGCAGCTTTACCCAGCATCTCTCCTCCTCCGGATGGACAACATCTCCACAGTCCAATACGTGAACCGACTGGGGGACTCCCACTCCAAGCTCCTGTCGGACCTCACGCTCTCCCTCTTCAACTATTGCCTGAAACGGAACATCTCCCTCACGGCGGAATACCTGCCTGGTTCCTCCAACTATGTGGCGGATTGGTTTTCGAGATATTGGAGGTACTCCAGCGACTGGGAATTGGACGTTGCAACATTCCAACACTTGGCGTCTCTGAGGGGACCTTTTCATCTCGATCTATTCGCCTCCCGCTTGAACCATCAGACACAGGCCTACTTCAGCTGGCTTCCGGACCCGCAGGCGACAGCGGTGGACGCTTTCCTCCAACCATGGCCACTGTCAGGAGCCTACGCTTTTCCGCCGTTCCCGATGATCATGCGAATGATCCAGGAAGTCAGCAGACGGAGGATTTCGATTCTTCTGATCACGCCCTTGTGGCACGCTCACCCTGGTTTCCACTGACGCTGGAACTCTCTTGCCTCCACCCGCTTCTGCTTCCGTCCTTTCAATCCATTCTGCTGGACCCTCACAGCAGACCACACCCATTGGTTTTGGAGGGCAACCTTCCCCTGGTGGCGAGGACGATTTCTGGGGACCCTGCATGCTGCCAGGACTATTAGAGGCAGCTCGATCCTTATTATGGGAATCCTGGGCCCCTGGCACGCGAAAGAGCTACCGTTACGCTTGGAGATCTTGGTGTCGTTGGTGTGTGCAACAACAAGCTGATCCCGCTACAGCCCCTCTACCTTTAATCCTCAATTTTTTGGCGGACCTTTCCACGACTGGGAAATCATACCGTACAGTTAATCTGTTCCGCTCGGCCAATTCGGCGGCTCGCATTCCCCTGGGTGGCGTTCCTGTGGGTCGGGACCCTTCCATGTGTCGTCTCCTCCGAGGCATTCGACTCGCTCGCCCGCCGGCCCCTAAATATGTTAATTTCTGGGATGTTGCGCTGATGCTAGAATTCCTGAGTGGCTGGCAGGACAATGATTCACTGCCCCTCCGTCAGCTCTCGGCCAAATTAACAGTCCTTTTATGTTTGGTGTCCTTTCGCCGTGTCTCAGATGTTAGGGCCTTCGATGCACACGCTGTGGCTTTCTCCCCTGAGGGTGTCGTTTTCACACTTACCAGGTGTACTAAAACACTATCTCATGAGGTTTTCTACCCTTACTTCCTCACCGATCCTCTATTGTGTGTTGCTCGTTGTGTTACTACTTACCTCTCTCGTTTGCATCCTTTGCGCTCCTCTCCGACAGGCCAACTTTTGGTCTCTTATGTCTCTCCTTACAAGCCTCTCTCCTCACCTACCCTCTCTAGATGGGTTTTCTGGCTGCTCTCCCTAGCGGGCGTTGCTCCCCATTTTGGCGCTCACTCCGTGCGGGATGCGGCGGCTTCCTCTGTTGCGGACACCGGGGGTTCTCTGTCCGATATACTAGCGGCTGCTGATTGGTCCAGGGCGGTTACTTTCCGTACCTTCTATTTTCGTCCTCGTTCCCATGCATCTGGGGCTCTGGTGCAGCTTTAAAACTGCAAAATATGAAGCCTCCTGACTTAATATAAAATTGTGGATTATTCCAGCCTTGGTGTTAGAATAATCTTAATTTTAATAAAGACAGGAGGCGAATATTTTTCCCTCCCGCCCATGCCCGCGTTGTTCACATTGTACCATTTTTTTCTACTGTATTAAAAAAAAAAAAATCACATTTATCGACTCTGTGTCCATTATTTATCTAACGGTTTTCCTTCCATTAGTAGGATTGGCTGTTTGCATGTCTAGTTAGTCTAGTCTAGGGCTAGTTTTTCCCAACCTTGCTACTGTTGTTATTTGTTAGCTCTGCGCTAGTGAGTTAGTTACCTGCTGATTGACATGTTTCCATCACATGGTCCTTTCACGTATCCTCTGTTTTCTTCTTAGCTTGATTGGACTCGGCTGCTCCGCTGGTCTGCAGTTCTGTGGCTCGCCTGTTGAACTCCGGTTCTTCCTCCGTTCGGCCTGTTGGCTTCAAGTTCACTTCGGCTTCTTCATCTTCAGTTTTCCGGATTATCTGTTTCATGGACCTTCCTGCTCATCCCGCATGCAAGAAGAGAGGCCGTGGGAGGGGCTTACTGCTCTCTTGTTGGAATACTATTTGTTTATTGGTTTTTACTGTTGCTATGTAAAACTCTCTTTGCTGCTGTGATTTAGTAAAGAAAAGAGAATGCTAAATATTCGCTCCTGTCTTTATTAAAATTAAGATTATTCTAACACCAAGGCTGGAATAATCTCCAATTATACCGCAGAAAGGCGCTTCCCCACAGTGTGCGGATTCATATGCTGCATTCATTTTTTTTCGTTTTAAATCATTTTATTTGTTCTGCGTTTCTTTTTTCGTTTCAGATAATTTTGTTCAGCTTTTTTTCCATTTTAAAACCTTTTGTTCTGGTTTTTATTGTTAAAGTCAAACCATTTGGCTCAGTTTTGCGTTTTTTAAATCGTTTTGTTAATTTTTGTTCCTTTCATACCATTTTAATATGATTAAATAAAGTTGTGCAATGCATATACATAAGAAAATACGGAATCAGCAATGGAACCGAAAAATACGATGTCCGAAATGGAACCGAAATCACGAATGGAACGAAAATGACATGTGATTTTACAAATTTCACATCCATACAAAATAACGAAGTTATTTTGTTTCGGATCGGAAATCGTTTCGGCCGTTTTCGGATCCGATCCGATTCGGAAAATCGGCCGAATCCGAGGCACCGATTCGTGAAAAAAAACAAATCGGTCCGAAACGAAACACACATCCTTATATAAAACCTGGAACCCCCAGGCTGGCTCAAATGGGCCATTGAAGCCCTGGACTGGGAGAGACTGGCGGTTCTCAAAGATTATGTTATGAAATGCTGCTCCTTTCCTCGTATTTGAACATGGTCCATGATATATCGGTTAATGTTCTCCCCACGACAGGAAAACCTTTTTTTCTCTTCAAATCTCTCCTTTTCTGTTGGGTCTTGGGCAAACCCCTCTTTTGGTTTCCTCTTCCTGCTCTCCTTACCTTCTCGAAAAAAAGGTCTTGATAGAGTGGTATGCTTATGCATGACGAATGTGTGTAATTATTTTCTATCGCTTTCCAACAAAAATTTCTTTAAAAATTATATGTGTAAACACCCTAAATTTATATAAAAGTCCCAGTATAGATTATTCTTACCATTCATCGGACAGCGACGTCAGGAAAGGTCCTTCCAGGCCATTGTCATCATCCTAAATGAGCCCTATTGGCCAAACGTATATAACTATAGTCCATCCACCTCTTCTCTGCTTGGAATGATGTAGTGTACACAATTGACCAAACAGAGAAGAGTGTAGCGCTCACTCCCGGAGGAGCCGCTGAATTTTAACCTCGGGTCAGTCTCCCCGCACTAGGGAATAAATATACTCCAGCACCATTGTGGATTTTATAAATTATATAGTTTACTGGAATAAATGGCATATCATGAATAACACGGTGTTTGTATATATATTTACAGTACTTCGTAATGCGGGAAACGCGCAGCGGAAAAGAAATACAATGCTTCGGAATTCGAGAAACGCGCAGCGGAAAAGAAATAAAAATAAATCTTTAACCCCCTTTTGTGTTTGGGGAGTGAGTCCCGCACAGGTTATGTCCCAGAATGTAAGTGTGTGTGTGTGTTACGGTACCCGGGTACAATATTCAACTGGCCAGTGAATTGCTTATGAGGTATCTTCGACTAGTCAAGTTGAGGCCCTGTGGTTTTTGAAAACAAACAGCAGCGTGCTTTATTTTCACAACGGCCTGGAAGGCCTCTCACCCATCCGCCAGATACTTGATGCTCCGCTCGACCCAGGACGTCTCTCCGCTCGATGTTGACTGGGGTTCTCCTAGTTACTGGATCCGCTGTCTGGCTTTCTGTAGCTGCCGCAAGATATCCAGTTCACCGCCTGCTCTCCCTGTCCAATCGATCTGCTGTACTCCTAACTCGGGGTCCTCCGGCTTCCTCAATATCAGCGCGGGTAGTCCTGTGAATCACTGGGTCTTCCTCTGGTAAGGCTGAATAACCCGGTTTTTAGCTCTGTCAGGCCCCAGCTGCGCTCCGGCCTAGTCACGGTCTCGTTCTGCTGCTCTGTGTCTTGCTCCTCTCACTCCCTGGCGCGCTCTGCCAGCTCTCTCCACGAGGCTCAGGATGTAAGTGTCTGTGTCCCACCCACTTCCTGTGTCCGCTCCCAAAGCATGCCGGGAAATGTAGTCCCAATGTTCAATGTCTCTCATCGCGCTTGTCTCCCTCCGGTGGCCAAAAATAGGTACTGCCACGACAGGGAATTAAACCCAGCGTTACAAGAGCTTTACCTGATTGGCCATGTGTAGCCAAATTTAACAAACTTCGTCAGCCAATGAGAGGAGCTCCTAACAGAGCAGGTTATTCATTTAAAAAAGTCAATAAAGTTTTATTTTACAAGGCATCCTTTCAAACCTATGGGATACGCCTGCTTAAATCTGAAAAAGAAACTACCGAAAATCAGGGCATTTCACTGACATTTCAGTGCTGTTTGGCGTTCTCTGAATAGATTAACCATTACTTCACTGCTACAGTAGCCAAGGTTGTGGTTTATCCCTTGGCCGTCGTACTCGTTTTCCTCCACTAGTCCCTGGATTCTTCTGTCAGCAAGCAGAGCTGAATTAATGTCAGTTATTAATTTCTCCCAACAAAGCAGACGACACTGGTCAGAGGCGTAACTAGAAACCTCAGGGCCCTGCTGCAAGACTCCATGAAGGCCCCACCCCCCAGCGAGAGAGTTTTGCATTTTTACTAAAAACATTTTGCAAAAATACCTGTATACACGTATCCTGCACTATCCAAAAATTGCTGGTTTCCAAACCTAATAATACTATAAACTATCGTCTAGTATCCCTATTATATTAATATTACCATAGCATTAAATTCCATAGCTGATGCATATACAGTGGCAAGAAAAAGTATGTGAACCCTTTGGGATTACGTGGAGTTTTGCATGAATTGGTCATAAAATGTGCTCTGATCTTCATCTAAATCACAACAATTTGAAAAACACAGTCTGCTTAAAATAATACAACACAAACATTATATGTTTTCATGTGTTTATTGAACATAACATGTAAACATTCACAGTGCAGGATGGAAAAAGTATGTGAACCACTAGCCTAATGACTTCTCCAAGAGCTAATTGGAGCCAGGAGTGAGCCAACCTTGAGTCCAATCAGTGTGATATTATTGGATGTTTTGCTGAAAGCTGTCCTGCCCTTTAAAAACACACACCAGTTTTGGATTTACTGGTTTCAAGAAGCACTGCCTGATGTGAACCATGCCTCGCAGAAAAGAGCTCTCAGAAGACCTACAATCAAGAATTGTTGACTTGCATGAAGCTGGAAAGGGTTACAAAAGTATCTCCAAAAGCCTTGATGTTCATGTGTCCACGGTAAGACAGACTGTCTACAAATGGAGAAAGTTCAGCACTGTTGCTACTCTCCCTAGGCGTGGTCGTCCTGTAAAGATGACTGCAAGAGCACAGCGCAGAATGCTTAATGAGGTAAAGAAGAATCCTAGAGTGTCAGCTAAAGACTTACAGAAATCTCTGGCACATGCTAACATTTTTCTTGACACATCTACGATAAGGAAAACATTAAACAAGAATGGAGTACATGGGAGGACACCACGGAGGAAGCCATTGCTGTCCAAAAAGAATACTGCAGCACATTTGAAGTTTGCAAAAGAGCACCTCGATGTTCCACAGCACTACTGGCAAAATATTCTGTGGACAGATGAAACCAAAATTGAGTTGTTTGGAAAAAAACCACAACGCTATGTGTGGAGAAAGAAAGGCACAGCACACCAACATCAAAACCTCATCCCCACTGTAAAACATGGCAGAGGGAGCATCATGGTTTGGGGCTGCTTTGCTGCCTCAGGGCCTGGACGGATTGTTGTCATTGATGGAAAAATGAATTCCAGAGTTTATCAAGACATTTTGCAGGAAAACATAAGACCATCTGTCTGCCAACTGAAGCTCTGCAGAGGATGGGTGATGCAACAGGACAATGACCCAAAGCATACAAGTAATTCAACAAAAGAATGGCTTCAACAAAACAAAACACGGGGGCGTGGCCGGCGGCGCTCTGGGGCAGACGTGTGCGAGAGGAGCTCTGATCCCTCGCTTTCTAACATCGGGCTTATAGCCGTTTTTGGACCGAGAGGCACGCCTGGTTTCGGTACCTAGCCGTCGGCTACCAGGTGGAGACACTCCGGAGCCTGCTGGGTTCCCCCCTCCGGACCTGCGACTGGTGAGCGAGCCGCCGCGCTGTTTACAGACCGGACCAACGGCGGCCATCTTGGGGCCTAGATCTGGCGCGCTTCTCCAGCGCCACGCGGCACTGCTGACTCCCAAGATGGGTAAGAAAACTAAAACGGGTGGAGCGGGGGAAGATTCTGACACTCCCGACATCCGGATCTCCCTTAGCGGAGCTTCGGGGAAGAGAATTCCGCTGCGCTCAGTGCAAGATCATGGAGGCCAGATGGAGGCGGGGGCAGCGGCTGCTGTCTCGGCCCTGAACACGGAGCAGTCGGGTGCGGTGGATGAAGCACTCCCTGCTACTAAGGGGGATATTCGTAGGCTGCTGGAGGATGCCAGGAAATCTTGGCAAGGGGACCTTGAGTCGCTGAGTGCAGCGGTCACGGAGACACAGGCGAAGATGGAGGATTTGCAGGCCCGCACGCAGGAGGTGGAGGTCACACAGGTTGCGGCCTCCACATCCATTCGAGCCTTACAAGCGCAGGTGAGCACCCTGCAATCGACTGTTGTGGCGTTGGAAACACGCCACCGGCGACGGAACATAAAACTCCGTGGCGTACCAGAGACTGTCCCTGACACTGAGCTGCTGCACTATGCCGTACGATTCTTGGACACAGTACTCGGTCCCTCGACGCATATCAAGGATCCAGTCCTTATGGCACTTCGGATCAGGAAGGCCGCCATGGCCCCCTCAAAGGCACCGCGCGATGTCATCGTCGCCTTACGAGACAGCGGCCAACACTCCTCATTGTTCCGGGCTGTACGGAATCTGACATCGGTCCCTTTCGACGGAGCGAATATAGCGATATACAGGGATGTCCCCTTCCTGCTGTTGGCTGCGCGACGACAGTACCGACCGGCTACAGTGGCTCTTCGGGCGCACGACATAGGATATAAGTGGGGCGCCTCCGGTTCCCTTATCATCACCCCGCAGGATGGTCGTGCCCTGGTGGCTACAACGCTGGAGGAGGCTGAGGGACATCTACATAACTTGAGACTACTTCCAGCTCCATCGGGTATACGTGGGGAGGCACAGCCTGATGGGTCTTCCCCATCCCCAAACACTTCGGTCTGAGCGGGGGTTAGTATTGGAACCCCGAGAGGTTACCTTTTTTCTGATACCTCCTTCTGGGACTGGCATCGTTTACACCAGAGCGACGTTCTTTTTAGCGGCTTTTCTTATTGCACTGAATCGCCTGCAGTTTTGTTCATAGCCACGTTGGCTATATTACTATCGCAGACACTGCATTGCTCCCCCCCCTTTTTAATTTTTTATTTTTATTATTCCTACGTGCCATCTACTTTTCGCTCGATGTTTGTTGCATGCTTAATGGTGCTCTCAATTGCCCCCACCTTCCCCTTCCCCCCCCTTTTTTTATTTTTATTTTCTCCCTAGGTCTCGGGGTGCGCCACCATGGCATTGTTGGCCGTGATTGGCCCTCGGGCACTTTGGCTACGTGACAGGATCCCTCCATGGCCTCCCTCGGGAGTGAGCCAGGAGCGTCACGGTCAAGGCCTTGGTTTTTTCTTCCTCCTCCCCTTCCACACCCCCCTTCCCCATTTGAGGCACCCTCTTTCATTTTAGTGACATATGTACATTTACATCGGATTTTTCGCGATCACCCTTGATTTCTTTACATTCGAAACGTCTTCTGCGTCAGGCCCTGCGAGGCCGTTAATCGTTGGTCAGCTTGTGACACCTTCTTTTTCAATAAAAAAGATTTTAAATAAAAAAAAAAAAAAAAAAAACACACCTTCTGGAGTGGCCCAGTCAGGGACCTGACCTCAACCCGATTGAAATGCTGTGGCATGACCTTAAGAGAGCGATTCACACCAGACATCCCAAGAATATTGCTACACTGAAACAGTTTTGTGAAGAGGAGTGGTCCAAAATTACTCCAGATCTTGTGCAGGTCTGATCTGCAACTACAGGAAACGTTTGGTTGAGGTTATTGCTGCCAAAGGAGGGTCAACCAGTTATTAAGTCCAAAGGTTCACATACTTTTTCCACCCTGCACTGTGAATGTTTACATGTTCTGTTCAATAAAAACATGAAAAAATAATACAACACAAACATTATATGTTAAGCAGACTGTGTTTTTCAAATTGTTGTGACTTAGATGAAGATCAGAGCACATTTTATGACCAATTCATGCAAAACTCCACGTAATCCCAAAGGGTTCACATACTTTTTCTTGCCACTGTATAATAGGGATACATAGGCGATAGATCGCCAAACCGTTGGGGTGCCTTGTCTTGGCTTTCAGGAGTTTGTACTGACCCACTTTGGGCCATATTGCATTCCTCTCGCATCGGTTTAGCGCGCACGCATTTGCGTGAGGACAAAACCATTTGCGCAGAACATCGTATTTCAACGTTCGCGCAAACGATGCGCGTTATCGTTTAACGCGGATGGACTTGCGCGAGTGTGATGAACTGTGCGCGTCCTATACTTAACATTGTGAGCGCAAATTCGTTTACGCGGATGGTATTTCAATAGATGCGCAACTTCCTACGAACGACGTTTGCGCGCATAATTTTAACGTCTTTGAAAACTTGGTGTTAACTGCAAATCTGAACGTTCTGGCCGAAACAAAATACACCAGCACGAAAAAAAAAATACAGCACAGTATAGTTACACATTCTACACACACCCAAACAAAAAAATTGTGAATTGGTGCATATTTTTTTATTGCTGCAGCATGTATACTCAGATTTATTTTGACAGGCGCAAAAACATTAGTGAGTCAATTAAAGTGAATTAATGTCAATTAAGGTTCTTAATTCTGATTCGCTGAATCCCGCGAAAAAAACAGTCCGTGCACTGATTTACATGCGCAACGTTACTGCGCGCGTATTACACTTCGTTTTGCGTGTTTTTTTTACTAACATTATTTTTTGACGGATGAGAAAATGCGTTCGGATCTGAATATCACTTAATTTTCGCATTATAATGCTGGACACTGCGCGCAAAAAAAATTGTGCTGCTCAAGCGCATTTGCGCAGAGAATGTAATATGGCCGTTTATGTTTTGGCTGCTTTTCGCATTGTGCTGTCCCTAATATTGCATATTTCATATACAGTAGTTCAGCTATTTGTTTTTTCTTGTGTTTATTTTTGCTGAGCCTGTGGGGCCGCCTTACTATATGCTGCATATTGTGTACTGTAACTATATGTAACATTTGTGATACGTTACTCTTGTTACTGACATTATATATTTTGTATTTATTTAAAGATATTTTTTATTATACTTTTGGTATATATTATTTCATGGTTGTGCCCTCTTGATTTATTGTGATTTAGTTACACATTTATAGGACCTTGGTGAGTCCTTCTTGCAGATGAGTACCCCTTTTGTGATTATTTTATGAAAACAGTGTGCAGAAGAACTACTTTGTTTCAAGAGACAGATAGGGACACATCACACTTGAGCGATCACAAGCAAGCGACCACCAGACCTGCAATGAGACAGCAGGAAATGTCAGACTCATGATGGATAGCCAGAGGAAAAATCACAAGGCCTCTGCTGCCTAATTAACCTATTAAGGACCAATGACAGAACTGTTCAGTCATAAATGCATTGACTTTAAAGAACCTTGGTCCTTAAAGGGTTATCAGTGGTTCCACCACTGCCTGGGCCCCCCTCCAGTGGTAGAATGTCAGAGCCCAGTCGCAAGTGTGACCATGGCTACCCTTGTAGTTACGCCACTGAATTTACTGGTCATATTGGGTTAAGCAGACTGCCTGTCCATTCCGGCAGACCTTCTTTCATTTGGTACAGAATCAAATAACAGTTAATCCCATTACCAAACTCCCAGACATCCCGACACCACAGTCAAAACCTACTCCCCATCAGGTCCACCCAGCACAGTCACAATAGTCATACAGGGAAAGGGTCCTGGTTTGGGGGTCTCAGGAGAGCAGTGGTGCATGAATAGCCGAATTGCGACGAAATTGCACCTTACAGGGAAAATCACCATTCAGTGCAATTCCGTGGGCTATTTGGCTGTCTCTGAATAACCTCTCAAGTGGTTTTACTTAGTGCAGCAGCATTGTTTGCTTTATAACTCACATTCTCATTTCCAATGATGCCAGAAAATGGGGAGGTTGTCACAGGTAGACATACCCATCTCTCTGTGTCTAGCTATCGGTATATCTACCGCAATATGTATTATATAGGCATATTTATATCTATGGCTATCTTTTGATACCAGGCCATTTGGCACAGCTGGCCTAAGAAATCAATGGCTGCGTTTCCAGTCTGCTGGAGGAAACAATTAAGCAGGTTCGTGACAATTTTATCTGGAGTCGTCAAAGGTGTGAATTAAAGATAACACCTCTTTGGGGTCTTCCCAGCAGGCAGAAAGAGCAATTGCTCCTGGCAGGGAGAAGACGCAGACAGAGTGGCACCCCAACCGCATATCAAAGAAGCAATCACATTCTCTGATCACAGAAGGTGGTCTTTGGGAGATGATTGATAGACCAGGGAATTAAGAGTAATGACAAGCATACTGAGCGTGCTCAGGCGAGGGGAACTCTGGGATATGTAGTGCAGGAGGCTGGGCCATTTGTGGGTGGGTTTTGGAGGGACCAGGAAGTGTATAAATTCTGAAACTGGCCATGTGCTATGGCTGATCACACGGGGTACATTCGAATGACAATGATCGGTCCATGCTGTTCATGTTTCTATCTCCAGGCCCCAGGAGTCGCCGATGCTATCTTACTGATTAGCTTGTTTTAAGTAACGCTCTGTGCTTAATCCCTTTCTTTTATTTGCTGTGTAGTGTGTAATTAATTGATTTATTCTAGCTATAATTTTTCCTGTAACAATGCACTGTGATTTTTCTATATCATAAATAAATAAAACTTATTTAAGTTCTGCTTCTGGCTGATGAGATCCACGCCAACTAAGAGATTGGAGTAATTGCTGATTGTTTTAAGCTTGGGTAGATACGAAAGTGTGCGTTGCAGTTGCTGGGGACGGCAGGGATAGTGACAGTGCGGTTGCTTAGCCCTGCATCTCTCGCTGCGACGCGCGTAGTGTCCATGAGGACTGGTGGCATCGTAACTAATAGAAGAGGAAAGTGAAACCAGGGATTGTATAAGACGTAGTCATTACCCGCTTCAAGAGAAGACTTGTACTGCGTTGCAATCCTGGGATCATTGTATCGCGCTCTGCGTCCCTGTTGCGAGAGAGAAGTGTGCAGAGACAGATAGTGGGTGACTTAACCCGGCGTCTTTCGCAACAGCGCACGTAGTGGTCGTGACAGAGGTGATGGCGCAATGCGTTATTATGCATTGGTCCATCTACAACACAAGCCGCTGCACCCCTGTGAGTAGAGAAGGGGTCCTTTTGACCCCTTTATGTTCATTCTTTAAACCCCATGAATTTTGTACTGGCTGGGTGGAGTAGAGGTAACATCACTGCTCTGCATGGAGAGAGCCTGTGGAAACATGGGTTCGATCCCGGCAAGAGCTCCTCTCCAGTAAGTGTCCTTGGGCAGGACACCTAATGGTACATACTCGCTACCCAGGACATACTTGAAAACGAGAGAAATCTCAATGTATCCTTCCTGGTAAAATCCTTTCTCAAAAAAAAAAGTTAGGAGTCATTGGACAGGTCAGGGTCTGGCCTTTCCAATGACACCAAACATGACCTTGTAAAATCTAAATGAAAAAAACCAAACAAAAAAAAGCTTTTTTAAAAAATCTATTAATTTTGTTCCATTGCAATGGCCACTGGCGTGTGCAGTCCCTTTCATTAGGGTGTGGACCTATGCAACATATATTAATTGAAAACCATGGTTAGAAGATTTTGCTAAAAATGCACACTTTTCATTAAAAGTAACAAGCCTGTTATTAGAGATAGTCCGTTTTTATACTATTCATAATGAACCGGTTAAGGGACACCTAAAATATCAAAGCAAGAGGTCAAAGAGGACCTCTTCATCCAACATTAGTTTTTTGTTTTTTTGAGAAAGGTATTTTCCAGGAAGGATACATTGTGATTTCTCTCGTTTTCAAGTATGTCCTGGGTGGTGCTTGGACACACCAGCCACACCCTGTGGTGTGTCTGTGTATACATGTATCTTGGGTCTGCCTGGGTATACATGTATCTGGGGTCTGTGTTTTGCCCCAACTCCCTCCTACTGTCTGTCTCTCTCTCTCTCTCTCCCTCCATCTCCCCCATGATGTTCTCCCCATCTCACCCTCTAATGCTCTCTCTCTGTCTCTCCCCCTGCTGCTTTCTTTCCCCATCTCACTCTGATGCTCACCCCCATTTCACACCCTCCCTTCTCACCCCCCTGTACAAAAGATAAGGTTTATATAGTTAATTATTATTATGAGTATCGATGGGGCTTCTTGTTCATTTTTCACCTAAGGCCTCACAAGGTCTAGAACTGTCTCTGGCTGTTATTCCATTTTTGAGATTTTCTATAGTGTATTTGCTTGAAGGTTTTTATGCTTGATAGTCCATTTTTTTGACAGCACTTGATTTTATATTTCCATATTTTTGCACTTGACTACTACTCAAAGCGCAATGCGGAACACACACCACAAATTCACTTGGACGCTAGGTGGGTGACTAGTAATGGCAGTGTGGATTTATTTTTTCATATGGATTCTTAATTTTCCATAAAATATGTATGTAGACTATGAAGTCTGGCTGAGGAAGCCACTAACATTTCGTGTACAGGTGAAACGCGTTCTGGCATTTTTTATATGTTTTATTTGTTTTTATTACTACTTCTGGAGTCTTTTTGCTGGAGTCTTTTCGTTGGATAAGGTTTTTTCGAATGTTGTACCTGATAAACAACTTCTAGGCACATTTCCTACGGACATAGGCTAGGTCCTATACTTTGTGAGTATACTTTGTATATTTATTCTCATCTACATTACTACGGTCTGTGCTATGGTCCTTGCCTTTTATATTTAAGGTCTCAAAGGATTTCAAGATCGGATGGGCATCTGGGTGGCCGTTCAACTACCCAAAAGGTTTTTCACCTGGAACCAGGAGGGTTCTATATCATGTTGTATAAAGAAGAAAGCCTGAATATACTATTGGAAACTGTGACCCTCACCCTTTAACAGAAACATTTTGATCACTACACACTTCCATTTCGTTAATAAAATTGAGAAGTTGTGCGTGTTTTTATTATTGCTGCAGCATATATACTCAGACTGATTTTGGCAGGCGCAAAAACTGAATGGGAGACAATTGTGGTTCTTAATTCTGAACACCTGGGAAAGATATCACCTCATGGACGGTGGGAGCCCGCTGGTTCGGGACCCCAAAACGTCTGGAAATAAGCTTGTTTTAAATGCCCATCAATGTTGCGAGGGCAAGCTATATTGTGGACACCATTTTCCCTCTTCCAAAATGGCGATCGATGGCTCAGAGGAGCGGGGTCGAGGTAGATGGACGTAATCATTATGCGCCCGTTTGTATATTGAATGTTTGCTGGTGCTGCGCCTCTAAATGATTGGAAGTAGGGTGTGTTAGTACCAATTAAGTTAATGAGGTTGTGGCTTGACACCGCCTATTTCCCTTATCTTTTTTGTATAAATGAACGTTGTACACTGCATTGTATTATGTATATTTTTTGCACTTTGATAAAGACCAATTAGGTCGAAACGCGTTAGTGCTGCAATAAATTTTACTTCATTTTATCCTGCCGACTTTTCGTCTGTGACATATCCCGGGGATCCAATATTTCATCTATGGACCAGGTTATCACCACGGATGGTTGCTGGTAGGACGGGCTGGTGAGATCATATCCACAGATATATGCCTATATAGTCCAGAGCCGACTTTATGGGGCTCAGAAAAAAGTGAGTTGAATACTTTCTCTCTGGAAACCAGGTGTCATAAGGATGTACTGCGCAATGTATGTCTCCTATTATGTTTTCTAGATTTTCTTGAAGTATTACTCACTGGACACTTGGCGTAAGCGCGAGGACTCTACCCATTATCTTAATTCTGATTGTCTGAATCGCCTGAAAAAACAGTCCGCACACCGATTTCTGCGCGCAACGTTAAATAATGTGAGTGTGTTTTTGCGTGTCGTTTTGGCTCGCACAATTTTTCGACGGATGAAAAAATGCACGCGGATTGTAATTCCAGCGTTAATTTACGCACGTTAACGTTTAACACTTTGCGCACAAATTAACGCATTGCGCGAGTGCGCAAAGATTGTAATAGGGCCCTTGAAGTTTGGTAATGCACATACAAGCAAAATAGCCTGTGCTTAAAATTCACTCTACCTCCATACAATCGATGAATGCTACATAGATCATATATGCAGTCAAACGGTATCTACGTCTCATTTGATTATGACTATGTAGGGCAACTCTGCCCTTTTCTCAAATTTTACTTGTTTGCTTTTATTCTCAGCAAAGGTTTGTGATCAATAATGTTTGCAACTGTGGATTTAACCTTACTACTTTGAAAGGGTTGATTTCCCTACCCCCTTATCTACTCTATGTGTAATGAGGAGTAGTCAGAGCTGGGTTGACGCTTGGCAGGGAGCCTGGCTAGGCTAGAAGTGCATATCTCTATTCGAAACCTGAACATATTCCAAAAACATGTCTGCATTCCAATTAGTAAGTTTCGCTTTCTGGATTTTACATCACTTCTGGGAATCTTAGGAATATATAATTATATGTGCCATGTATGTCATTTCCTCTCTATTATGATCGCTGCCTCCTGTGAGCTGTTGGTCTATGATTCGCTGAAAAGTGACGTGGTGTGACGTGTAATCTGCTCGCTATAAATTCTTTATTTCCGATTGTAACCCTTCAATAGAATTCTATCCTGCACCATGTGTTGGGAGTTATTTGAGTTCTATTCCTGCGGTATTATGAAACTGTTTGAGACCGTGATTGGCGTCAAGGCTAGATAAATCCATATATATGGCAGATAAAGAGTGATCACTCGATAAGGTAAAGCAGTGAGCACCCGTTCTTTCATACTTGATGACTCCAGGGCTTCACAATTTTATCTGATTACACACATACTACAGATATACCTATACAGATACTATACCTATTTTTTGTATCTATTAAATGGTATCCATTCAGTAGGTTATATCGTCCTTGTATATAATTTCACTAAGCAGCTGGCTCTATAACTTATGAAATGTGAAAGACATTTTTTATAAGGTAAGGTTTGAAACAGCTACTTTCACATAGCATGTTATAACTTGCATTTTCTGTGTGATTAATAACATCATGTATCTTCAAAGCATACATTCTTATTTAGTTTTTTTTGGGGAAGGCTGTAATTTTTTTTGGGAGGGTTTGCCTGAGACACATGGATATTACTTGCCTGTGTAACAGATAAACAAAGTAAAAACAAGGTGGTCCATGGACCAAACTCTAGACTATAGAACAATAAGCCATATACTTGTGAGTATATCAAAACTAAACGACAGACAGGTGTCAAGAAAAAGAAACATGTATATTAAGAACAATGAGTTCAGGGTGAGGTGCGCATGTCCCACCCCCCAAATTAAATAAAGGATATGAAGACTCAAAAAAGTTAGTGTTGTCAGAAGAGGGGATACATCCCATTCAACTGAAACTGTCCAATCAACACTGTGGTGTAACCAGCGTTTCTCAACTCCAGTCCAGTCAGGACCTACTAACAGGCCAGATTTTAAGGATCACTTTGGGGAAATGCAGATTGAATACTGCAATCACTAATCAGCTAATTATCAGGGTTATTCAAAGAGAGTCGAAAAGTCACCGCACGTTCGGTGACTTTTCGTTCTCTTCAATTCGGTTCCTTTTGCCGATCCCATTTCGGTGACCCTGCGGTGTATTCAGCAAGCACTATAGGGTCCCCGAATTGCAGGGAAAAGCTACCGCAAACCTGACGAAAACTAACCGCAAAACCCACCGAATGCACGCCGAAAACCCGCAAAAACATCTGGATTAACCGCGAAAACCACGGAAAAAGCCCGAGCAGGAGCCGATCGTACTCAGCCGAAGCAGCCGACACCGCAGACGAGGGAGGTGAATAAATTAGCAAAACCGCTTGTATGAATCTGTGAAAATTAAACGCTGTTTGCAAAGAAACTACTGAGCGAAAATGTCTGAAATTTACACAGGAGGTCCAGGGAATGATAATAAAAAGGGATGTTACAGAAAAAATAAGTAAACATTAAAAAAAAAAAAATAGGACTTTTAAAAAAAAAAAGAAGAAAATTCAGAAGAATGATTAAAATATCCTAAGAAAAACTATAAATAAAGAGACTTTTTGCTGCAGAATTTTATAAGGAACGGTTTATTAGATATTGAATTAAAACGGGAATATTTTTAACATTGAAGCCTATGGGATTCTCCTTAATAAATTTGCCGCATGAAACCACCGAACAGCAGGGCATTAGGGGAACTTTTCACTGCTGGTTTGTGTTCTCTGAATAGCCGAAGCAGTGCTTTTTCATGGGGATTTCACTGCCCTCGAACAGGCACCGAACAGGCACCGTATGTGCAGGCAATTCGCCAGGATTTGGCGAATTGCCTGCTCTCTGGTTAGCCGAATGGCCAAGAAAGGTAACCGAACGCTGATTTTCAGCGTTCGGTTACCTTTCTCAAGCAATTTGGATCTCTTTGGATAACCCTGTATATCTCCTGTGCTGTGCTTCAGGTACCTGGCAAACATGGCCTGTGTAGGGTCCTGAGGACTGGAGTTGAGAAGCACTGAACTATGGAGAACCAGAGTATTTCTTATCAAATAGACTCTCCCTCTGGCCCAAGTGAAGATATCTGCGATTTCAACGAGGTGGGATCGGGGACAGGCAGATCCCGTGGTTGGCCCAGGCCATGGCAATGCAGTAAGTTGAGCCCCAACGACAGAGTGCGGAAGGAATAGACATCATTGCCATAGGTGAAAGAGACTTTAAAGGGAAATTCCCAACGGTATGCCAGTGGGTGCTTTTATAAGACCGCAAAACAGGTTTAAGGGAGTGACGCTTTGCAAGTGTAATAGGAGACAGGTCTGAAAAGATCTGTAGGTGGTGTCTGTTTTATCGAACTGGCCCAGCCTGTAATGCTGCTTGAGGAATTTTTTCTATAGTTTGGAAATCATGAAAACGCACGATCACATTGAGGTTTATAAGAGTCGGACCACTAAGTAAGCGCCCTGTGGTCCCGGTCCAACTGCAACAATGATGCTGGCTCATCTGGAAGAACTACATAGATAAGCTGCCCCCTTTCTATGGAACTCCCTCTCCCGCAACAATAGACTCTCCCTGTCTCTCCAGTCCTTCAAGAAGTCTCTGAAAATGCATTATTGTAGAGAAGCCAACAGGCTCACACCATGATCTCCCGACTGCCATTTCCTGCTCCTTTTCCCATTTAGCTCACCTTCAACCCACTACTTCACATATCCTATTCACCCTCACCTAATGGGTCACCCCTCTCCTCTTAGATTGTAAGCTCTTGAGCAGGGTCCTCCCTCCTTCTGTTCCGTGTGTGTAACGTGTATGTATATTTGTTATTCTGTCTCTCCCATTGTACAGCACTAAGGAATTTGTTGGCGCCTTATAAATACTTGTAACTGTGACTGATCATATCCAAATCAGGAGCAGAAATGCCTTTTTAGGGTTCAGGAATGCCTTGAATCTAACGTTTTGGCACGAGCGATTCTCCAAATTCTCGTGTTGATCTTCCAGCCGTTCAATGAGCTCTACACTTTTTTTAAGCTCAGAGTGCAAAGACGTAACAGAATCTGCTATTTCGTCTACTCTTTCCTCTAGATATGCCGTTCGCACACCATTCTCCGCCATGTCTTTATGAATCTCGGCCAGGCCTGTTTAATATTCGTTTTGAAGCACAACTTGAATTTTCAGAGATTGCTGATCAGAGGTGGTAAGCTGAGAGATTCCCCCTTTTAAGGAAAAGCTGGACCTGGAGGTGTAGTCTTGCCTAAAGTCAGCCGGTGTTGGTTTTGGCTTCATTTTGCTTGATATTGGCATCCTTGATAGTGTCTGATCTGATGGAGATGATTTTTTTTGTAAGATCAGGGCCGGGATTTCATCGCAGAAGCCCGTAGGAACTGAAATGTGGAGCACTCCTACTCCAACCAAAAAACAAAACATGGCAAAATAACGTTTTAATTTTTTTTTTTAAAAAAAAAATATATTTTTAAAAAACAGTTTCTTTCTGCGCGCAAATCAGAAGGGTCAGAATCTGTTATTGCAGTGGCATTGTTTGTTTTATATGTAAAAGCATATTTTGCCTCTGCTGTAGAACAGTGGAAAATAAATAGTTTTGCATTTACTTTTTTTCCCAGTTTTTTTATTTTTACACATTACATGGTCATGTTTGGGATCATTGTGAAGACCAGACTCTAACCTTTCCAATGACACCTCATTGAGCCTTGTGCGGTGTACAATTCAGAGATGCAGGTTCCAAAGTCCCGCTGTCTCTCCTCACTACAGTGCCACGGTCTAGGTTGTTGCTGAAACAATGCATTGCATCATCAGCTCCACAGTTGCTGGCAGTGTGGGAAATGAAAAGGTGAGTTAATGCAGCATTACTGTTCACTATATAAATTGTAAACTGAATAATAGTGCTGC
Organism: Leptobrachium leishanense; assembly: GCA_009667805.1. NCBI lineage: Eukaryota > Metazoa > Chordata > Amphibia > Anura > Megophryidae > Leptobrachium > Leptobrachium leishanense. The sequence continues at coordinate 78,726,160 of CM019070.1, read as the reverse complement.
ATTAGAAAAAAATGAAAAAAAATATTTTGATATTCTATTTTTACATAAGTCTAACCTTTTATTATTATTATCACTGGAAAGGTCATAATCTGACCTTTCCAATGATACCTCATATGTCACTCTAGCCCTTAGGACTTCAGAGATACAGTGGTCTAAATAATTGTAAAAAAAAAAAACAGAACAAGGCGCCCCCTTGTGGCAGGCGCCTGTAGACACATACCTACTCTGCCTAGTTATAAATACTGTCCTGCGCAAGATATTTATGCATCAGATTGCAGAGCTAAGTGGCGTGAATGAATGGACGTAAGGCAGAGCCGCACACAGGGGCTGGTACCAATATGCCATAAAGGAAGTGCGAGAGTCCGTATGTGAGCGATCTAGCTTGTGAAGGAGGAGAATGTCTCATCCGTAGGGAAACATCAATGACTACACAAACGATATAAAAAAAGATGTTATTTACAAGTTTGACAACTCTGGGGGTTAAAGCTAGACGCCAGAGAGTCTCGGGATGGGGAGTCAATTATAGGCTGTGGGGGCCCATATGATGTGGGGGCGAAGTCAGACAGCATGGGGGGAGTCCACATCAAAAAGGGCCCCCGAGTGACGGTGCTCAAAACCATTGATCCTGGAGGCCTGCTACACCGTACGCGGGGGCTGCAGGGCAGGGAGAGATATTAGGGCAAACCTGGGAAACCCAGGCAGTCTATGCGCCTCCCCTCCAGTGGAGCAAAAGATGAGAGAAGGCCCCAGACCTGATCTCCACACACGACCTACCTCCTCTTCAACTGGCTCAGCTCAGGGCCTGCCTTGTGGCCTCCTTCCAGGCCCACAAACTTCGTTGCACGGTCGCCGGTCCCGATCGGAGCCTCCTTCCAGCTCAGAGAGTACAGCCCTCGGGCGTTGGAGCACAGCTCTCCTGCTGCCAAGATGGCGGGCTTGCGCACACTTGCCATACCCACCTCTGTACTCCTTGGTTGTCGACTGGGGCTAGTGGCCAAAAGTCGAGCACGGCGAGAAGGCCCCCCTGTCCTGGTTCCGGGAGAACGTAAGGCTGAGCATCCACTGGCACCGTATTTGAGTGATGATGTGATCATCTGATAATGGCCGTCGTCGTCTGTCAGTTCTGACAACGAGCAGGTGTATGGACCATCGTCCTTTGCATGCGACATCCGATGTTCAACTACCGGCGACGGGTAAAGACGGCATCAGAAGGGCAACCACTCCTTTTTCACTCGTTTGCGTCGCTTGTATTTCAGCAGATCAGAGAAGATGGACGTGGAGAAACTGATCAGGTGAGTTTTATAAAAGCTTTTAAAATAAACTATTTGTTAAATATATGTATGTGAGATGTGTGGGACTAGCCCTGTTTGTGTAGGGGAGAGAGGTAGGGCAGGGTAGGCTCCTTGGTAGATTGTAAGCTCTTGGGTCCTCTCTCCTACTGTTCTGTCATTCATTCTGTCATATCCATTCTCTCACACCAAAGGACTGCAGTGGTTCCAAAAGCAGAATGAACTGTGTTTTATATGTAAAACAGCTCATTCTGGTTTTGGCAGCCTCTGCACTTCCACCTCTGAAATCTGATCTGTCTGAATCGTCCACAGTCTTTCTAAAGGATCGCTTGCAGTGGACGACTCTCGTCGGACATAGTCGGACGGCCGAGGTCATCCATAGTCTAACGAACGTGTTGTTCGTCTGACTACGGTGCCAGTGAACGCTCAGCCTTATTAGAAAGTTGTCCACTGTTGGAGTTGCCAATGGTCTGGAGGACTGTGGCGGTCTGGTGGACTGTGGCGGTCTGGCGGACTGTGGCGGTTCTCAGTTCTGCGCAGCCATCTTGGAAGTTGGTCATGCCTCCCCAGGCTGTATTTTTTAATTTATTAGCTTTTACTTGCTAAGCCTGTCCATAAACAGGTTTTGTTTTCCTGTCTCATGCCTTCTGGCACAATATGTACAAAAATTTATTTTGTTATCTGTATTAGCCAGCGCAATCCCTTTTTTACTTTTAAAACTTCTGCGTGTAACAATTCTATTTTTACAAATTAGTTGAATGTAATAATTATCATGTGTGTGTCTACTTTATTTCTAGGATATTGACAGTAAAATTGTGAGTATTAATTGGGATTGATAGTATAAATTATTCTCCCCATGGTAACAGGTAACTTAATTTACTGTCTCTTCAGTTTTTAAACGCATCTGATTCCTGCTTTTTTCCAGCCATACATATAAAGATTACAGTGTATACCAGTTTAAGAAGTACAAAGGATTGCGGTCTATGATGGCGCCATCTACTGGCCAAAAATAGGTTATTTATAGTGAGACATAAAATAGGTATAAACACAATTAAATGATTTTTCAAAAAACCGACAATGTTTTTTTGGAAAATCACTTGGTAGTGAAGGGGATAAATCAATTAAAATGTGTCTAAATGATAAAAAAGGTTGATTAAAAAATAATAAAAAAGGTCTGCTATAGAATAAAAAAAATCACTTTTTAAAAAATTTGGGAAACAAATTTTGTCTAAAAAATAGAAAAGGTGTTGTAAAAAAATAAAAAGGCTTTTTGCTGAAATTGAAAAAAATAAATGTTTTTTTTTAAAAAAAAAAATATATATTACTTTCTTACTTTCAATCTTTATAGGATGCGCCTGCAATTTCAGAACAGTTTGTCTTTTCAAATAAAGGCGAATTGAGGGCAAAATACGGTGCGGTTCTCCACAGTTCGGCAATCTTTGGAGGTCTTTGGTGGCACCGTCCCATAGAGAAGTAATGGTCCATCTATTCACAGAACGCCGAACTGCACCTAAGTGTCAGCAAAAATGCCCTGATTTTCAGTGATTCAGTTCAACAGGCAAATCTCATAGGCTTCAAGGTAAAAAAGTAGTATCATTTTTAAATTTTAAAAAAAGTTTATTCTTTTCATTTTCACCAAAAAGTCTTTTTATTTTTTAGAACACCTTTTTGTATTTTTAGACAAAATTTTTGTTTCCCAGGTCTCTTTTAACCCTTTCGCTGCAGAAGACGTGTGAGGAACTTCATGTAGTGTCCTCGTTGTATGCGGAGGTCGTTCCCCACAATGCAGGAGGTCTTTGCAGCGAAAGACCCTCATATTCCCCTTTTTGGCCAGGGTCCCATGGTGGTCTGTCTTCCTTGAATTCAGACCCATGCTTTTATACCTCAGCCGGCGCACTGATGTCATTGCGCCCGGCGTGATGACTACGATTTCAGGTGCCCCCCACCAGAGTCGGGAGAGTGCCTGAAGGGAGGATGGGTCCTTCGGACCTCTCTGTCTCCCCATTGGTAAGGGTCACAGTCTGACCTTTCCAGCGATGCCCATCTTAACACCTTAAGTACCAGTACCGCGATCTGGTGCCAAATCAAGTTCTTCACCCAGTGGGGGTTGACATCTTGGATCTCCCCTTGTCCACTTATGTCATCGCACATGGGCGCGATGATGTCAGAAAAGGAATCCCCCTAGCCTGGCAGGGGATTCGCTATGTTAGAGATACGGGGGTCATTTGGACCCTCTATCTCCCCATCGGTGCACATCAGTCATGTTTGTAGACATAAATAGGTGTACCTAACCCTAATTCCAAACCCTTATTTCTAAACCTCAGTTATAACCCTAATCTAACCCTAGCTTCTAACTCAAAATCCTAACCCTAATCTCTAACCCGAATTCATATTTTATAAAGACAGCTTCCTTTTAACCCTAAATCCTAAACCTAATTTCTAAACAGAATTCCTAACCTTAATTCCTAACCCTTATTTCTGAACCTAGATTATAACCCTAATCTAAACCTAGCTTTCACCCGTAATTTCTAATCTCAATTCCTAACCCCAATCATCTAACCTTAACTGTTAACCATAATCTAACACTAATTTCTAACCCTAGCTTTTAACCATGATCTAAAACTAGTTTCTAATTCTATCTTTTAAACGTAATCTATAAGAGAGATTTCTAACCCCATCTTTTAACCCTAATTTCTAAACCTGATTCAACATTAATTGCACAGCCAATGAAAATGGTAAGCGCCCACAATATGTCACACCACCTGAATACCCAGCTGAACCAAATAGTGAGTGGTTCCCCCCAAAACCAAAAAGAATATATGGTAGATACGTATCTGGTCTGCACGAAATTCAAAGCTAGGGAATTCTGGTGGCTATCCACCAGAATTCCCTAGCGTTGAATTTTGCGCTGACCAGATACGTATCTACCATTAATTGAACAGCATTTATTGATTTCTTAAGCGTCCGAATCGATCTGAAATTACAAAACGGAATGAATCAATAAGCCAACGAATTTCATTTTGGACGAAATCTTTTTCAGTCTGAAACTAACTTTTTAGCCATGCACACCTCTATCTCTATTTGCTTATCTACAGTATGTATCTTTCTATCTATCCATATCTCTGTATGTAAGTACTTGTCTCTGTATCTGTATATCAATTTATCTATCTCTTTAACTATAGATCCAGGGCTTTTTTTCAGGAGGTACTCCGTACCGGCACCTCACCACTCAGTACCGGCACCTCACCACCAGCCAGAACTAACAGGAGAGAGCATGATGCTCCTCCCTCCTCCTGCAGGGGCAGACAGAGAATCGGAAGTGCTCGGCAGCTCATGTTGCTCCTGAACACTTCCGATTGTCAGGAGTGTATGTAGGAACTGATAACCCCCCTACCCCAGTAAGTGACAAGGGAGGGCTGATCCCCCCGCTCTCTGCAGCCGCTGAAACTTTGAACAGCATGGGGAGGGGGGTGCAGCATGTTTACACACATCTGCCAGAGCTGCAGATTGTCAGGCAAGCGGTGTGATCAGAGGAGCTGGCACTGTAAGGTGGTAGTCAGTTTCATTGCTGTGAAGCTCATACACACTGCGCATAACTGAGTTTCATTGCTGTGGAGCTCATACACACAGCGCATTACTTTGAGTTTTATTGCTGTGGAGCTCATACATACTCAGCAAAACTGTGAGTTTCATTGCTGTGGTGCTCACAAATGCTAGGGGATTATCCACTCCGTGCCATCATTGCAAAAAAAACAAAAAAACAGCTAACTGCACTGCAATACAGATTTTTCTTGCAACAGAGGCACTTAGTGGATAACCCCCATAGGGTTACAACAATAGTTGTAGTTCATTTAAAGGAACACAGTATTAAAAAATATGGTTCCCTTTTATAGTGTCTTCCTTTAAGTGAGATACAACTATTGTTTATGAGGACATGAAAATAGTCAAAATAATCAGTTTTTCCCCCGGGCGTGAGAGTACCCCCACCTATTTTTCCCTAAAAAAAGCACTCTATAGATCTATTTGTCTATCTATCCACTGGTGGATCCAGAGAGGGGCCATAGGGGGCTGAAATCCCATTGTAGGTGAAAAAGAGATCATTTGAACCCCGTATCTCCGGTTCCATGCACCCTACACAGTCAAGTAAGGTGTCATTGGAAACAACATAATTTTTAAAGATGCCCTGCATGACCATGTACAAATTTTAAAAAAATAGAAAGAAAATACATGTTACGAATATGAATTTCTGTGAAGGGATATACTTCAATAGGCAAAGTTAAGAGAATAATCCCCAAATATCTATGTAACAGATGTGGCCACCAATAGGTGTAACTAAAGAGCAAAATACTCATTTGTATATCAAAGAGACAACACAACGAAATCTGACCACGTGCGTGCACGCGCTGTTGCCAGGATGTGACATAAACCACAAGCTACCCCCCTCCCATGAAGGTCACTTTCCATTCAATTAGCTACTAGGACCCACTCTGGTGGGTGGAGACAAGATTCTAGTTCGACCATCTTTTTGGATTCACCCAGGAGACACAGAAAGTGATCCCTTCTTGCCAGGGGTCAAGTCCTGGGAAAAAAAGTGAGGGAACTCACCCACGAATTCCACAACCCCTATTACCTGAAGAAAAAATATATATATCACGAGTATAGCAGTGCGTGGTGATACCATTTTTATTGGGTTAACTTTACATTTAAAAGACAACCTTTCAAGAGTGTAAACTGGAAACTATACTGATCAGTGAAAGGTATCACTCCGTACAGGTATACTCGTGATTTTGGCAACTGGACTAACGCGTTTTATATATAATTATATATATATATATATATACACAGTGGCAAGAAAAAGTATGTGAACCCTTTGGGATTACGTGGAGTTTTGCCTAAATTGGTCATAAAATGTGCTCTGATCTTCATCTAAGTCACAACAATTTGAAAAACACAGTCTGCTTAAAATAATACAGCACAAACATATGTTTTCATGTTTTTATTGAACAGAACATATAAACATTCACAGTGCAGGGTGGAAAAAGTATGTGAACCTTTGACTTAATAACTGGTTGACCCTCCTTTGGCAGCAATAACTTCAACCAAACGTTTCCTGTAGTTGTAGATCAGACCTGCACAACGATCTGGAGTAATTTTGGACCACTCCTCTTCACAAAACTGTTTCAGTGTGGCAATATTCTTGGGATGTCTGGTGTGAATCGCTCTCTTAAGGTCATGCCACAGCATTTAAATCGGGTTGAGGTCAGGACTCTGACTGGGCCACTCCAGAAGGCGTATTTTGTTTTGTTGAAGCTATTCTTTTGTTGAATTACTTGTTTGCTTTGGGTCATTGTCCTGTTGCATCACCCATCCTCTGCGGAGCTCCAGTTGGCGGACAGATGGTCTTATGTTTTCCTGCAAAATGTATTGATAAACTCTGGAATTCATTTTTCCATCAATGACAACAATCCGTCCAGGCCCTGAGGCAGTAAAGCAGCCCCAAACCATGATGCTCCCTCCGCCATGTTTTACAGTGGGGACGGGGTTTTGAGGTTGGTGTGCTGTGCCTTTTTTTTCTCCACACATAGTGTTGTGTGTTTTTTCCAAACAACTCAATTTTGGTTTCATCTGTCCACAGAATATTTTTCCAGTAGTGCTGTGGAACATCCAGGTGCTCTTTTGCAAACTTCAAACGTGCTGCAATATTATTTTTGGACAGCAATGGCTTCCTCTGTGGTGTCCTCCCATGTACTCAATTCTTATTTAATGTTTTCCTTATTGTAGATGTGTCAACAAAAATGTTAGCATGTGCAAGAGATTTCTGTAAGTCTTTAGCTGACACTCTAGGATTCTTCTTTACCTCATTAAGCATTCTGCGCTGTGCTCTTGCAGTCATCTTTACAGGACAACCACGCCTAGGGAGAGTAGCAACAGTGCTGAACTTTCTCCATTTGTAGACAGTCTGTCTTACCGTGGACACATGAGCATCAAGGCTTTTGGAGATACTTTGTATCCCTTTCCAGCTTCATGCAAGTCAACAATTCTTGATCGTAGGTCTTCTGAGAGCTCTTTTCTGCGAGGCATGGTTCACATCAGGCAGTGCTTCTTGAAACCAGTAAACCCAAAACTGGTGTGTGTTTTTAAAGGGCAGCTTTCAGCAACACATCCAATAATATCACACTGATTGGACTCAAGGTTGGCACACTCCTGGCTCCAATTTGCTCTTGGAGAAGTCATTAGGCTAGGGGTTCACATACTTTTTCCACCCTGCACTGTGAATGTTTACATGTTATGTTCAATAAACACATGAAAACAGATAATGTTTGTGTTGTATTATTTTAAGCAGACTGTGTTTTTCAAATTGTTGTGACTTAGATGAAGATCAGAGCACATTTCATGACCAATTCATGCAAAACTCCACGTAATCCCAAAGGGTTCACATACTTTTTCTTGCCACATATATATATCCAGGCACAGACCCCCCAGAATTATATACACAGGCACTGGACCCCCAGAATAATATGCACAGCACTGGACCCCCAGAATAATATACACAGTGCTGAGCCCCCAGAATAATATACACAGCGCTGAACCCCCAGAATAATATACACAACACTGAACCCCCAGAATAATATACACAGCACTGAGCCCCCAAAATAATATACACGACACTGGACCCCCAGAATAATATACACAGCGCTGAGCCCCCAGAATAATATGCACAGCACTGAGCCCCAAGAATAATATACACAGCACTGAGCCCCCAGAATAATATACACAGCACTGAGCCCCAAGAATAATATACACAGCACTGAGCCCCCAGAATAATATACACAGCACTGAGCCCCAGAGCCGTAGCTAGCTCCTTTTGCACCCAAAGCAAAAACAGAAAATTGTGCCCCCCCCACATAATTTTAAAAATCAGAGTCCCCGACCAGTGCCGCAGTGCTAAGCTCCTGGATACTCCCCGCGACCAGAAGCAGTGGATCGGACCGCCCTTTGCGCTGTGGGATGAGAGGCAATTATGAGATTTTTGGTGAGTTCCAGCTGGTGCTGACTGATTCTGCAGAAGCGGCATCACTTAGCACCAGCGTCTAGCTGTGGGTAACGTTTGTAGCTATGGCGGGATGGTAATTAGCGTTAGGACTTTGTAATCCTAACGCTATTTACTCTTTGCGCTCCGCATATTAAGTATAGGGAGCACAAAGTACAGTAACCTCGCGCTGAAAAGCACAATCTCCTGGATTTTTTAACCTGTTACCGTTCGGATTGTAATATGAGGGTCCTGTGCTAGGATGTGATATGGGCAGCATGCAGTAACCTCATTTAACCTAGCACCAACACTCACATGTGTGAGTGCTAACGTTAAGGAGGTGATGGGGCCCTACATATATAGTGCACACACAGTACATGTACAAATACAGTACACACAGAACACATGCATGTATAGCAAAAGAACATTTAGCATAATATACACCCCCCCCCCGAATAATATACACAGCACTGAGCCCCCAGACTATTTTCCCCAGTTCACATGTATATAATTGCCCTCAGTTCACATGGATATTATTGACCCCAGCTCATATGGATATTATTGATAAATTAGAATTTTAAGCAAACAAAAAGAAATTCCCTATAATAATTACCATTTATGAAATTTCAATAAACCTTTTCCAAGTTTCTTCTCATATATCAAAGTTGAAAACAGGCGCGGCGCTACGCCATGGCGAGAGACACCAAAATCAGCCACAAAGCAATGTAGCGTCAGTCAAGTCTGAAATATCCTTCCTTAGACAGACTTTTTATTAGATTTCAAAGAATTTATAACCAATCAGCATACAGATACATTTCTACGTCAGAGTTTAACCAACAGTGAGACAAAAATTACTACATATGATTCAGAGATGGCTTTTCTCTAGTTTACACTATCCACACACCCTTTTCCTGCACAGACAGGAAATCATCTAAATTCCATAAGCTAACATCCTATGCAAGTAAAAGACTTGCAGGGTTTGACACTTTAAATGGGAGGGGGGGATTTCACACTAATGCAAGAATTAAAAACAACCTATCATATTAAAATACCTTTCAATTATTGACCCCAGCTCATATGGGTATATATTGCCCCAGTTCACATGGATATGCCCCCCAGTTCTCATGGATAATGCCCCCCAGGTCTCATGGATAATGCCCCCCCAGGTCTCATGGATATGCCCCAGCTCTCATGGATATGCCCCCCAGATCTCATGGATAATGCCCCCCCAAGTCTCATGGATAATGCCCCCCAGCTCTCATGGATAATGCCCCAGCTCTCATGGATATGCCCCAGCTCTCATGGATATACCCCCCCAGGTCTCATGGATAATGCCCAGGCTCTCATGGATATGTCCCAGGTCTCATGGCTAATGCCCCAGGTCTCATGGATAATGCCTCAGCTCTCATGGATATGCCCCAGCTCTCATGGATAATGCCCCAGGTCTCATGGATAATGCCCCAGGTCTCATGGATATGCCCCTCAGCTCTCATGGATAATGCCCCCAGGTATCATGGATAATGCCCCAGGTCTCATGGATAATGCCCCAGGGTCTCATGGACAGTGCCCCCAGGTCTCATGGATATTGCCCCCAGGGTCTCATGAATAATGCCCCCAGGGTCTCATGGATATTGCCCCCAGGGTCTCATGGATAATGCCCCCAGGTCTCATGGATAATGCTCCAGGGTCTCATGGATAATGCCCCCAGGTCTCATGGATAATGCCCCAGGGTCTCATGGATAGTGCCCCCGGGTCTCATGGATATTGCCCCCAGGTCTCATGGATAATGCCCCCAGGTCTCATGGATAATGCCCCCAGGTCTCATGGATATTATTGCCCCCAGCAGCCAGCTCACCTCTCTGTGCGTCTGAAACGCTGGAGCAGGCTGCCGCCAAACATTGCCGGCGTTCCCACTGTGGGAGAAGTGCGGGAACGCCATTCCTGCGCGTTCCCGCTCGACTCGAGCCTTGCTTCTTTCTGCTTTTACGGATTTTGTGACAACACATTTGGCTGTGCAAGCTAAGTGTGTGGCTATATGGATGGGTAAATGACTGTTGGTTTTTTTTATATCCCTTTTTAATTTCAATCACCTTAGCTGAGTCTTTATTTCCTTGCAGCGCCCAGGATTTAGTTTAACAATACTTTTGTTATTGTTACCTTTGATCTCTCTGTTAACCCTTTATCTCTTTTTTTTAAAGTAAAGTCATTATAGCCTTGTCTGGGTATTATCAAGTGTATCAATATACTTGGTTAATCTTCTGGGCAGAGTATAAACTCCAGACCAAAAGAATATAACAAAATGCTTTATTAAACCTTGTTATTTTGTATGGTCTCTGAGTGAACTGACACTAGGGGAATTAACTGTTTGGATATAACTCTGCCAGAATACCAGAAACTGGTTAGTTTTTGGATGATATTAAGTGCATTGGGGTTCCAGTAATTTTGTTTGTGACTGAAACAACACATAAGTAATTGCACAACTCTTTGCGCCTATTAAGCTCACGTAATTCATCCACAGTGATTGTGCTGTCTATCATAATGTTTATGCTTTAATAAGAAGAATCAGTGATAGATTTGTGTAAAGTTGTAATGTACGGTACATTAGTTATAGTGGAGTGTAGCACCATCTAGTGTCCTTTTGTGGTAGTACGGCTGTTAAACCATTTCATATATATTAGTGAATGTATAGGAAGGAAGTTATCATTAATCAGAGAACGCTGGGTAGAATCTTGACAGGAAGTGAAGCATTCACCATTTTGTGTCTGAAAGTTATTACTGGAAGCAAGGCATGTGTTTCTCATCCATCGCCATCTACTCCTAGAGAGCTAAAAAAGTACGTTTACTGTATCATCTGGTAATGAAAATGCTGTTATGCATGCAATGTGATGTTTATGAAGTTTGTTTTTACCGTATTACAGTTTCACCTGGCTTGTCTTAATAAATCTGAGATCAAAATAAATATGGTATCCAAGTTTGTGAGACAAGAAGGTTTAGCTCGATGTCTTCGGACAGAACAGTGAAATTTTTGAGCCGACCTCCGAGAGGAAGATAAGTTGACTGCGAAGTCTGTACAGCCCGGGGCTACACAGCATCCATACAGTCAGAAACTTTAAAGAAACATACCTGCGGCAGGCGAAGCAAGCAGCCAAGCTACACAGAGGCGCGCAGCGTCGTCACGAGCGGTCTCTATACAGCAAGACAGTTTCTTCCCCGCAGCCATGCCTCACAGTGAGACATCTTCAATCAAAACAAGATCACAAGCAAGCTCATCCAAGTCATTTGTCGCAAATGCAGCAGCCATAGCCCGTTCGAAAGCGGAAGCAGCAAGAGCCAGGGTCGCATTCGCAGACCAAGAGCTACAGATGAAAAAGGCAAAGACCGAGCTAGCTCAGCAGGAGACGTCCCTGAAATTACAGCAATCTATCTTAGAAGCTAACATGGAGAGGCTGGCAGTAGACCGAGATGTTGCCGTTGCCATTGCAGAAGCAGAAGCATTAGAAGCAGCTGTCTACATTGAGTCAAAGGAATGTAGAAGCATGCCGAGTTTAGAGGAAGACAGTCAAGATGCAACGCAACGAACCTCAGAATATGTCCACCAGCACTATAACCCAAGCAGCATCCCACAAAAAGAAACCAAACAGGACGTCGGTGAGTCACAACAGATAAAGCAAAGACGAGACGACCTAGGAACCCAGTGCGACAAGCAAGAAAGGTCTGACAGAGTGCCAGACTTTCCCGTCCCAACCAAACCTTCTATTCCACAAGGTACACAGCCTTCATACAACTACCAAACACCTGTCTTCACTCCAAAGGTGTATGCAATGAGTCTGTATGAAATGCCAACCTTAAGCAGGTATGAGCCCAACACACCTAAAGAGGAGACTTCTATCAGGTATGCCTATACACCGCACCAAAATACACCAGCAACCTACTCCAATCACAATCAGGCTACTATAGACTTTGTAAAATTCCTTGCGAAACGTGAGTTAGTTACCCAAGGTCTTGTCAAATTTAGTGATCGCCCTCAACACTACAGGGCGTGGCGATCCTCTTTCCAGAGTGCTATTCATGGTCTAGATCTATCCTGCAGGGAACAGATAGACCTCCTAGTAAAGTGGCTCGGCAATGAGTCTGCTGAACAGGCCATAAGGATCAGAGACATTAATATAAATCACCCTGAGATAGGCCTTACCAACATATGGGACAGACTGGATAGGTGTTATGGTTCACCAGAAGCTATAGAGAATACACTGTTTAAAAGGATAGAAGACTTCCCAAAAATGCCCAACAGAGGTTATCAAAGGCTCAGAGAATTCAGTGATCTGTGTATGGAGTTACGAGTGGCTAAAGCAGAAGGAGACTTACCTGGCCTTTCTTATCTTGACTCTGCCAGAGGGATTCACTCCTTAGCACAAAAACTTCCTTATGAGTTACACGAAAGATGGATCACTCATGGCTGTAACTACAAACGAGATCGCAATGTGCCTTTTCCACCCTTTAGTGAGTTTGTAGACTTTGTAGACAGACAAGCAAGAATGAAAGATGATCCCAGTTTCATTTTTCCAGTGTCTTATTCCACTTCCTTTGGCCCCAAACAACCCAGAGCTCCAGTAGCTGTGCACAAAACTAACATTTCTTCCCAAAGGTTTACAGAGTCTCAACTAGAGGATCGGAACAGCGACCCTACAAAGTTCTGCCCTCTACATAAGATGCCACATCCTCTACAGAAATGCAGAGCCTTCAGGACAAAGACTATCCAGGAGCGCAAAGCTTTCCTCAAGGAGAACAACATTTGTTTCAAGTGCTGCTCTTCATCTACGCACTTCGCCAAGGACTGCAAGGTCAGTGTCAAGTGTACAGAGTGTGGCAACACAGAGCACAACACAGCTCTACACCCAAGGCCTACTCCAAGTACCGTCCCACCTGTGCATGGTGACACAGAGCAAGGCAGGGAAGCCAAAGACTCTAGTACAGACGCCATGGCAATCACTTCACAGTGTACTGAAGTCTGCAAAGGAACTACAGGCGGCAGATCCTGCTCCAAAATCTGTCCTGTGAGAGTTTACCCAAAAGGACGCAGAGACAAAGCGGTCAAGCTCTACGTCATTTTGGATGATCAGAGTAATAGGTCACTAGCGAGATCTGCGTTTTTTGACATTCTAAACCTTAAAAGCCCGAGCAGCCCTTACTCCCTTAGAACGTGTGCAGGTACAGTGGAAACGGCGGGGAGAAGAGCTGACGGGCTACAAATTGAATCTATGGATGGTAAGACATGCCTACCCTTACCGACCATAATAGAGTGCAACCATATGCCAGACAACAGGTCAGAGATTCCCACACCAGACGCAGCAGCTCACCACACTCACTTAAAGCACATAGCACATCTCATACCAGAACTAGACGATCAGGCTCAGATAATCTTACTTCTTGGGAGAGATATCTTGCAAGTCCATAAAGTTAGAAAACTGATAAACGGTTCCCAAAATGCCCCATATGCCCAAAAACTAGACCTCGGGTGGGTCATTATAGGTGATGTTTGCCTAGGGGGTGCTCACAAACCGGCATCTGTTAATAACCTGCTCACTAGTACCTTCGAGAATGGTCGTCCTTCTCTTCTCCAACCCTGTCAGAATCACATCCTCATAAAAGAGCTACCACACAACAACACCTACGACGACGACCAAAATGACTTAGGAAGCACAGTGTTTAAGAGGACAAAGGAAGATGACCAGGTAGCAATGTCCATAGAGGATAGACTCTTCTTAGAACTTATGGAAAAGAGTATAGAGAAAGATGTGACTAATAGCTGGGTTGCACCTCTTCCCTTTAGACGTCAAAGACGACGTTTGCCCAACAACCGAGAACTAGCACATAAACGCCTCTCGTCCCTAAGACACAATCTCCAAAGGAAACCAGAGATGAGTGAACATTTCTTTTCCTTCATGGAGAAAATATTCCAGAACGGTCATGCTGAGATAACCCCAGACCTCAAAGACACAGAAGAATGCTGGTACTTACCCATATTTGGGGTTTACCACCCTAAGAAGCCAGGGCAGATTAGAGTGGTGTTCGATTCTAGCGCCAAGCATGAGGGTGTCTCTCTAAATTATGTCCTTCTCTCGGGCCCTGACCTTAACAACAGACTGTTAGGGGTGCTTCTTCGCTTTCGCAAAGATTCAGTTGCGTTCATGGCAGACATACAACAAATGTTCTACTGCTTTCTTGTTAAAGAAGAACACCGTAACTTTCTGAGATTTCTCTGGTTCAAGGACAACAACCCTTCTGGAGACATCACAGAATACCGTATGAGGGTACACATATTTGGCAACAGTCCTTCCCCTGCTGTTGCTATATATGGCCTCAGACACTCTGCTAGAGTAGGCGAGTCAGAGTATGGGTCAGATGTCAGACAATTTGTAGACAGAGATTTCTACGTAGACGACTGCTTGAAATCACTGCCTACAAATGAAGCCGCTATCAGTCTCCTCAAAAGGACTCAGGCAATGCTTGCCTGTTCCAACTTAAAACTTCACAAGATTGCTTCCAACAGTAGAGAAGTCTTGGAGGCCTTTCCTGTCGAAGATCGTTCTAACGAGTTAAAGGACTTAGATCTAGGCACAGACTCACTTCCCATGCAACGCAGTCTTGGTTTGCTATGGGACTTAAGATCTGACACCTTTACCTTTCAAGTAAACACAGAGGAAAAACCCTTTACCAGTAGAGGCGTCCTGTCTACCATAAATAGCCTGTACGATCCTTTAGGTTTTGCAGCACCTATTACTATCCAGGGTAAGGCACTACTGAGAGACTTGACCTGTGAGTCGTTAGATTGGGACCACCCTCTCCCCACTGACAAGAAGAACCTATGGACAGAGTGGAAGGACTCACTGACAGTTTTATCTAACCTTAACATCCCACGCCCATATGTCCCTCTGTCATCTGAGGACTATCAGACGCAAAAACTTTGTGTGTTTTCGGATGCTTCTGTTAAGGCAATTGCTGCTGTAGCTTACCTGAAAACCATAGACAATAAAGGACAATGCCACATAGGGTTTGTAATGGGGAAAGCCAAACTTGCACCACTTTCCGAGCACACCATACCCAGGCTGGAGCTTTGTGCTGCAGTCTTAGCTACAGAGCTAGCTGAACTAATTGCAACAGAGATAAACGTAGAAATTCAAAAAGCTGAGTTTTATACAGACAGCAAAATAGTTTTGGGTTACATCCATAATGAAATTAGACGTTTCTACGTCTATGTCAATAACAGAGTATTGAGTATAAGGAGGTCTACCCTCCCAGAGCAATGGCATTTCGTGCCCACAGACCGTAATCCTGCAGACCTAGCGACCAGATCTGTAGCAGCCAGCCGCCTTGAGAGTACTTCGTGGTTCACAGGTCCCACCTTTCTACGCAGTACCGACTGTAACATTAAAGACCCCGCCACATTCGAGTTAATAGATGCAGACAAGGATCAGGAAATTCGCCCTCAGGTATCTACTGCCGTTACAACAACTTCTCTTAACCAGTTTAAAACTCACCGTTTCAATAGGTTTTCCACCTGGAGGTCATTAGTTAGAGCTATTACTTGTCTGAACCACATAGCTCAGTCCTATAAACAAAAACCACTGACTCCAGACAATTGCAGAGGTTGGCACCACTGCAAAAACGGCTACTCAGCGACTGACCTAGAACAATCTAAAATTGGTTAATATCTGTTGTACAAAGAGAGATCTTTGCTAAAGAAATTAATTGTATTCTCAACCAGAAACCTGTTCCTAAAGACAGTAGTTTAAAGAAACTTGATCCAATTCTTGATAAAAAATGCCATGTTAAGAGTAGGAGGCCGTTTGAGAGAAAGCGAGTTAGAACTCTCAGAGAAACATCCGTTAGTGATTCCCGGTCACCATCATATTGCCTACTTACTCATTCAGCACTACCATGACCAAACTAAACACCAGGGTCGACTGTTTACGGAAGGAGCTGTAAGAGCTGCTGGACTATGGGTAGTCGGAGCTAAGAGATGTGTGAGTAGGATCCTCTTCAAGTGTGTCATCTGCAGAAAACTTCGTGGAAGGTTACAGACACAAAAGATGGCCAATTTACCATCTGACAGACTTAGCATGGATCCACCTTTTACCAATGTTGGCCTTGATGTTTTCGGTCCCTGGTCTGTCGCCACCCGGTACACAAAGAGGGGACACTCAAACAGTAAACGCTGGGCAGTTATATTCGTTTGCATGTCCATCAGAGCGGTTCACATTGAAGTTATTGAGTCAATGGACACTTCAAGTTTTATTAATGCTCTGAGACGTTTCATAGCAATCAGGGGTCCAGTGAGACTCATTCGTTCTGACAGGGGCTCAAACTTTGTAGGAGCAGTAAGAGAACTTCAAATTCCTTCTAACTTGGACGTGCTTACAGTACAAAGATACTTGAGTGAGCAAGACTGCACGTGGATCTTCAACCCACCTCACTCTTCTCACATGGGAGGTGTCTGGGAGAGGATGATAGGCATAGCCCGCAGAATTCTTGACTCTATCTTCCTGCAAGTAGGAACTGCAAGGCTTACTCACGAATGTTTAGTGACCTTTATGGCAGAGGTTACAGCTATCATTAATGCCAGACCTTTGACACCAATTTCAAGTGACTCTGAGGACCCGGTGATCCTCACACCCGCCATGTTGCTCACGCAAAAGACTAATCTTGCCGGTGCTCCAGCTGGAGAGTTTTGTGAGAAAGATCTTTACAAGCGACAATGGAGACAGGTACAAGTTCTTGCCAATACCTTCTGGAGCCGGTGGAAGGAACAATGTATATCTACTCTACAAGTGAGGAGAAAGTGGCACACTGGAAAGCCCAATCTTAAACCTGGAGACGTTGTGCTAATGAAAGACTGTCAGACGCTAAGGAACATGTGGCCTTTAGGTCTGATCACCAAAGTACTCCCAAGCAAAGATAATCGTGTCCGTAAGGTCAAGGTCAAGACCTTTCAACAGAATGAGGTTAAAGTGTTCTTAAGACCAGTGAACGAACTTGCTCTGTTGTTTTCTATGGAAGACTCTGCTAGTGACGTCGTGTGACGTCAGACGGGGAGTGTGCTGTCTATCATAATGTTTATGCTTTAATAAGAAGAATCAGTGATAGATTTGTGTAAAGTTGTAATGTACGGTACATTAGTTATAGGGGAGTGTAGCACCATCTAGTGTCCTTTTGTGGTAGTACGGCTGTTAAACCATTTCATATATATTAGTGAATGTATAGGAAGGAAGTTATCATTAATCAGAGAATGCTGGGTAGAATCTTGACAGGAAGTGAAGCATTCACCATTTTGTGTCTGAAAGTTATTACTGGAAGCAAGGCATGTGTTTCTCATCCATCGCCATCTACTCCTAGAGAGCTAAAAAAGTAAGTTTACTGTATCATATGGTAATGAAAATGCTGTTATGCATGCAATGTGATGTTTATGAAGTTTGTTTTTACTGTATTACAGTTTCACCTGGCTTGTCTTAATAAATCTGAGATCAAAATAAATATGGTATCCAAGTTTGTGAGACAAGAAGGTTTAGCTCGATGTCTTCGGACAGAACAGTGATCATGTGGCCACTGGCGCTTCTGTGACGCTGCCTCCAGCTGAGAGGCAGCATCACAGATGCGCCCGGCGGCCACGTGAACGCATCACAGCAGCTTGGCCGGAAGGGGTGAGTATTGCAGCCGCCGAAGGGGAACACTGGCCGCATGATTTTCATGCACGCGGCCAGCTTCCCCAGCGTTCGATGAGCTGGGGGCATATCCATGAGAGCTGAGGGCAAATCCATGAGAGCTGGGGGCATATCCATGATAGCTGGGGGCATATCCATGTGAGCTGGGGGCATATCCATGAGAGCTGGGGGCATATCCATGAGAGCTGGGGGCAATATCCATGTGAGCTGGGGGCAAATCCATGAGAGCTGGGGGCATATCCATGAGAGCTGGGGGCATATCCATGTGAGCTGGGGGCATATCCATGAGAGCTGGGGGCATAGCCATGAGAGCTGGGGGCAATCTCCATGTGAGCTGTGGGCAATCTCCATGTGAGCTGGGGTCATAGCCATGAGAGCTGGGAGCATATCCATGAGAGCTGGGGGCATATCCATGAGCGCTGGGGGCAATCTCCATGTGAGCTGGGGGCATTCTGTATATATATATATAAATATATATGTTGGGGGGTATATACATGTGAGCTGGGGCATTTTTATATGAGGTCTGTTCTTATTGGAAAAAGGTCACATGACATAAAATATCGTTACTCGGTATCCGTGAGTACTTTTTAAAAAGTATCGGTACTCATACTCGGTCTTAAAAAAGTGGTATCGGTACATCCCTAATATATATATATATATAATAAAATATATAATTTGTTTTGGTCCTAATATAAAACATGACTTATATAATTATGGTTTAAATGTCATGAGCAAAAAATGGTCAAAACTAGCTGAGCACACGGGGTGAAATGGCTCAGAAGTGAAAGAGTTCACTTCTGTGTATCTAACCACCAAACTTGAATTGGCAAGGCTTTTTTATTTTTTTTTATTCATAATTTTTTATTTTGAAAGAAAGTCAGCGGTACAATCAGCTAGTTAAAATAAATGAAAGCGATAATGCGGGATCAACATACAGGAATTCAGCAAGTAATAAAACATTATTCAAATAGGATAGTGGGGGGGGAGACATACCAAAAAGTGCTCCAGGACAAAAAAAAAGTGGCAAGTATGTGACTTTCCTGGCTCGCTCCTAAAGTAGGAGGCCATGGAAATGTGCAGGTCACAAGGCCGGGGGCCAGGTATGGTGGGCAGAGCCATGGTGGCCACCACAATGGCACACCCCGAGTTGGCCCCAAACGCCAAAAGAAGAAGTAATAATAAAAAAATAAAAAAGGGGGGGGAGGGAGTCTGCAGCACGAGGTGGCGTGTAAAAACAAATCAAAAACACTGTGCTAAATAACAAACAAATCTGCATGAAAAATAAAAATAAAAAGTCAGCTTGTCAGAAAAACTATTGGATAAACGTCCTCAATGAGTGACTCAAACAGAAATAATATTCATCAGACTTGTGGATGCTGTAGAGGTCAGCAAATAAAAGATAAATCAGCCATCATCTCGGCATGGAAATTTTTGGGAAGCATAAGAGATGTAAGTCATCAAGCCGGGTCAAGCGGGTTCAGGGGAAGCAGCAAAGCATGAGAATCTTCTTCAGCCCATGTCCCTCCAAAGTGTGAAGCTGGAGCAGCCGGTTACCGCCAGCCCACAGCTAAGCAGAAAGCCAACAAGCCCGCACCAGTCCCCCGCTGCGTCGTGGACTTCACCGAGGTCCATATTCACAGCCCATGCAGGCCCCCCAAAAAGGAGCGAGGTCCGCTGCTTCAGCCGCTGCCGAACTACAAATCGGCCCCGAATGGCAACCCTACGAACGGGAACCGCATGCAGCCCCATCACAGAAGCTTGGGTGAGGGTCTCAGGGTGTGCCCGCAATAACGACAGCAATTGGGGGTACTCCTCTGTCTGGTGTCGATCGGGATCAGGGGGTTCCAGTAGCAGAGCATCCGCCGCCGCACAGTCCAGCGATCTGTGGCCAGCAGCCGTCTCCCGGCCAGTCCACCGCTCCCCCACAGCCTCGTGCGAGGTATCCGAGGACAGCAGGAGTCTCGGAGAGCCACCCACTTCCCGCTTGTCAAAAGGGCCTGCCATGGCCGCCACTCCACACTCCTCAGCTCCGTGTCCTGGAACCTCACAGCCGCTCCTCAGGACCGACATGATCCGGCGCCAGGTACCTCTGGTCAGCGGCTGCTCGTCATCCCCCATCTCTAGCAGCACAGCTTCCAAGCCGGAGAACACTGCCTCCAGACCCATGGCAGAGGGAGACGGCAGAACAGCCGAATGCTGAGCCATGCACCCGACAGCCTCCTCCAGTGCACGGTCATCCACAGAAGCTGGGGGACGTGGGTCCACCAACGCCCCAGCCACCTTCCAGGTAGGGGTCGTCGAGGACAGCAGAGGCACTGCTGCATAGGGAAACATCCCTAAACGAGGTCGAGAAGGACTCTCCGGCCTAGCATCACAGCGGGCTCTCGGTCCAGCCTGCATCCCGATAGTAGGCCCCAAGATGGCCACTGGGAGTTGTCGTCGGGCACAAAGTGAAAGTCTCTGGCCCGGGGGGGGACAATACGGGCCCCGGACATCACGACACCGGTGGCCAACTGCTCCAGGTTCCAGGGAAATAAAACACAGCAGGTAAAGTCGTCTAGGGGAACCAATAGTGCAGACTGCAGAAAAATGTTAACATGAAAACCCCTGCTTAATATAAACTCACAGGATGTAAATGTTAAAAGGGCACATAGATAGATCTTTTAAATGTTACCCCTCCTGGATAAGTTGGAAGATATGGAGATCTCTCGTAGCAATCAGCTGATTCAGCAAGCAGTATATACCACGGACTCCTTCCAAACGACAAACGCCAGGATCATACACAGAATGAAGGAATATCAAGCGGGTATTTGAAATGTGGTTTATTAACCAATAAACACACTAAATCCAACGCGTTTCGTCTCAATATAGAATGAGACTTCATCAAGGAAGTATGTATAAAAACACAATGAAAAAAGTCACATTTATACATTTTGGAGGACCACACACGCCTCTCATTAACAATTAAAAAGGAACAGCCGAAATCGATTGAGGTGTTGACAATCCAGCGTGCGCCTCATCCTGAAGCGCATCGTTTCTTAAGCTTTTTTTCGTACTCCATTTTCGATCCAGCGTGCGCCTCATCCTGAAGCGCATCGTTTTTCGAGCTTTTTTTTCGTGCTCCATTTTCGATGTTAACCAAGATAAAAAGATCACGGAATTTAAAAGTAGTTACACAGGTAATACATATAAGATCAACCATTTTATAAATTGTTCCAGCAAGGCGGTGATTTATCTACTTCAATGTCCTTGCGGTTCCCAGTATATAGGTCAAACTGCACGTTCATTACGGGTTCGTATTCTAGAACACCTGGGTGGTATTAGGAGGGGTTCTACTACCCATGGTGTACCTGTCCACTGTAATAACTGTCCCGTCTTTAGTGTCGACCGATTCAAATGCTTTGGTATAGACCTCGTGCTCCATAATTGGAGAGGAGGCGATTTTTCAAAACATCTCATTATGAGAGAGACAGAGTGGATATTCAAGATGGGCACCTGGAAGACAGGCGGTTTAAATTCAGATCTAGACATACATCAATGTCTTTAGTTCCTAGGTTGTATCCTGATCCCTTTGATTTTTATTTGTTTAGCATGATTTAAATTTTTCTTTTCTCTGCCCGTAGGAAATTTTTAGATATTTAAATGTTTAAATTTTTCTTTTCTTTGCCCTTATGTTTATAGCCTTTCTCGTTTTAAAAAAGTTTTACATTTTAGTGCTGATTCACTGGCCTTCATTATTCCCTTTTTTCATATTTTTTATACACTCTTTTTATATATGTTTTTCGCATTTGTTTTAGAGATCGATCCTTGGTACCAGCTTGGTTCCTTATATTTGGACGTTAGAGTTGGTTTAGTGGACCTTTATGAGCACAGTGCCATCCAGCATTATATTCATGACCTCCCCAAGATGGCGATGAGTCTTTCCCTATTGGATCTACATCGCGATGTGTCACTTCCGGGGAGGATCGAAAATGGAGCATGAAAAAAAAGCTCGAAAAACGATGCGCTTCAGGATGAGGCGCACGCTGGATCGAAAATGGAGTACGAAAAAAATCTTAAGAAACGATGCGCTTCAGGATGAGGCGCACGCTGGATTGTCAACACCTCAATCGATTTCGGCTGTTCCTTTTTAATTGTTAATGAGAGGCGTGTGTGGTCCTCCAAAATGTATAAATGTGACTTTTTTCATTGTGTTTTTATACATACTTCCCTGATGAAGTCTCATTCTATATTGAGACGAAACGCGTTGGATTTAGTGTGTTTATTGGTTAATAAACCACATTTCAAATACCCGCTTGATATTCCTTCATTCTGTGGATGATCCTGGCGTTTGTCGTTTGGAAGGAGTCCGTGGTATATACTGCTTGCTGAATCAGCTGATTGCCACGAGAGATCTCCATATCTTCCAACTTATCCAGGAGGGGTAACATTTAAAAGATCTATCTATGTGCCCTTTTAACATTTACATCCTGTGAGTTTATATTAAGCAGGGGTTTTCATGTTAACATTTTTCTGCAGTCTGCACTATTGGTTTCTGTGGATTTTTTCACAGATACCTTCTTTACCTATTCATCATTCTACCAGCACCAGAGGGCAGTGCCACGCAGAACGCAGATACGTACTAATTTTTATATTGTTACAGGGGGTGGTCACGTTTCTCCTTTTATTTAAAGTCGTCTAGGGGACCAGGCAAGGGAGAGACGGGTCGGAGCTCCGGAGACACGCGTCTTCTCCCATTCGCAGCCGACCACACCCCCGGCAAGGCTTTTTTCTGAATACACTCAAAGTCTACACATATCTACAGTGTGTATACTGTATGTCCAAGCCTGTGTGTATATCTGTGTAGGTGTATACATGGGTGTGCGTATAGCTATGTATGTGTCTTTTTGTCCTGTGTGTATGGTTGTGTTTCTGCGTGTTTGTATACAGCTGTGTGTGTTTATGAGTGTGTATCTGGGTGCATCCCTACCAGATGTCCTATTGTTGTCCCATATCCCCCGTCCCTCTTTTTTTCTATGGTCCCTACGTTTAATAGCTCCTCCATATATTCAGAGTGTGCGGGTGTAATGCAATAAATCTCCCAGCAGTGTGTCTCTATACTATAATAAATGTTGTTAGAAATTGCTCTGTGAGGTGGAGCAGATTCGGCCTCAGGAGATGACTCCTTTGCCTCCGGAATGTTGGTCCGAGGTTTATACTGGCACGTGGTTTCATTGGTCGGCATTCCTCTCTTTGGCGGTTTTCCGTCGCTGGGAGCTGTCCCGTTGGATATGGATTGAGATGTCTGCCGCTGTATGGCCCTCTTTGCCTGGGGTTTCCTTCTCGGGATCCGCTCTGCCATACACTTCTCCCTCGAATACTCCACATATGACACTCGGGGACATCCTGTGGTTGATGGCTCTAACTCACTTGAATGCCCCCTATCCTCTCCGCCCTCCCTGACCCCCCCTTATTCCCCCCTTTTTTATATTCATCAGTTTGATATACTGAGAATAGGAATATATGCCGTCTGAAACAAACTCACATCTTGTCTGTTTAAGGTAAACACAGAAAATGAAACCAACTTAGGCTAGGGTCAGACGAACGCATTTTTCACGTGCGTTTGCGCGCGCGAAATCACGGCCGTGCTAGCAGCAAATGACGTCCAATGCCGGGGAACATACGACGAATGGCCGCACGAAAGTTCGTCCGTGCAACGCAAGTGGCAAACGAACGCATTTTTTCGAGAACGTCAAACCGCTACTACTGACGTACAGAGTGCGCTGCGGCCGCATAGCGGCGTGTTTGCGTGATTGGGAGACGTCAGACGCTGCACACGTCCGGCAACATAACGTCCAGACGCAAAAGGGTTTTATTGATGATCCGTACAAAATCACGTACGAAAATGCGCATCGTATGACCGCTATCGCGTATTACGTGAAAAAATACGTCCATTCGTTCGAACGCACTTTTTCACGGACAACGCGAAAAATGCGTTCGTCTGACCCTAGCCTTAATCGCGATACAAGCAGCATGTAGAACGAAAGTGACGTGTCGGAATAAACCGGAAATGATGAATCGGAGCCGATAGCGAAACCGGAAATGAACGCGAAAGGCAGAAGAACGTAACTGGAACATGTGGAGGACGCGGACGGAGGGCCTAATTATACAATTAATGCACTTTTTATATATATGTAGTATGTGGATAGAGGGACATTATCCTTGATAAAGTCGAAAGACGAAACGCGTTGGATATGTTATTGTTTTAATTCAATAAATCAATTTTTAAAAGAGCAATCCGTGTTTGTGCTTTTAATGGTATGGAGAAAGCTGCAATGGGAGTTTGCTGGAGTGGAGAGTTTTAGATAAGGATGAACAATCGGGATCTCTAGTTGCAACACAGCAACAAGGAGTGAATATCCTTTCCTGGGCTGACAACGAAGAGAAATACG
Source organism: Leptobrachium leishanense (assembly GCA_009667805.1). Classification (NCBI taxonomy): domain Eukaryota; kingdom Metazoa; phylum Chordata; class Amphibia; order Anura; family Megophryidae; genus Leptobrachium; species Leptobrachium leishanense. The sequence goes on along the minus strand of CM019070.1, from coordinate 78,701,691 downwards.
GAGAAGAAGAACACACACCAGACAAGTCTCTTATTTATATCAATCCAATGCTACATTGAGACATTGCCCCCTGCTGGAGTATGATATATTGTGATTATTGCGTGAGCGTCTACCGTAAATGTCTTGGTTTATTGGAAATTATCCCACAGTAATCTTAAATGATTATGTGACTCAGGTTTGTTTGAACACTCAGGATAAATGGAGGATAAGTTGTGACTGGTGTTAAACCTCATAGATTATAGTAGATCATATTGAATTTTTGCTAAATGGGTGTAGCCTGCTCAAGGCTATTGTATCCGAATGCATTACAATTCTGCTTTGTGCCCGAGCTTCTTTTTAAAATCCAAAACCCCCCAAAAAATAAGATGCAAGTTTGGTGGGAAGCACAACAATAGTCATGAGTTTAGTAGTAACATATAGGATGCCAAGACAAAGCAACAACTCCACCAAATTGTTCTGTCCCTAGTTAGTGTATAAATTCTAGGGCTGGTAATGATTAAAATTTTCGTCTTAGATTAAGCGATTTTTTTAAAATCGATTAAGTATAACGCACATACAGATCCAACTACTTTTAGCTGATCTGCATGCATTGCAACTCTGCATTAGTCAGTGGTAAAAGTGGTATAACGAAACCAAAAAAGGAACAAAGGACCGATACGGAAGCCAAAATTGGCATAAAGGGCATAACCCAATCTTAATTATTTTTAAGAAACTTTATTAATGAAAAACTTTTGCATTCAAAGAAAAAGCATTTATGTAAAAAACATGAAAAAATGTATAGTGTCAAAATACAATTCGGGCGAGATAAATGTCAAAACCTCAAGTGCAGCATAATAAATGGCCAAACGCCAATTAAATACAATCCCTCCACAGCGAAGTTGATAACATAGTTGATAATGTGGAAGTTAATTTGGGGTATATCTATAAAATAATAATATAAAGAGAGAAGGCTTGTCCATTTCCAGACACCTGCTTAAAATAAAAGACAAGGCAAAAGAAATTATGCAGGTATAACCCAAAATAAATTGGGAAACGGGAGCCTCCACTGCTCAGTTTATAAACAAAGGAGGTTCAACTGTTCATGCATGTAAAGTCCTGAACATTAATGAGCTGAACTGAGCAGGACGCCTCTATCAAAGAGGAGTTTGCAAGTAATACACAATCAGGGCAACCAAGGAACATTCCGCTCTTGTTAATCATACATATAATCTCATTTAAAGTAACGTTCACATGCCGAAAGTTTCAAAATTCTTACATACAGAAAAAAAAATAATTCCTGAACGTTATTGAACTGGATCGAGCAGCAGGGCCGGCCTTAGGCCTTTGGGCACCCTGTGCGAGAAATCTTCACAGCGCCCCACAGTAGCCACACACCCTACCATGACCACACCCCTTTATCCAATACCTCCCATTCTTAACCCCCAAAAATGAAGATTAGCAAGTATGATGAAATAAAACTTTTTGGGCTAGATTACATACTGAATACTGCAGCGTGTGGATATGTAAGCATTAACGCTGGGGAAAGTGACTTTAACGCATATGCCCCATATTACATTCCTAAAGCTAAACACCTTAAAGATCTGGTAGCGCTTTGGTGTTTGCACTAGCTTGTGCGAAATTACTGTATTTCGCGCATTCTATACTTAGCCTGGGGAATGCAATCAGTGATTATCGTTAGGATAAGTAAGGTGTTACAAAGTTCTAGCGCTAATTACCGCACCGATGGGTTAAAGAAAATTTTAGCTACTCCTAAAAGCTGGTGTTAAGTGACTAAGCTTTTGCAGAATTATTTAGCAGCCCCTAACAACCCCCCAATAAATCCAATACTCACCTCTCAACCCACAGCGTGAATGTTAGCTTGATCTGCCGCCTCTCCTGTCGACGGCAGAGTGAGACTGGGGACAGTCCGCAAGATCGAGATCGCGCAGGGCTTTCAGCCAGGCATCACAAACCTCCATGGAGTCCTATGGACTCCAGGAGCTGATACTCACAGCAGTGGAAAAGCGCTACTACGTTGTGTATGAGCTATCAGAGAGCTCCACAGCAATAAACCTCACAATAATGTGCGCCGTATATGAGCGTATCACTGGGCTGCACAGCAATAAAATTCACAATAATGTGCGGTGCGTATGAACGTATCAGAGCTGCCCAGCAGTAAAACTCACAATAATATGTGGTGTGTTTGAATGTATCACTGAGTTGCACAGCAATAAAACTCAGCAATATGCAGCATGGATTAGTAGTCTCTCATTTCTGTGTACTCTCTCTTTCTCACCCCTGTCAAACATCTCTCTCTCTATGATCACTGTGACCACTCGCTCTATCATCCCTCTCTCTGTGATCCCTCTTTCATCCCTCTCTCTCTGTGGTCCCGCTCTTTCATCCCTCTCTGTGATCCCTCTTTAATCCCACTCTCTCTCTGATCTCATCTCTCTCTTCCCTCTCTATGATCTCTTCCATCCCTTTCTCTGATCTCCCTCTCTTTCATCCCTTTCTCTGATCTCCCTCTCATCCCTCTCTGTGATCACTCTCATCCCTCTCTGTGATCACTCTCTTCCCTCTCTGTGATCTCCCAGGGCGTCATGCAACTCAGACTCGCCCAGAGCGTCCTGCAACTCTGACTCGCCAATGGTGCCCTGTAACTTTGACTCGCCCAGGGCACCCTGCAACTCTGACTCGCCCAAGGCCCCGCAGCTGCTCAGGGTGGCCCTTCCCTCTCATTAGCCTGTTTGATGATTAGTCAGATGTGAAACCTTCCATCCTTTCTTATTGCTGCTGGGACAGACCCTGCCCATGTGTCAGTCTCTAGAAAGTGGAATTTTTCCCTGTTCACACGCGGATAAAACATGGGAAGGAGAGTGAGTGCTTAAAGAAACATAAAATCCCAGGGATCTCCAGTAAGTAAGAATGTAAAAGGGTCTGTGGGTCAGGAGTGGGATGTGCTGTGTGTATGGACATTAACTTTTCAGCACATACATAAACCTCCACCTGCTATATATTCGAAGTACGGCCGAACAAAAGTCCGGCTGCGCAACGCAAGTGGAAAATGAACGCATTTTTTCAAGAACGCAGAACCGCTAGTACTGACGTACAGAGTGCGCTGCGTCCGCTAGCGGCGAGTGTGCGTGATTAGGAGATGTCAGACGCTGCTCATGTCCGGCCTACATAACGTCCAGACGTAAAAAGTGTTTTATTGACGATCCGTAAAAAATCACGCACGAAAATGTGCATCGTATGACCGTTTTCACGCATTCCGTGAAAAAATACGGCAATGCGTTCGGACGCATGTTTGACCCTAGCCTTAGGCTCACGGGGTGTATATATCGTAGATGGTGCAGAAAAACTTATCTGCCAAGAATTTTAAACAATATACTGATGTGTGTGTACCAAACTCACAGTAAGAGATAGGCTTATGGTCTGTATCTGTACTCAATACAAAATATAACGTTGAGGCTTCTGGTTTCTTTAAACTCGATAACTCAATGGTGCATATTGCCCCTGCTCTTTGGGATGAGTCACGGTAGGTGGTTTCGGGTTGGTATATATGTTCTTATTGCTCCCGGAACTTAATGTAGGTTGAACCTTCCACAGAGAACAGACCCAATGAGACTCCTTGGTCATCCTGTGGGTATATGGAAGGAAAAGGCGATTGCGCAGTATGCAGCAATATCGACCCCTATTAATCACCTAGGGGGTACTTACAGGATTCAGAGCCCCTGTCCTGGCTCTGAGGGGATCTCACTTGCAGGGTATTTGTGGCAACCCTCAGCCCGCTTAGAACCTCTCCGCCAGCCCGGATCAGATCATTGAGAAACGTCCAGCGCAGCCACAGCGCATGCACGCACAGGAGCTCCAGGAGGACAGTGTCCCGGCAAGGCTGGACTGTGACAAAACCCAGGAATTCACAGAGCAGGAGCCGCTGTTTATTCTTGCTTCCTCTCGAGTCCGGCAGCGACAGGTACGTACCTAGAAATGAACAAGCCTTCTCTCTTTATATTATTATTTTTTTACAGGGTTATTCAAAGAGATCCGAATGGCTGGAGAAAGGTAACCGAACGCTGAAAATCAGCGTTCGGTTACCTTTCTTGGCCATTCGGCTATCCAGAGAGCAGGCAGTACACCAAATCCTGGCGAATTGCCTGCACATTCGGTGCCTGTTCGGTGCCTGTTCGAGGGCAGTGAAATCTCCATAAAAAGCACTGCTTCGGCTATTCAGAGAACACAAACCAGCAGTGAAAGGTTCCCGAATTGCCCTGTCATTCGGTGGTTTCATTCGACAGGTTTATTCAGGAGAATCCCATAGGATTCAATGTTAAAAATATTCCCGTTTCAATTCAATATCTAATAAACCATTCATTATAAAATTCTGCAGTAAAGAGTCTATTTATAGATTTTTTGGGATATTTTAAGCATTTTTCTGGATTTTTTTTTTTTAAAAAAAAGTCAGATTTTTTTATTTATTTATTTTTTTAACTTTACTTATTTTTTCTGTAACAGCCCTTTTTATTATCATTCATTGGACCTCATATGTAAATTTCAGACATTTTCGCTCAGTAGTTTCTTTGCAAACAGCGTTTCACTTTTTAAACATTCATGCAAACTGTTTTTCTAATTTATTCACTTCACTAGTCTGCGGTGTCGGCTTTTTCCGGTGGCTTCGCTGTGTGTGATCGGCTCCTGCTCGGGTTTTTCCGGCGTCTTCAGCGGATTAATCCAGATGTTTTTGCAGGTTTCGACGTGCATTCGCCGGGCATTCGACTTTTCGTCGACTCCAGCATACAAACCTAACTCGTCTGAGTGCTGACTAAACAATAAAGCGTCCCTCACTACTTTGGGAAAATAACCAAAAGAAAATACAAGTCCTATCGAGCTGCAAATCTCAGAGCTCCACCTTTCTGTGTGTTTGTTGCTGTGCTTGTCTCTTTCAGTCTGTCAGGGTTATTCAGAGAGCAGTGAAAAGCAGGAGAATGACTGGACAATGGAAAATTCTAGGTCAAAAGAGCAAACCAGAAAAATTCTTCCATTCATCTCACTTTCCAAATCGGCTATTTTGACCTAGAATTTTCCATTTTCCAGTCAATCTCCTGCTTTTCACCTCTCTCTGAATAACCCTGTGTGCCTCTCTCAATCAATCTCCTTACTACCTTCTCACTGGTTCCTCACACCCAGGAAACATTTAAGGGCATTTAATTAGCAGGTGGGGAAAACCTTGCAGCACAGGGGAACAATTTAAAACACATTTTTCCTCCTGGATTCAAACAGCCCAATGCCCTCTTACAAACACAGGGGGAATATACACGTCCTCGCACACAATTCCCCTCACATTATCACAATATATATATATATATATATATATATTTATATAGCATATAGTGTGTATAGCAGGGGGTCAGGACATAAAAAAAAACTTCACATGCCGGCAACCACTCACTGCAACATGGCCTTGGAGGGGCCTGACAGAATGCTGTTGTATTCTGCCAGCTGCCCCAGTGTCTGTATCTGAAGTCTGAAATATACATATTATACATGTATGAGGTCTGGTGTGTGCAGGGGCAGATCCAGACACAAGTTTCGGGGGGAGGGGGCACTCTAACAGTTTTATTTAAGAGCTGGTGTTGGGTTCGCAGTGACAGGCAGAGATGCGCCTAATCGCGAGCGGTGCTCGTTACACTCACTCTCCCCAGAACATTGCACTTTTTGTCCTCATTTGGCTCATGAGCCCTGCGAACCCTTTCCTGCTCTCACACACCCACACACACAATCCATTCTGCACACACACAATCCCTTCACACAGACACACACAAACTCCGTGCACACACACACAATCGGTACACACACACACACACAATCCCTACACACACACAATCCCCACACACGCAATGCCTACACACAATCCCTACACACACACAATCCCTATACACCCAATCCCTGCACACACAATCCCTGCACACACACTGGTTTGTTTCATACTGACCCAGGTTTGAATCCCTTGTTGCCTCCGTGGTCCCAGCTGGTCTCTCTCGCTCTCCCTGCACGTGCTGGACACTTCCTGCACACGAGCAGGGGAGGCTCCGCTTGCTGCTGTGAGAGGGGGCGGGCCATCATATCCCATGTGAGCTGCTGGCTGGACTGGTAGCCTTGTCTCCTCCCCCCCTGGCGGGCCTATACTTCCGGCGCAGCGTGTGGGAGTTTGATCCCACACGCTGCCGAGTAGATGGGAGACCCTTTGCCCGACCCCTGCCCTGACTGCAGGGGCAAGCAAAGCCAATCAGGCCCCCCACCCACCCGGGCCCTTGGGCAGCTAACTTCGGCTTAGTCTGATTTACTTTGTTCTGTCTGACCTGTATATAGCAATCCAGCTAATCTAAAGACCAGCAGTGTAGGTAGATTGTGGCTGCGTGTAGGGATCAAAAGTATTTGTGACAGGAGCCAGTCATTCTTAACCCTTGACTCTCTGTCACAGGCACAGATTCTCTAAATGACTGGAATCTCCATTGGTGTTGGGATGCTGGAATCTCTTGGGGTCCCTGTTTCCTGCTTTTTTCATACACGGACCACATGATCACTTGTTGGGCCGGGGATGATAACCTAAAAATAATTTTTTGTGCCCCCTGGCTGGGTGTCCTAAGGTGACTTCCTGATTTCATGGCAAAGGTCTACAAAGCTTACATTATATCTAGGGATGTGTGTTTCGGGTTTCGGAATTTCGGAATTTTCAGGAAATTTCCTGATTCGTGCATTCAGATTAGGACGATTTTCCGAAAATTTTCGGATCCGAAAACGGCAGATCCGAACATATTTCGAGCTGAAACGAAAACTTTTCGGAATTTTCGAATGGACTAGAAATGTGTAAAATCGAAATTCATTTTCGTTCCATTCGTGATTTCGGCTTCATTCCTGATTTCGGTTCCAATTCAGTAATTTCGGACATCATATTTTTCGGTTATATCGCTGATTCTGTAATTTTGTATCATTCCCATCTCAATGTATCCTTCTTGTAAAACATGAGAAATCTCAATGTATCCTTCCTGGAAAACCAGAGAAATCTCAATGTTTCCTTCCCGGGAAACCAGAGAAATCTCAATGTATCCTTCCCGGGAAAACAGAGAAATCTCAATGTATCATTCTTGTAAAACATGAGAAATCTCAATATATCCTTCTTGTAAAACATGGGAAATCTCAATGTATCCTTCTTGTAAAACATGGGAAATCTCAATGTATCCTTCTTGTAAAACACGAGAAATCTCACTGTATCCTTCCCGGGAAACCAGAGAAATCTCAATGTATCCTTCTTGTAAAACATAAGAAATGCTTGGTTGTGTAGGGAGAGGTATTAGCAGTAGGAAAAGGGAAGTGCTCATGCCACTGTACAGAGCACTGGTGAGACCTCACTTGGAGTACTGTGTGCAGTACTGGAGACCGTATCTCCAGAAGGATATAGACATCTTAGAGAGAGTTCAGAGAAGGGCTACTAAAATGGTGTACGGCTTGAAGGAGAAAAGTTATCAGGAGAGGCTTAATGATCTTAACATGTACAGCTTGGAAAAAAGACGAGACAGAGGAGATATGATAGAAACATTTAAATACGTAAAGGGAATCCACAAGGTAGAGAAGGGAGTATATTTAAAAGGAAACAAAGTAGCAAAACAAGAGGACATAGTCTTAGATTAGAGGGGCAAAGGTTTAAAAGTAACATCAGAAAGCATTATTTTACTGAGAGGGTGGTGGATACATGGAACAGCCTTCCAGTAGAAGTGGTAGAGGCCAAAACAGTGATTGAATTTAAGCAAGCATGGGATAGGCATAAGGCTATCCTAAACAAAAGATAAATCCAGGTAAAGTATCCATGTAATTGGGCAGACTAGATGGGCCGAAAGGTTCTTATCTGCCGACATTTTTCTATGTTTCTATGTTTCTATCTCAATGGCAGAATTATCGTATCGGCAGAATTATCGTATCGACAGAAATATTGGATCCGGAAAACCATTAGTTTACGTCAAAACGAATAGACACTTTGAAACGAGGAGAACAGATATTCTGAAAAACACGAAAATTTCCGAAATCACGAAAAAAAAGTCGATACGAAAAACGAACCGAAATGAACCGAACCGAAACGGAAATCGTCCGAAACGAGCCGAAACGAAAATTTACAAACTCCGAACGAACCGAAAAAAAAATTGTGCGCAAGTCTAATTATATCTCAACCCCAAATTCTGGCTAATTATCTTGCAAACTGTCAAATTTATCTTGTAAATTGCATTTCTTGGATCACGCACCAAGTGCTAGGTCACAACTGAGTCGTCATTCAGCTAACGACTCAAGCCTTTACCTTCTCTCCAGGAGTCTCCAACCATCATCACGACCTTGATGAGAGCAAAATCACTTAACACTTCAATTCAGACACAGTTAAAAAATCCCAAACTTACATGAGATCCCGCAGTGCAGGGAGCAGCGAAAACCACGGCTTCATCTGGCCACAAGCAGCAGTAGGCTTTGAACAAATAGCTCCTGAAGTTCTTCCATTCAGAGTTTCTTCAGGGTAAACCTGAGCTCCATGGAGTCTTATAAACCCCAAGAGCCGATTACAGTGTTTGCACGCAGTGCCACTGACGGTATCGGTCAGTAGGTGAGAAATATTCCATCTTGAACTGTTGGTTTGTTTGTAGCTCTCCATTAATGGTTCAGTTGTGATCTAGAATTCATGGTACATTTCAAAACAATCCATATCATTCATTGTAATATATGTCCAAGTCTGATCTCTGGCTAGGACAATCCAGGACATTCACATTCTTGTCCCTAAGCCACTCTTGATGTTGCCGTGCCTGTGTGCTTAGATTAATTGTCTTGTTGGAAGGTGCCAACCTGAGGGCTTGTCTGTGCTTTTTTCCAATGCCAAGCAGTCTTTGATATATTTTGCAGTCTGCCATAAAGGCTAGAATACTGTAGTGTAGCAGTGATGGTTGTCCTTCCAAAAGTTTCTCTGATAATATATTTGCTTTTGTCATTATGGGGTAATAACCAGTGTTTCCCAAGGTTTGACAGATATGTGAAGCACAGCACAGGTGATATGATTTGCTGCTCAGTGATTGCAGGATTCAGTCTGCTTTTCCCCAAAGTGATCTACAAAATCTGGCCTGGTTGAGGGTCCCGAGGACAGGTTTGGGAAACACTGGTGTAGAATGAGATGAAAAAACACTCTTTAATTAACAATTTTAGCACGAGGCTGCGACATAAAAAATATGAAGATAATGGTCTGAATCAGAGCTGTCAAACTGCAGCTCTCCATCTTTTTATGAACCGGCTGGATGGAGTAGAGGTAACATCACTGCTCTGCATGGAGAGCGACTGTGGAGTCATGGGTTCGATCCCAGCGAGCAACCTCTCCAGTAAGTGTCCTTGGTCAAGACACCTAACGGTACATACTCGCCACCCAGGACATACTTGAAGACAAGAGAAATCTCAATGTATCCTTCCTGGCAAAATCCTTTCTCAAAAAAAAAAATACAACTCCCTGGCCATCTATTACATTCAAGGAATTTTAGGCATCAACATCTCAGGGCCATGATTTGACAGATCTTGTTTGAAAAGTGTCCCAAGAAGAACTGAAGTGGTGACAGCCTCACATTATGCATTTTGAATGAAGCAATAAAAATAAATACTTAGTGCTGTCAATCCTATAATTTTGGCACCAGTGAGTAGAGACCTTTTCATTACGGTGTGAAATATTCATTAATTATAAAACTATTCTTTCAAAATACATCACAAACTCTTTTTGTAATTGTATTTTGTTTATTGTTTAGCATAAGCAGTTATCAAGTGTATACAAAGACACAGGCAATTTCTATGTTTTCCAACATGAACCAGATAAGAGGTATCTAAACCCCCCAAAAAATATATGCAGGGATCTATATGGGGGATAGACATGACCAAACTACTCAGCATCCTGATGTGTCTCTAGGCACATCAGACAAACCTCTTGCTTGATGTATTCAGCATCGAATGGGTTAAATGACCACTAGGCTAAAGAGTATGATTAACATCCTGCTCTCTCCTGTGTGCATGTGTTCTGAATTAGTAATTACATTTAAATCTTGCAAATGCTGGTGGTGAAGGTTTTTTCTTTGTATGTTGTGGTTGCTTCTGTCCAGTGTGGTGAGCTTGTATTAGGAAATGGCCTTGTTTAATTTATTTGGTGAGTGTGGGCCTACCTTATGTGTATATAAAATCAACAGATCTCTCAATTAATATGCTCCATTCAGCAGGAAAAAAAATTGCTGTTTTAACCATTTTTTTATGAATGTTCCTATAACACTGATGTGCAAAGGGGATTTGCCATTGTAGCAACATAAGCAACACTAGCTTCTTGCAACCGCACTCCTTCTTGGCTCTGACTTTAAACCTGTTTTAGTGTCTTCTGTCACAATAACCAGATTTGACTAGGGGACCTTGAACCTGGTTAACCGCTTTCCATAGTGGTCATGTCTGCACACCCCACCCCATTCCACCTGGTTAACCTCCTAAGCTGTAAAACTGCAATTGGGTGCTTCTGAGCATTGTAAGATTTCTGGCTTGTTTTTTTCTTCCATGATGCCAGTTTACACTATCCTGCCTGGAAATATGGATTCTGTGGTCCTGTGTTTTGTTTTTTGTTTTTTCCCCAGATGGAACCAAGTTCTCGTTGGACCCACAGTGTCCATATCGAACACTCCCTGAAATCTGAGATTTATGTACAGGATAATTTCTATTTGGCCGGGGACAGAAATCTTGAGTTGCCTGTTTTTTTTATGCAGTCTAACCTAGAGAAATATGGGAGCTATGATGTAGTTTATGGTTTTAATAGAACATGTGCAGTGATCTTTTCTTGTTTAGGCTTTAAGAGCTTGGCTGGTATGAAGTGGACGCGTGGGTGGGCCTGAGTGCCTGTATTCTGATCATGAACAGGGACCAGGCATTTTTAGGACACTAGAGCAATATTTCTGCTGCTAGTGCAGCCTGTGTCAAGCCTGGCTTGAGAAAGGCGGTGCGATGGTTGACCTGTGGATGGTTCACAAACTAAATGGTGATGGTCCCGTCACTTAGACTTAAACTTTCTTCCCCCTGAGCTACAGAAATTTAAAAAGGTGCTGGCCGCTCTCAAGTGGACAAATGATTATCCATTTAGTTTGGTTTTGACATCCTGTAGCTGTCCCTAGTTACAGGACTAGCATTCAAATGTCAATTATTTTATTTTTTCTTCTAGGATCCATTTTCCAGGTGCCAGAAACTCCAACTAAGGTGGTGTCTGGTTTTCGTTCTTCCCAAGAAAGCTATAAGCAGCTTACGCCTAAAGGAAAATTAAGAAAAGCTGATATTGGCTCACCTACTGACTTCAAGTAAGTGTTTTGAAGTGGTGATTCATGAAATTGGACTTGACTAAAATCTTTCGGTGGCTTTTATCTAACTCAAACAGCCAAAAAAAAAACATAAGTTACTGGGAAACCTAGAACAAAACAACCGTGGCGCACACTGGTATCTAGTAAAAACACTGCGACCTTAAACCTAAAAACAAGATGGGAGTCGCTCCCAACCCATATTTAATATAAGGGTAGATTGGACAATCCATGTTGGTTCTGATGTCAAAATAACCAAACGTTACATTTAAGACCAGCTTTTGAGTGACTCTTCAGGTTTGGAAGCAAAATCGCAGAATTGGAGCCAAGCAGAAGGATGGGTGTTGTAAATACTGAATGGAATAGTATGGTTATGTGACCATAGTGTCAACATTTAGGATTGTACCTGGTGTATGTGGGATTTTTTTTTTTGTGTAAATTCTTCCTCCTTTGGGCCCAATCATTGATGCAAATCAGGATTATCTCTTTTATGGACCCATGATCTGTCCTGTTTTGTTTAACCTTCTTGATCATACTACACTACTCTGTATTTACGACACCCATTCTGCTTGGCCCTTTTAAGAGTTTTCCTAGTAAAGATCCCAGACTTCAAGAGTTATTCTCTGGAAAGCTTGCCTTTTAAATGTGGTGTTAGTCCATGTACTGCTATACTGTGTGGCAAAAATATATATCACATCAAAATGCCGAATATAAATTCCTAAACAATGGGACAACAAAGTATTGACCCACAGTAAACTCTAGCTCTGCCCCAGAAAGGACAGACTGTGAGCAATATATAACAGGGCTTAAATGGCCAATAGCACAAATCTCCATATATGCTATTCAGTACAGCCCTCATTAAAATAGGGCATAGTAACTACTATTACATAATCCAAACATAAATACTTATGGCTTTCATTGACTAGGGGCATCAATATGAACATAACTGTAAATAGGTGGAGGTACATACCAAGGGGGAAAGAAGCTGGTAAGAGTACCATCAATGGGTTTCACTGCTTCAAAATCGCAGCTTTGTCAAGAGATGATCAAAATTGATGACCCCTCCAGAATACTACATTGCACTTTGATCCAACAATTTTGATAACTGGATTCAAATAGGCTAGGTTTTTGGGTGTAATTTTAACGGATGTACACTGACTAGGAACAAAGTTCTCTCTGCAAAAATGGTGGAACTGCCTTCCCAAACATTCACTTGCTTTCTGTTTAATATTACAAATGTATGTAAAATCCACCTCGTTTCTTTTCAGGCACTTGGCACATGTTGGCTGGAGTTCGGTGCCGGGTCTGGATGTGAGTTTAATATCTTTCAATTGTGTAAGCTTATGGTTGAAAAGCAAATCTACTTTCAGATATATATTTACCTCAGAGTATTGTAACCGTATTGTTGCTGACAAAGACACATTCATTGACCTTCACTGGAGACTAAAGGCATAAACAAGAACACTGTTCATAACTGCAAGTACCTCTGCATCGTTGTCGGATACATACATGTCCAAAGAATGTCACATGACGTTGACTTCCTTGCAGGAAGAGCTCTATGCTGCTATCAGGCTTAGTATTTTTTTCTCCTTTTGTGGAAGTAATTTATCAGATTTGGTGACCAACTGGGTGAGAAACCTATGCAAATTGTTCTTTGCAAGATCTTATACCGAGATGATTGGGCGGCTCTTTGGCAAGACCCTACATTGGCATCCAAGAAGCAATGTTAAGGTATTGTTCTAGGTATTGGAAAAAAGCAAATGGCCTTCCCTGCACCTTTATCTGGATTTTAGTGCAACGCTTTTGAATTAACAATTGGCCCAAGTTGGAAACAGAAAAATTCTGTAACACATGTAGTTGCACTTTTGGTATACATCAGGGTCTTTCATGTGTATACCCCAATAAGTTTGACGTTTTGACTTGGCCAACAGTTTCTGTATCTGTGTAGGCATTATTCAGATGTCTTAAAAGCATCATATATCCATATACCTTCTTGGAGTTTGGCTCAGGAAAGTATTGGTGTACATGATTCCATTAATTTAAAAAATGAACTGATGGTATGAAGGGCATTTCTCCCACCCCCAAACCATGTATAAGCGGTGTTTTCTCCTCCCAATCTAGAATGGGTCTGATGCTGAAGCTGATCTGAAAAGGTTATTTGCCCTGGCAGGCATTACCAACGACCACTTGAGGGATAGACAGATGTCTCTCAGAATCTCCAAGGTGATCGAGAAGAAGGGTGGAATTGAGGCGGTGAGGAAGGAAACTCAAAGGCTGAGTATGTTCAAATGAATTTTGTGGATAATGTACTAGAAAATAATATTGCTTGTAACACAAGGTATTTTATTGCAATTTTCAGGAACTGGAAAGCTGTTCTCAGGATCTTGGTTATATAAAAATGGTTTATTCATGAACATCTGAGCTAATGCAGACTAGTAGCACTCCTAGGTTTGGATATCCTATGGCAAATTTGGTGATGACGATGTGGATTATAACCGGTGCGATGACTTAAGTAGCTGAAACTAACCACTCTCAAATTTGAACTCTTCAGAATTTGACCCCTCGAGCAGACTTTCGTGGGCAATCAAATTCTGTTGGCCCTTTTTTCCCTAAGGGGAAAAAAGTGGTTATTTGCCATGAAGTGTCGTAGAGCGCCAGGCAGCATGAGTCCAATGAAAATATGCATAACTTTGCATGCAGCCAGTGAGTAGTGGGTGCATGCTAGTGTAGCCAGTGAATGGCACAAGGGCTGGGCCATGGCCTTGTGTTGCCTGGATCAAAGGATGAAATGCTACCTGCCTCAAACTATGCCCTCAAATACACCCATGCATTTCAGAGCTCCACAGCAATAAAACTTATAATTAAAATCCTGTAAATGAACTGGTCCCTCTGCACCCCTACTTTTCTGTCCCCTTGTACCCACTTCACACATGTCTGATTTGTTATTTATGGTCACACTGATCACCTCGCCTCTTCTGATCCATCTCATCAGCAACTCTTGAATTTTCAGTTTAGAAATCCCTGAAGCATGGGGAGGGCAGTGCCCCCTTGCAGATACTGGGGCACTGGCAAACAAACTGGGTTTAATCAGTCCTCCCATCTGAATAACTTTCTATCCTCCTGTTCTGACAATAGGTGGAGTAGTCACTGCTGGAGGGAGGAGAATCATGCTCCCATGCTGGTTGGTAAGGTGCTGGTACTCTGTATCACCAGAAAAAAAGCCCGGTTTGTGCTTATTTTACAGTTGGGTTTACACCCCCCTCCCCAAACCAAGAGTCTCACCTTTTTTATGAAATAGGTTCTGGTCCTTGGCACAAGCGTCTTGGGTATTTCTAAACTCTGGACAAAATTTTAGACTATATAGCCAGGGTCCTTTTTTGGTGGATGTAGATTTTGGATGACAGTTCAACGTGGATTTTTCTTCAGATTTATTTTTATTTATTTTTTTATGGTAAATTATACCATCTGACAATAATGGTATCTTTTAGAAAGTCTAATGGCGAGAAAAGGTATGTGTGGGTCCCCTAAAGGAGTACGAAGAAAATTGGAGCTAAACACAAACAGCGCAGAAATGTAAAAATAGCAGTGGGTACTTGTGGACAGACTAGTAACACCGCCTGGTCCCTCTGGGGGTTAAACTAAATTTGTTTTGCTGAAGTTATTCATCTGCAACAAAAGAATTTTTAGCCATGCACAACTCTAATATTAAATAGGGCATAAAAGACGGGTCTCAGGCTGCTAGAAGAAACAATTTAATATGGGAAAAAGCCCAAAGGAAAAAAGTCGTGACGTTTCGGCCTCAGGCGGCCTTAATCATACATGCAGATTGAACCAGACACCTCTCCTTTAAACATGTATAAACCAATCCGATACCTTTCTCATTAAT
Organism: Leptobrachium leishanense; assembly: GCA_009667805.1. NCBI lineage: Eukaryota > Metazoa > Chordata > Amphibia > Anura > Megophryidae > Leptobrachium > Leptobrachium leishanense. The sequence continues at coordinate 78,686,436 of CM019070.1, read as the reverse complement.
CAGCAGGTGTATATGATTGTCCAATCTGTAACACGAATAGTGATTCCTAGAAAGTGGATATACAGAAACGAAAATAAATAGATAAGAAAGAAAAAAGAAAAAAGGAAAAAAGGAACAATACAGACAACCCATATAACAAAATGGGTATATTACCATATAGGAAAAGTTCATATACTAGCATATGAGGTTACAACACCCCAAGATGGGGGCTCATAGCTAATGAACTAAGGGAACTAAAGACGTCATGAAAATGAACAAGCAGTCATATAAAGGATCTTCACCACTGTTATTAGTGAGCCCTATCCTGTTGCAAAGCATAACTGTTATTTTTATCCTTTATATGACTGCTTGTCCACAGCCCTGCTTTGACTGTTCTCCCAGTGAGGGTGACCTCTTGAATGTCAGGTCTGTCTGTCATCTCCCCCTACCAACTGATGTCATTGTGCATGGGCACAATGACATCAGACAGGGATAGTCCACAGCAAAGCCATTAATGGACTGAGATCAATGCAGATTGGCCAAGTGATTAGTTGGATATGAATTCCTCTACAGCTGCTAAATCCCCATCCTATGGACCCCTGTATCTCCTGAACCATGGCATCTAGAGGGTCATGCATGGTATCGTTGGAGAGGCCAGAGCCATGGCTTTTCCATTTGTTGTTTTGTTTAACTTGAAGAAAAAAAAAAGTAAAAATCAACAAACGTAAAAGCATTTATCGCTGCCACAGAAGTAAGCACAAGTCAATGGCCCTCCTCTTGACATCAAAGAACCAGGAGAGAGCGCAGGCTTCCATATCCAGCACCACGGGGAGGTCTGCTCTCTGACCTGGCAGATACAATGCAGCTCACTGGGCGCCAGCTGCATCTTGGAGCAGCAGGGACACAGCCCCAGGCAGTTTAAAAATTTGGATCCCTGTCAAGACTAGTGACCAGGGAATACCTTTTTTTTTTTTTTTTTTTTTTTTTTGCCACCCCCTCTTGGTCTTGCATTCTTAAGCATCAGCCTTAGAGCCAGCTCCTCTGATCACACGGTTTGCCTGGCAAACCGTGGCTTTGGCAGATGTGTGTAAATATGCAGCAGCCCCCCTCCCCATACTGTTCAAAGTTTCAGCGGCTGCAGAGAGGGAGGTGCAGCATGTTTACACACCTGCCAGAGCTGGGACACTAAAACAGAGGAGAGCTTTTATTTAACAAGCCCTCCCTTGTCACTTACTGGGAGAAGAGGGGGGGTTATATGTCCCTACATACACTCCTGAAAATCAGTGTTCAGGAGCAATATCAGCTGTCGCACTTCTGATTCTCTGCCTGCCACTGCAGGAGGAGGGAGGAGCACCATGCTCATTCCTGTTAATTTGGGCTGGTGATGAGGTGCCAGTAAAAAGTCCAGAGGGTACCCCCTGGGGAAAAAAGCCCTGGTTATTACACATTGGTCAATCTAATACACAAGCCGTTTCACACGTGCGAGTAGAGCGTGGTCCTTTGGACTATGGTTTCCATTCTTTACAGCCACAGGCTGTTTCATTGAGACGGGTCAGAGTCTAGCCTTCCTAATGATGCCAAACATGACCATGTAAAGTCAGAGAAACACTTTTTTTTTTTTTTTTTTTGTTCCAAAGCTATGGCATTGTCAATTTGTCCCATAAAATGAGCAATACCACTGCCATTACTCACCACCTCATTTCCCACGCGGCAAGCAAGGTCAGTGTTTTAGTCATTAGTAATAAAATACAAGCAATGGCTTTGTTTTAGTTAATGCATTTAACAGGTTCCCTTTTTTTATATAAAAAAACCCATAGAATATATAACCAAGGTTTGAATGATACACTGTAAATCATTGAAATCTGGAAATTTACATTACATATTTTGTTTATAGCATTCTGACAGGACATGACATTTAGATCTTGAATCTCCAGAGTCTGCTGAAAATGAGGATCTAGAATTTGACTGGGTCCTACTAGAAAATATGACAAATGGTTTTCAAACAGGAGCTCAGCACAAGGAGGGGAAATGGCTCAGCAGTGAAGGGGTTCTGCTAAAACATGGTACCAAGTTGTACCCATAGGCATCTCTACATGTGGGCAATTGCCCCCCCCCCCAAAATCAGCATCCAGCTTCCCACACATTTTGCGGTATCTTCGTTCCGGTGCATCACACATGGATGATCTAGGTGTCATTGGATAGGGCAGATTCTGGCCTTTCCAATGATGCCCAATATGACCATATTCAGTGTGAAGTAAAAGTCCTAAAACATTAAATAATAACGTGCACTTAAACGTAAACATTTTCACAGGGTTGAAATGGCTCAGACTCAGCAGTGAAGTGGTTAATGTTCAGACTATACATTACATTGTGTATTACGTTAGTTTTTACCTTGGTTTTAGTTGTATATTAAGGGTTAATAGGCTTCATCCCTCTCAGTATACATTTTTCCTTGATTGATGGCATTTTAGGGGTTAATGGGTAGGCTACATGATTCACAGGGTATTAATTTCATGTTTTCCCTTGCTTTGATGGCATTTTACGGGTTAAGGGGTAGCTAAATGCCACGTTAAGTTTATTGTATTTTCCTGGGTTTGTCATTTTAGGGGTAATTATGGACGTTGGAATCTAAAGGGTCTAGTAATTTTTAGATCCCCCTGCTTTTCGTCACATTTCGGAATTTTATTTTGCAGAAAATAAGGTGAATTCCCTGTTTAGTGAATGGTCACTGTAATTTGCTAAAATTGGAGTTGCTGAAGCAGTTATTGGACATTCAGTGAAAACTGCTGAATTGCAGCAAATAAAATATTTAAGTATCAGCTTAATACAATATAAATGTGTGTGTACACATGGGGAGCGCTAGAGATCTCTAGTGCTTTTGCAGCTAACCAATCACTTGGTGCCAGCGCTAATTTTTTTTGGGTGCCAATTGCAACATTTTACCTACTGCTCAACACGGGTGCTAACTCCAAAAAAAAAAACAGGTCCTCACCCAAAATTACCTGGCAAATGAAAAGAATGCAGCACAGGTGCTCTCTTGGTCCCATACACCATAGTAATGATCTGGTCAGCAATGTCGCTGCTGTTGCGGTAGGCTCTATTATAAATTTATCCTTTATCCACATATATCCTATTTATAATATATTGCTTCATTTTAAGCTGGGGTTATTCATAGTATGTAAGCGGTTGATTATTAGGGTGACTGTGTGGACCATGAATAAGTCTTGCCCTGTAACATGTAGTATTTATGTGCTGCAGCTGGGAAGTTATTGTGGCTCACCTGGCCTTTTGGATCTATTAAATGCAGTGTAAGGATTCTACATACTGTTGGGTGGCATTTATCATGCAATGTCCATCAGCCTTAATATGTGTGCATCAAAACATGGATGATACGACCACCGTGGAGGATTTTAATAATGCAGGGGTGAGTTTATTCACCGGATGTGTTCATATTCAAGCGTGAGGGCGGGGGATAGGTATGGCCCGGCACTCTGCACTGGAAAAAACAGTTCTATCTTGTACACAACCACATTAGTTTACTTGGCGTGCACTAAACAACCTTGTTCATGGACTACCACGGACAAGGTGATCTAAATTTTTCCTTTAGTGAAGGTGTTTTAGTGCACACCAGGTGATAGGGCCCTTAATTTTCACCACTAAATCATACCACTGAATAAAACAGTGCCCCCCCAGTTTTAACTGCGGTATCCTATGTGCCCCCCTAAATATTGCTCCTAGAGTCGCCACTTGTACCTAAACTGATGGGTGCTGTTATTGGCATACAACACAAATGCATCACCATACGTTTCCCATCAAATAATGCCAAACACACTCATTGGGCACATGGGGTGATATTGCTTATCACTGACCCTCTAGCAATTGGCACTCAGGCAATTGAATTTACGGACAGCAATGTTGCATCACTGTTGGCTTGACTGATTCTAAATCAACCTGAAAATATTTACAATTGGAGATGTTAAGCGGCTTATGGTTTGTTTTTGTTTTTTTTCTTAGAAACTTTAGAAAAACCCAAAACGCGGTACAGACTACGATCCAGGTCATCGTCCAGTCTGACTCCAAAGAAAGCGCTTCTACAATCTCCCCTGGCAACTAAAACTACTGTAGTACATTCTGCAGTCAGTTTATCCTCTCTCAGATCAACACCTTCCTTACCCACATCACCTTTAATCAATTTCCCAAAAATTGGTCCTCTTCCACTTTCATGTTCAGAAGCTTGGTCCCCATCTTTGGACTTGGTAAAAGCCCATAAACCCTCAAAATGCTACCCACCTTTGCCACTGAAGCCCATCTTTAATGAATGTCTTCAAAATAACATGCCTCCTCAACCCTGCTTTTCACCTCTACCTTCTGGTGAAAGACCAGAGTTGAATGTTCCTGGTCTTCCTAGTCCTCTTGCTGACACAACCTGTGGAAATCCAAATGATATTCAGGACATGATGTTCACAGCTGATGTGCCTGCACCACCACCTCTATCTCCTTTCATGAAGCCTATGTCTGAGAATAAAACGGCCATGTCCCGATTTCAAAGACTATCCCAAGATTTATGCAACCAAAATGGTTCAAAGTTTTCCAATAAAGAAAAACCTTGCCAAAACAGCCAACTATTACTGGACCAGATCAAGCGGGGTGTTCAACTGAAAACTGTAAGTATGTGCAGGTCTTCTACTCTTACAGTATTTTTTAGCACTTGTTGACCTATATTCTGGATATTTTCAGGGTAATGTTTAGGTGGTAAAAGGTTTTTGTCTTCGTGAGGGTTTAAGTGCACAGGACCATCTTCTCTGCAAAGTGATTCTGGAGCAATTTGCCACTGATGTCAATAGTGTTCTATTTTGTGTAACAGTAGATTATCAGCAGCGTAGTGTGGGTTGTCAGCAACTGGGGCAAGGCAAGAATTGTGCACCCCCCCCCCAACCTGTGGACACAGTAACACACCCTGATTCTGTTTCTACCGGTAGAGTATTGACCCCCTGTGACGGAAACCCCACTCTTTCCACCTGTCCTGGCTCTCCAGACACCCCCTTACCAAGATCAGCCTGGCCGCTGGGTTGCTCAGAACTCTGTGCCTTAAGCAGCCTGATCTGTAGCTCCAGACTTGCTTGGTCTGATCCTCTGCCTCTTTGAATTTCCAGAAGGCCGCTAGCGCTGTGCCTTTTGAGGGTGGTCGTGGGTACCCTGAATGAGACACCAGACAAGCTGTATGTTTAAACAGGATTCTGACTTTTAATGAACAAAAACGCCACTATTTATGCCCAGGTCCAACAGCCATAATTTGCATAAACCAAATAAAAAACCTTTACCTACTAAAACTTGAATTACATTATGTCAGATATTTACAATAAACATTCCTTAGCTTTCGTATCACACATCATTTACATAATCTATTGTTCCAATAGATCATATTAAAGCCAGACTCTTGAATGCTCAAACATGCAACTAGATAAGGGGAAAACCCTCCCGCATAATCACACAGCACTCAAATCTATTTTACATTCTATACGAAAGGAATGCACCTTCAAAACACACTTTTAAGTTTACATTTACATTTAACCCCTTAACGCCGCAGGACGTAAATTTACGCCCTGCATTAGGCGGGCTTTGCCGCCGCAGGACGTAAATGTACGTCCTCGGCGTTTAGAGCCCCCCCGGGAGATACTCACCTTCTCCGGTCGCTCCCACGCTGGATCTGACTCCCGCGGAGTCAGATCAGTGTGATCCCTCCTCCGGCGTTGTGACGTCATCGCGCAGGTGGCGCGATGACGTCAGTCCCCGGCTTGGTCCCCGGCGGCTGTGGCCAGCATCGCTGGAAGGGTCACAGCCTGACCTTTCCAGCGACGTATGGGGGGTTAACCCCTTAGCTGCCAGGTCGCGACCGGGCACTAATTTGTGCCCGATCGCGGCCTATTTCCGGTGGGGGCCGCCATCTTGGATGGCAGCCCCCACCTCTGGGTCACCCCCCGGTCAACTGACTCATCGCGCCATGCGCGATGATGTCAGTTTACCGGGGAACCCCCTAGCTGCAAAGGGATTTCCCATGGAAATCCCTTGCAGGAGATAGGGGGTTCTTTGAACCCCTTTATCTCCTGATCAGTGGCAGCTAGGGGGTCATGTATGATATTGCTGGAAAGGCCAGAGCATGGCCTTTCCAATGATATCAAATATGACCATGGTAAAAGTAAAATAAAAGTGTAAAAAAAGTAAAAATAATAAAATAATAAATTAAATAATAAAAAAATAATAAATATAATAATAAAAAAAAAAAATTTTTTTTAATGCAGCACTATTGTTCACATTTCAATTATAATGTGAACAATGATGCTTCACTAATGATTTTTTTTTTTTTTGGGGGGTTTAGCTAAAATCACGCAATTTCTCCCCAAAAAAAAAAATGGGTTCACCGTTCTAATTTAACAAATCTACCCAATAGAATATGACCGCAGAGCCTCGGATAATAAAATTAAAAAAAAAAAACACTTTACACACTGTGGAAGATTGAAATTTTATTGAATTCTAATTTTTTTACATTTTTTGTTATAGCATTTTGGCAGGGCATGACATATACATATAATAATGATATATTATTAATCTGCCGAGTCTGCCGGAAAGAATGATATATAATTTGTCTGGGTGGTATAAGAATACGTGACTTAAAAATGGTCAAAATGAGCTCAGCAAACTTCTACTTCCGAAACAGCGCCGAAGTTGTAAAATTACTCCCGTCCTTAAGGGGTTAAACTAAAACCAAGCTATCTACAATACATTTAAAACCACACCACGCAATATAAATGAACTTGGTCTTTTCCAAGGCAAATGTCTGTCTTGGTTTTCGCCATGGGAATAAAAGTCTTGGTTTGACGCAGGGAACACTATTTCAGTTCTGACACCCCCTTACCCCACAAGCACATGTATTGTATATTAACAAAATACTGATATAATAAACACACATGCCCCCCACACTATGCCACTGCTACCAGTCAGCCTGTCCCAGTATACCCTAGCATACTTCCACTCTCCCTATACCCAGTCACTCTCTCCCTTTCTCTCTGTGGCCTGTGGGAGCTGTCCAGGGGGCTTAGTGGAGACCAAATTATAAATGTGGATGCAGGTCTGTCAGCGGCAGGACTGAGCGTGGTACAGGGTGTTCAGTCAAATAATGCTGCGCTGCTTCACATGGCTCATGTCAGCATGAAGGAGTCGGGACAGGACCACAATTTGCTGTACTGGTCCCCCCTTCTGGACGTGAAGTGCTAAGTCACCACTGGTGGCTGTCCCTGCAAGTGCCTCTCAGACACCAGTGTCCATCAGACACCTTGCTGATCCCTGCTGGATAATATTAGGGGTGCAAAATTTGCAAAGAAATTTGAACCACTAAGAAAATTGGCACCAGGGCGCCACTGCATATTATGCAGCACTTTACAATGGGAAACAGACCGTGCATACCTGGACAGACAACCCTGCCTGTGGGATAAAATCCAGCAATTGCAGCCCTTCATTAGAGAGCTATTCCTAATGGCCCATGCAGTGGCGTAACCAAAGTTATGGGTGCCTGGGGCAGAAATTCCCCCCCCCACACATTATATAAACATCCACTCTGGTTCTAAGCAGGCCTGGACCAGGACAAAATATAGGACCCCCAGAATTGTATACACAGGCACAGGACCCCCAGAATTGTATACACAGGCACAGGACCCCCAGAATTGTATACACAGGCACAGGACCCCCAGAATTGTATACACAGGCACAGGACCCCCAGAATTGTATACACAGGCACAGGAGGACCCCCAGAATTGTATACACAGGCACAGGAGGACCCCCAGAATTGTATACACAGGCACAGGACCCCAAGAATTGTATGCACAGGAGGTCCCTTAGAATCAATCACTCAAACCTCAGACTCCGATGGGGACCCGTGTGCGTCAGCATGCTCCTCCACAAGGCCTGCCGGCTTCTGAAGGCTTTTTGATGTGCTCTCACGAGATCGCGTGAAATCTCTGTAGGCCGCATCACAGCCTTCAGAAGGCCGGAGGCAGCATGCTGTGCGCTCATGTTATCAGGCTCAATCCACAGGGGGAACCTGCATTCCCGCAGGGCTCAAGCCCAGGTCTCCGGGCTGGACTGGGACCAAAAAATTGGCCCTGGACTTCACCCAGAAGACTGGCCCACTTTTAATTCTGTGAACACTCAAAATAAAATTGTATATAGACCATAAGTATTGCACAAATTTTATATATTCCATTGCCCAGTTTGCAGCCCCATATAATTTTAATATATAAAAATATTACCCAGTTTGCAGCCCCCTCCCCCCTTCCATCCCCCTCATTCACCCTCGGCCATAGCCTCTTTCTTCTATGATGACAACCCAACCTGCAATAAAGCAGTAACAGTAGTTTTTTATACTCGCATCCATCCAATTTGGGTCAGGCAGGTCTGCCTCTGTCCCAACTCCCAGTTGAACACCTCAGGTGCCGCTGGTCTCTTCACCTCTTCTCTGAGCGTCATGTGAGAGGTCAGAGGTCCACAGCTTACTGGAGGGGGCAGTGCCTAGAAGCTTGCTATTCCCAGACACATGCTGTGCGTCTGGGAGGCACGCTGCAGTGCTGGTCGGCTGTGAATCGCAACTAGACAAGCTCCGGAATCAGACTTTTGAGAGTCCGATACCGGAGCTTCTGATTGGGAAAGCGGGGCCCCACTGAGTCATCGGCCAGTACATGCCTGTCTCCGGGCGATGGCAGTGGCTTGAGAACCGGTGGCCGGTGCCCCCCTAAGCCCTGCACCCAGGGCACCTGCACCGGCTGCCCCCCCCCGGTTGTTACGCCACTTAGCTTATCCAAAGGAGTAGCCTGACATGAAACAAAGAGGAATGTGAAGTTGATAATCTTGGGACAAGTCCAGTGGGCACAGTTCCTCCATGATGGGAATGGGTGTTCCATTCATGATTCCTTAACCCCCTCCCCCCCTCACCAAAATTGAGATTACTCAGGTCTACAAAGGCATCAGGTGCCTGATTAGCACATTTTTCGATCTGCAGCTGAGCAGGGCAAAAGCAACGGATTTATAATTGGGGGGGGGGGGTGTTTGCTCCAGAAGGTGCTCACAAACCTTTAGCCCTGTGGGCATAATGCCTAAGATGCTAAACTGTTTAAAATCAGTAAGCCAGATCTCTCGGGTGTTTCCCAGCTGATGCACTGAGCTATGGGCTGCAGCTCCAACACCAGAAACTCCATTTGGGCAGTAGATGATGGCCATCTGCCTGCCAAATAGGTTATTACAGTAAAATACATTTTGCAATATTCCCAAAAACCTTACTGTATCTTTTCCAAAAAACATTGGTTCCTGGAAGTGGTTATATTTGGAAAATGTCTTGGTAGTGAAGGGGTTAAGTCGCCAAAAATATATAATTTTATAAGGATTCCCCAAAAACCCAGACTTTGTTGAAGCGCAAACAAAATTTGCATGTGGATTATGTGACGTGTCAATGGATAACAGGGCAAAAATCCTACAATTCCCACTTATTTTAGGCATAGACCCCTGGAGACCCTGAAATGATGGCTGAAGGAAAACGTTTAAGTGTTAATGTGAAGTGCAGGCGCCTGGAGAATTTAGTTGGGGGGGGGGGGTTGGCTCCGTTACAAATCTTGGCAACATATTTTACCGTAACATTGCCCAATGAGTTTAACATTGCCATGACGCCTTGCTTTGAATTTCTGAGGCTGGTGTTGGAATGGTCGCTGGCTTCAGAAAGGTTGACGTGTATGAAAGCTTTAATTTACTTTATTGCTCTTGATGTGTATAATTTTAGGTTGTCCCATCTTCAACCCGTGGCTCTGTTCCCTGCTCCAGCATTGTTGACGCATTAATGGAGGTCATTCAAAAAAGGCATAAGGCAATACAATCCTCAGGTATTGTAATATCTTATATTTATTATGCAATGGTGACTCTGCATCTCCATGTGCAAATGACAGGTTGAGGGCATGTTGGAGCTATATTGCAAGCCCGGTGTCGTCGTCTCAACCCATGCTGTTAAACCTACTTAACCGATTAAACGTACCGGCTCCATACACTTTAACAAAGGGTTGAGTCTAGCCCTCTGTATTAAAAGTATACCCTCTGTATTAAAAGTATACCCTATGTGAATCACAACGGTTTAGCATGAAGGTAGTTACCTAAAGAAAGCAGGTGTTTGCTGAATATACAATCAGTGGAAACTGAACCTGTGACAGTGGCGTTTCACTAAATTTCGACCATGGCAGAAGCTTTGCTAACTCTGATCTAGTTGGGCAGTAAACGATTTTTTGCCTTTCAGATCAATCGGTTAGATGTTTCAGGTTTTTGCAAGTTTGGTTTTATACAATGACTTTAGAAGTTAGATAAAATACCTTTCACTAGCATATCAAAGCCTAATTTGCATATAATAAAATATTAGTGTTTGCCAGTGGAGAAGGATTTTCTGAAGTCACCCTGTATTGTTGGATCTAGATCTGATGGCTAACAGAGCTCAAAACCCTTAACAGCCAGGAGAGCACTGGGGTCATTGGGTGGCCGATGGTCAGTTGGCTGGTGCCTCTTTATGTACACGACTGCCCAAGGGCTCACTTTCTGGGATGCTGTCAAAGGCCAGCATGAGGGGAGACGGGCAACTTTCAACCAGATCACCAGAGATGTGCCCCCTTCACACACCTCTACCCACTGGCCCACCAATGGTTTGGTCCCTTACTGCCCAAAAGGCAGTGAGGGGGAAATCATAAATATAATCAATTTTAATATGCATTTTAAAATATTTCTGTATAGTCAAATTTTAAGTTTTAATAATCTTGTTTTAATTCTACGTAGCCCCCCAAATGGCATAATTACTAGAAGATCTTAATCTAACTTGTTTTCTTTTTCAGATGAAGATGAACATGATGAATGGGAAGATTAGTGCTGGCTAGTAAAATCACATAAAATCACCTTGTCAATGTAATTTTAATGTGTGGAATATGTTTAAACGTTAATGCTATTTATTGGTTGTAAAATGTAATAAAAAGCCTATACACTAAACTAAATTTTAAATGATCCTGGGCCTGGATGGGGTTGCACACATGTAAATTTAGGTCTCCGGACTCTGCCCAAACCTTGGTTACAATAACTAACACTATTGCAGGTGTTACATTTCACGGCACTGGGTGCATTGTTATGCATTCGTTTGCAGCTGCCTGTGTCTCTTGATAATTGCTGGGTATCTGGTTATTCACTAACCTCCAAATTGGTGCTAAACAGTGACTGTCACAGTTCGGTGTAATTTCAGGTCAATTTGCCAAATACTGTGCAGTTCTGCAGCACATACATTGTCCATAGACTGTCCTCTATTTACAGAACACTGAATTGCATGGAAATTCTGTCAATGTTTTTATTTCAAAAGGTTTAAATGGGCAAATCCCATACTTTCACAGAATCTAATATACGCTGTGAATTGTAAAAAAAAAAAACTGACATCTACTGGCAGAAATTTTTAGCTATATACATAGCGGTTTTAACACAAGGGGCACGATTCAACAGGATTTGTTAATGGTCAATAGCATTTGTGGCTCCTGATTACAGGCTCAGGGAGTGATCCTGCTGATTTATCAACCTTTTTTTATATTCTACAGGGAGTTTCCATCTTTAAAAATTTAAATGGAAATCTGTTACTGCATTTTTCTGAATATGAATTCCAGAACTAAAAATTGCATTTCAGAAAATTGTGTTTTTATGAATAATCTATGTATAAAACCCTGATCTTGCTCCCAGTGTGGGAAATGAGAGGGTGTGTAATGGAAATGTTGTTAATGTTTTTTTTTTTTTTTTTTTTATACATGACAAATGGACAATATTGCTTTCGGAACAAAACCTTTTTTTTTTTATTTTATATATGGTCGTGTGGTATCATTGGAAAGGCCAGCTACTGACCTTTCCCATGACTCTTGACCTTCTGTGGTGTAAAGATTAGACGCAGAGTTTCAAAGTTCAGCCAGCACTTTGTGCCATCAAAAACCTAAACCACTGCAATGTGTAATAACATTGTGCTATTGACCCCACCCTTGCTGGTGACCTGGAAAATGAGATGGTGAGTTAGTGCAGCATCAATTTCCATTTTAGAATTGAACAGTGATGCATTAAAATAAACTTATCGTAATGTTTTATATAAAACCTGATCATATTTGGTTTGGAAAGGCCACATTCTGGCCTTTCCAATTATCACTCAAATGACCTGCTACAGTTCTGAAGATGCAGGTGTCCAAATGACCAGTGCAGACATATAGGGTTATTCAGAGAAAGGTGAAAACCCAGAACTGGCAGAACAAAGTGAGATAAACGGGTGAATGTTTCTGGTTTGGCTATTTTAAACTACAATTTTCACTTCGAGTTTCTCCTATCTATGGAGGCATGGGCCTGGAGCTGCACCTCCAATACTGTTAATCTGGTACTGCATGACCCTCGGAATATATCCCAAAGTATCTACAAGGGCGTGAGGATCTTCAGGCAAGTGAAACAGATTTATTGAACTCAAGTGTTAGATCCTAGTAACACATGGTAAACTGCATATCCACTATCCAGTAGGGGTGCTCAGAAAAACCAATTGCCCCACTTGCCTATATGGGAGCCTTACTATATATTAAGCACAGGGGGCTTTGACTTTTCTGTAGGTGGTGCCTGACCTGTAATTCATCTTGGGCCCACAAAGGATACTCAAATGACTGGGTATTATTATAAAGGGTATTTATGGCTCTAAAAACAAAGTGCATCAGCATTTAGTCTTTTTTCTCTCTTGTGCTCCAGAAGGTGCTCACAAATCTTTTAAGCCCTAAGATGCTAAAACTGTTTAATATCAGCAAGCCGGATATCTCAGGTGCTCCTAGCTGTTGCACGGCGCTATGGGCCGCAGTTCCAACAGCAGAAAATCCATTTGGCCAGTAGATGGTCGACGCCTGCCAAATAGGTTATTACACAAATACATTTCGCAATATTCCCAAAAACCTTACCGTAGAATCTTATTTTCCAAAAAACACAACCCCTTCTCTACCAAGACAATTTCCAAATATAACCACTCCCAGGAACTTAAGTCACAAAATACATAATTTTCTAAGTATTCCCCAAAAGCCAGACTGTTTAAACGCAATAGAAATTTGCGTCTCAATGGAGAAGGAGCAGAAATCCTATAGTTTCAACTCATTTTAGGCATAGACTCCCTGGAGACCCTGAAATTTAATGTGAAGTGCAGGCACCTGGAGAATTTTAGTTGGGGGTGGCTCAGTTACAAATCTGGGCAATGTTACGGTAAGACTGGTTGCCAAATGAGTTTAACATTGCCATGGTGCCTTGCTTTGAATTTCTGAGGAGGCTGGTGTTGGTCACTGGCTGCAGAAAGTTTGCCAAAATAAGGGGCCTAACACATAAAAGCAATGAGTGGTCGTCTTTGGGGGGGAAATTTTAGGTTTCCTAACTTTAAAGAAACAAGGCTTTTTAACCCATAGGTTTCAATTAGCATAGAAATCCACACTTCTGGAAAGCGCCTCTCTGTACTATAAATAATGCAACATTAATCTACTCACTGCAGGACAGCACCTCTTCGCAGATCGGTTCGATTTTCAGTTTTTAGTAACCTACATCCCATTCTTAAACAAAATAACTCCTACATGAAAAACAAGCTGATTTCGAATCACCAAATCGATCCGCAATTAAATTTCACATTGATTTGGATGGCGGGTATTTCGTTTTTGAAAATGCGCCTAAAATACAAAAACTGTGATTTACGGATTCTGAACTAAACCAATTGCCCATCTCTACAGCAAATAAAAGGTGTCTTTTGAGAGAGAGAGAGGGCTTCTCTTGGTATGGGGAAAGGTAACCTCAAAATGCAATTACCCAGTACAAGATGCTTGGCCACTGCCTCTATGGTTAGACTTGAATCTAAGGCGCCGCGGCCTACATCAGGTGCGAGCCTGCAACCAACCCACTCTGCAAGGTCACCACCAAAGGGAGGGGGGTGCCGCAACCATAGCACCTGGAATACCACAAAGAAAGGCTGGAACCTCAAGCAGAGAACAGTACTGGTGAAAATAATTTTATTGAAGAGCAAAGCAAACCCCCACAAATCGGAGACATTTCAGCCTGGAGACCTTAATCATACATACTGTTAAAAGCCATCTCACACTATATATACACATCCACGATACACCACTTAAGCAATCAAGTGATTAAACTCTGAATTCAGTTAACCCAATGTGCGTCTAGTATCCATTCGTGTATATTGTAACGAGCAGGGCCGGATTAACATAGGGGCTGATGGAGCAGCAGCTCCATGCCCATGCCCCAGAACCGGCCCAGAGAAAGCATAACTATGTCTGCATGTGGACCCTTTTATCTCCAACTCCATAGCAGCTACATGGTCATGTGAGGTATCACTGGAAAGGCCAGATCATGGCCTTTCCAATAATATCAAATATGACCAGGTTTTATGTAACAGTACAAACAAAATAATAAATTTCTTATTTTTTGTAACACCACAATAGTTTTTACTTTACAATTATAAAGTGAACAATGATGCTGCACTAACTCACCATCACATTTCTCATGTCACCAAGTGTGGAGGTGATGTCAGAATCCATTGTTACATTAAAAACCTAAACCACTGCACTGCAGCGAAGAGCACTGAGGAAGGGGGGGGCTTTAGACCCCCTACGTCATTAATCTTTACACCTTACAAGGTCAAGTGAGGTGTCATTGGGCAGGTCAGAGTTTAAACGTGACCATGCAGTATCGAAAAGAAAACAAAAACTTTTTTTTTTTCATTTCTGTGTGAGGCATTGTGCAGTATGATTTGGTACAGTCTTATTTTTTTTGTAGTTAAAGTTTTTATTTTGTAAATAGCAAAAAGGTCACAGGTTGACCGGCAATATCGGCATCGCAGGGCCATAGGAACTCACATAATATCACATACATAGAAAGGTTCAGCTATAGTAGGTAGAACAGCAGTAAACAAGGGCCATCATAGCATACATAAGGAACGAAAACGACATCAAAGGCCATAATAAGTCATCTGCTGAGAAACGTGAAGTTAAAAATAAAAATGTCACCTGAAAAATCTAGGATATCTTTGGTGAGTCATAGGGAATGAGGGGGGTTAGCAAAATCATCTGAAAAATACGGCTCAAAAAAGGAGGGAAGAAAACAGTAGACAAGCAAAAAATCTGTTATAGACATCTATGAAAATAACAAAAAAGGTGAAAAAAAAATGGGCAAAGGCCATAAACGTGCCGTCCCAACCACATCCCGGCGATCTAAATGACCATGGGAGGGCAAGGGAGAGGAAAAAGGCACTAGGCCTGGGAAAACCAGTAAAAGGCCAAAAAAAACTCTTAAAATTAGGAGGAACTCAAGTAGGCAGGTATAGTCACTCCGCAGCAAAAAGGAAGGGGGCATCCGGGGGGGAACGCAGGGTCGAACCGGGTCTGGAGCCGAATGAAGGCAGACGGTATGATGCAGTCCACTTCAACCCGTATCCAGCCATATAACTGGGCGCATATCCCCGTCTGGGTGAGGCACCCTGCGGAGTGTCTGCTGGACGAACCGGCTCCACGTGGCACTGGCTCCGGCGTATCCCACAGCACAGGATCGAGTGTGTGTAGGCTCCCCTCCAAGGGGCAGCTTGCCACCGCCAGGAGACACCGTCTTCACAGACTGCACATGGGGGCCGCCAGCCCGCGCTGCGATCTTCAGCTCTGTAGCAGGCACCTCAGCAATCAGCACTGCTCTGGAGCTCGCTGCAGGAGCAGCTCCCAGCAGCAGGGGGGTCGACAACAGCATGGCAGCCGCCGGATTTCCCAGGTCAGCACCGCACACCAACGTCTCCTCCTCCACCATAGAACGATCCTCAGCACCAACGACAGGTAGGCCCTCCTCATGCTCGATCTCCCGGACAGCCTTCGCACCTCTGCAGCTCCGCAGTATAGCCATCATCCGGCGCCATAAACCCCTTGTAAGCACATCCGAGTCCGCCTCCCCCAACATATCGAGACAGGCGTCTAGGCCTGTCAATACATCCATTGGCACGTCAGTGGGGGGAGGGGAGGACATCTCGCCGCCAGATCTCATCTCCGCCGCGCTGCCATCTGCCGCTATCGGGAAACGGGGCCCTCCATCTCCTCGGTTTGCAGCAGGTGTCCACTCAGCTGAGTTCCCCTCTGGGAGAATAGAGAGCAGCGAGGCCAAAATGAAGTGGAAATAGGCTGGAAGACGGCCGCCATTGTACACAGGCGGCCATCTTGTTCAGAATATTGGTTTACTTGTATATAACTAGACAGGTTTGTAGCTGAAACTAGAATGAGGTATACGTAGAAATTTAGGAATGCGTTTAGATTAGCAGAAAAGCAATTAAAGCCTTATGAAAGATCTCTGCTGTTCCTGGCACGGAGGAGAAAAGCGACTCAAGGTCGTTGGGGCCCACAGAAAGACAAAGGAGTAGAGATCAGGCCAGGTGCCATCTGTAACAAGTGATTGTAGGCGCAAGGGAGGAGGGCGCAGCCCGGAACAGTAAGAGCAATTCATTTTGATTTACTGAAACTAACACAAAGTTTGCCAATTTACAGCCAATTAATGAAATGTCTTTGTATTAGCCAAAGGGAGGTATTAACCCACGTGGGGTGGAATAAAGTGTCATTGGGAGGTGGGCTAACTGGGATGTACCTAATTACGTATTTTTGGGTATAAGATCCCTTGCACGGGTGAAAGGGGGGCTCACTCTTTGCGATTCAATCCTGTGTGGGCACTTGTGTGACGACACAATAAAGTTTGCCTTTCCTGAAGAGACTCGTGTTCTGACAATCCTTACTTGTGCCCGGTCCGGCGCCGTCTTGAAAGTGAATCTGTTTTTGTCCGCCTACATTTTTGGGGGCATCGTGAGCCGGGATACGGGCCCTTTCCGGGCACACAGTAACGGGCTGCTGTGAACACAGTGCAGTGCTTGACTGCAGCGGGTGCGAGAATCCCGATGGTTGGGCGTCCGTTGAAGGTGAGCTGACATCTGCAGGCGCCAAGCAGGATTTTCTGTTCAGTGGACCTCGTCTCGTCCCAAACGGACCCCCGACCAGGGAACTGGGACACCGAGTCTGAGGAAACAGCAAGCAGCGCCGGCGATAGGTAACGTGTCTTCTATGTTTTGTATGTCTAAAGGAGATACCGGTATCTAAGGGAAACGTCCGACTGAGATAGACGGATAAGAGGATGCGATGGCCACCATCCTATTGGCATATCTAGCCCGCCGCTGATAGCACTGACATTGCTAAGGAGCCAGAGTGGCTAGCGGGTGTCTGGATTTGGGGGAATTGAATGCCAATCAAAGGGTAGTTCTGTAAGAGAGGGAAAAGGTAGCCACGTGGAGTTGCATAAGTCAGTAGTCAGTGTTTGTAAATAGAGCTTCACCACGTGGGTAAAAGGGAAAGGAGGAGGGATTTTCTGTGACTGGGCTGAGAGCCTGAGTCAGTGCCTAGTGTGTACGTCGTGTAGTGAAAAGGGCTCATAATGGAGCCAGCGGTAGCTGCAGAGATAGTGGTGCCGGGTGGGTGAGATTACCCATAAGGCAAATTGGAATTGCAGACGGCAGTAGAGATATAGAACGGGGTGCACATAGTCACAAGCAGTTAAGAGTTAGAGTTCAAATTACGGGGTATAAGGAGCCACAGAGGAGGGAATGACCCCTCGGCTAGTAGAAAGAGTTGAAGTGTCTATGTTCTGTTATGTGATGAAAGCATCTGATACGGTATGTGTTGTGAATGAATTGACTCGAGTGCTGTGAGTGAACGTGCGCCTACTCGCTCCGCGAGGAAGCAAATACGAGTTTTGACCCCGAACGTACGTTTCCGGCTCAGGCGACTGCAGATGGCTACTGAAGGGGGAAGCGCCTGCAGACACGGATGAATTGGTGATTGAAGTATCAGACTGTAGATTTTAACTGTTGTTGAAATAATATATCTGTATTGCAAAGAGTACTGTTTTCAAGAATAATACTGGGTAACGGGTCATCTAAGCCCAAGAAGGTGAAGGAGGGTGAGACGCCCCTAGAATATATGGTGCGGAATTTCGAAGCATTATATAAAACTCATGACTATGGTGTAGAATTAAAAAAAAAAAAGAAGTTAAAAGTAATGTGTACAGTTGTGTGGCCGTTGTTAGTCCCAGGATGGCCAGAGCAGGGGTCAATGGACCCGGAGTTGGTACAGAAGGTACATTCCCAAGTCACAGAGCAGTACGGACATCCTGAACAATACCCGTATATAGATATATGGAGATATTGTATTAAAAACAAGAGTTATTTTATAATGATAGCGGGGAGAAATAAGAAGCAGGACCCCCAAAATAATGGAGAGAGAGAGAGAGAGGTGTTAGTAGAACAACCGGAAGAGAGTGATGTTTTACCCCCGTCCTATCCATCATGTTATGGGGCAGCTAGGAAAGTTTTGAGTGCCGCGGTTGCACGGACGGAGAGGGGGGAGCGGGCAGCTGCTGTGTCTCGGTCAGCTCCCTCTGCTCCGTCCTGTGTGACTGAGGAAGAAGAGCAGGGCGCCGCGAATGGAGGAGATAGAGAGGCTCCACCAGAAAAGATTGAGATGCCCGATGGGAGCATATATAAATTAATTAATATTTTACGGAGTGAGATGATTGTGGTGCTGTATGGCTTGTGTGTGTGATTCAGACTGATTTTGTCCGATTGTGTTTATAATTGATCTATTAAACTAAAGTAGGAATGACTGAGAGGTTGTGAGATTGGGCTTCGTACTGTTTTTTTTTAACTCTTTCCTCTCTTCCCTGGTGTATAGGCCCCCTCCTTTCTGACAGACTGTTTGAAAGGGCGAAGGGGGAGGGAGTCACTTTGTTTTTCTTTGCTCTCTGATAGCTGGAAAGAATAACCCTTTGTGTATCTGTGCAGCGAATTCAAAGTAAAGAGGAATAGGAAAAAAAAGAATTACTATATTTAGCTAATTTTAATGCGTGTTACAATGGAATATTTGTTTGAAGTCTGTTGAGTGCAAGATATATGTTTATATTTTGTGTTGATATTATTCCAAAAGTTTTAGTTTTGTTCAGAGCTAGAATTAAATAAAAAAAAAAAAAGGAAGTCCTGGTTTTTATATTGTTACACACAAACAATAATAAGTACGTAATAATATACAATATTGTCTATCAAAATATAAAATTTATTAACAAATTAAATTGAAATATATGAAACGGTTAGAAAATTAATATTAAAAGAAAAAAAATTCGAGAAATAATTAAAGTAGTTTTTCTTTACTGTTTCTAAAAGGTATGTTTTTGTTTAATTTTTGATGGAATGGTTATTTTATTGTTATGAGATGTTAGGAGTGGTCTTATGACAATGGAATAATTTTTTTTTTTTTCAGATGTGGTATTAAGAGTCTGTTTTGGGCTACGGGAAAAGATCTCTGAAAATATTGTTTATACAATGTGTATATGTATATGCCCGAATGTCCCATCCGGCTCCTGGGGCGGGATATCTTTTGCAAATTGCAAGCCCAAATTATGTTTTTTCCCGGGGGTCACGCTCAATTAGACCTGCCGGAGAGTGGCGGCTCTGCTCGGCAGCATATTCCAGCCAGTCCGCACAATCCACAATCTGTGAAAATCGCAGTAGTTATGTCAAAGGAGGAAGAATGGCGCACGGCACCTACTCTGTCTGCCACGCCGGATCCGCACGCACTACTCCTTGGAATTCCTGAGGTGGGGGCGGAGGAAAACCCGCCCAGATGAGTTGAATCACAGCCCGGCGCAACACCGGTGGCTCTAAGACAATATTATATCCCACAGAAAGCCAAGCAGAATATACAGATATATTTACAGAGATTTAAAGATCACGGCATATTAAAATTCTGCGTGTCACCATGGAACACACCCCTATTGCCAGTCTTGAAAGAGAGGACACAAGAGTATCGCCCTGTCCAAGATTTATGAGCTGTCAACGAGGCCACAGTAACACTACACCCTGTGGTTCCTAATCTATACAATTTACTGGCGTTAATTCCCGGAGATACACAATATTACACAGTGCTTGATTTAAAAGACGCTTTTTTTTGCATCCGTCTGGCTCCAGCAAGCCAGCCCCTTTTTGCATTTCAGTGGGAAAAGTCTACCACGGGGGCGCGCTATCAAATGACGTGGACGCGCCTCCCTCAAAGTTTCAAAAAAAAAATTCGCCCACGATTTTCAGGTGCGCGCTTAGCCAAGATCTCCTCGCCTTCAACGCTCAGCCAGACAAAGTAGTGTTACTACAATATGTTGATGATTTATTACTGGCTTCCCCCACAGAAAAAGACTGTTTATCCGCCACAAAAGCTTTGCTACATCTGCTAAGCCAAGCAGGTTACAGAGTTTCTAAAAAGAAAGCACAAATATGTAAACGCAGTGTAAAATATCTGGGCTTCCAGTAAACAGGTACCAAACGTGCACTGGGGCAGAAAGAAAAGAAGCGGTGTGCCGCATACCCCAACCAAAGACCAGGAGACAAGTCCGTGAGTTCCTGGGAGCTGCAGGCTTCTGCCGCCTGTGGATCCCCAACTTCGCCGATATTGCCAAGCCGCTTCATCAAGCCACCAAGGGGGGAGAACTAGACCCCTTTCATTGGGAAGAAGAGCAAACAGCAGCGTTCCTGAAATTAAAGACTCTGCTAATGGAAGCCCCTGCACTGGGCCTGCCAGATCACAGCAAGCCTTTCCAGCTGTTCGTACATGAACATAATCAAACAGCGACAGGAGTATTGGTCCAGACCTTTGGCTCATGGCTGAGACCTGTGGCCTACCTCTCCAAGCAACTCGACCCTGTGGCCTGCGGCCTACCCCCATGCCTGAAAGCAGTGTCTGCCACCGCAATGCTGATAGCAGAAGCAGACAAGCTGACCCTTGGACAGGTTCTTCATGTCAAGGTGCCCCACGCTGTCAAGGCTCTGCTGGATGTCAAAGGAGGTTACTGGTTCAGCAACAGCCGGATGACGAAGTACCAAGCCATGATGTGTGAAAATCCACGGGTTCATTTGGACCTCATCGCTACCTTAAACCCTGCTACTTTACTGCCTGACTGTGAAGAGGATCCAGATAATGAATGCCTCCAAGTTATGGAAGAAGTGTTCAGTAGCAGGCCAGATTTGAAAGACGTACCCCTAGACAAATACGATCTACAGCTATTCACTGATGGTAGCAGCTACATGGATGATGGGAAGAAAGTCTCCGGCTATGCAGTAGTCTCAACAGAAGAAGTCATCGAAGCAAAGCCACTGCCAGGCCATACATCTGCACAATTGGCTGAAATAACAGCTTTAACCAGAGCCCTTGAAATTTCTGAAGGCAAAAGAGTAAATATCTATACAGATTCCAAGTACGCCTTCATGATAGTCCATGCACATGGTGCACTCTATAAAGAAAGAGGTCTACTCACGTCTTCAGGACAACAAATTAAATATGCGGCTGAAATCGCGGCCCTTCTGGAAGCAGTGTGGAAACCAAGTGCTGTCAGCATCATGCACTGTCGTGGCCACCAAAAAGGCCGTGATGAAATTCCAAAAGGTAACAGACGCGCAGACCAAGCCGCAAAAGCAGCTGCAAAACCACCACCGCCAGCAGAAGACCAAGCTAAAGTATTGATCTGCAAGCAAGAACCGCAATCCTCTATGCCAAATTACGAGTTCTACATGAATTTGAGAAAGTTTGAACCCCACGGCGAGTTCATTGAAATAATATTGCACAAATGGCAAGATGATTATGAACTATTAGAACTCAATTATGATTACATTCAATGGCTTTTCCCAACTCGGACACAAGGCCGAAATTTCTACTCTACTTCCCTACATCCGCAGGAGACACGCCTAATGGTTAACACCTCAGAAGTTCAGCAAAGACTGCGCAGAGCCTACAACATGATGCTGAAATTCTTCGGCGTAAAAATAGTGGGGGAGGAGGAAGACAAAGAAATAACCGAAGTTGAACGAGCAGAAAATTTCGCGTCACGTTTTGAAAATTTGACAATCAATCCTCACAATAATCTACGGATCACACGAATACTGCACAGTCTGGGAGAATTGGGAGCAGAAGAATATCAAGTCCCACTGGTGAGGTTCTTCCTCAAGGAGATCCTTATCAAGAACAGACTGCCAAGAATGAAGAAAAGTGCAATGAACTTTTTCATACCTGCAGTAAGAGATTCACAAGACAGACAAGATTTGTTATTTTTCGCATGGCGATACTATTTCCCAAAAGAAGAATTCATCTGGGGAAATCATGGAGAATTGGCACGATACAAACCAAAACCAGTGGTAGCTGCACTTCTACGGCGCCACTGAGCGAATGGACACCTGTGTACTCAGAGAAAGAAAAGAAGTGGCTGACAGAAGAACCCGGAGGGTATGGAGAAGATGGATGGTTCCAGATGGAGAATGGACGAATAGTCCTACCAGCAACACTGGCTCCTGAAATCGTAAGAGCACTTCACGCGAGTACCCATGGAGGGAGAGAAATGATGGAGCAACAGTTGGAGCCACATTTCTACGTACCAGGATTGTCAGCAATCTGCAAAGCAACAGCTCAGCAGTGTGTAACATGTGCCAAAAACAACCCGAGAACAGGCCCATCTCAACCCCCAGGGAAACAGCCAATCGGGCTATCCCCAATGGCATCATTACAAATAGACTTTACAGTGCTGCCACCCTGCAAAGGATACAAATATTTACTAGTGATGGTGTGCACTTTGACAGGATGGGTGGAAGCCTTCCCAACAAGAACTGAAAAGACTACAGAAGTAGTAAAGAGTCTGATGAAAGAAATAATACCACGTTACGGGCTTCCACTCGAAATAGGGTCAGACAATGGCCCCGCATTCATCCAGAACTGTTTACAACAACTTGCCCGGCTACTGGGCATCACCTGGAAGCTACACACTGCCTACAGACTCCAAAGTTCGGGAAAAGTTGAAAGAATGAACCGTACCCTAAAGACTTTGATGTCCAAACTGTGCCAAGAGACGTCACTAGGCTGGTTGGACTTGCTGCCGATAGTCCTTTTGCACATTAGGTGCAGACCAACCCCCCAATTGAAGCTAAGTCCGTACGAACTTATGTTTGGACGGCCAACCCCTCTAATTAATGGACTAAGGGGGGACCTTCGGGCATTGGGAGAAACTAAACTAAATGATCAGGTAGTAATGCTGGGTAAATCAATGCAGAAATTAAATACTTGGGTGGGGGATAATATACCGCATTTTCTGTATCCTTCACTGCATAAGTATTGTCCGGGTGACTCAGTATGGGTAAAAGAGTGGAAAAATGATCCACTAGGTCCAAAATGGAGAGGTCCTTATCTTGTCCTGTTATCAACCCCCACAGCAGTAAAGGTTGCCGAGGTGGTCCCGTGGATACATCACTCCAGAGTGAAAGCAGCTGCAGCCAGTCCTGAACCAGCATGGAAGGTCGTTACCAACGAGACCAACCCGCTGAGGCTGAAGCTGACAAAGACCACAGCCATGAGCACCTAAAATGATCCTAACCCAGATAATACAGAGGATCAACAAGTGGGTGTTTTGATGGGCACAGGTCCTGACCACCCGCCAACGGGGGATACCCACAGGGTGCTTTTTAGGGGCCCGGCCCCCACCCTTGATCATCCAGAAATGTTTTTTACTTTTGAAATTCCGGTGGGGAGGGATTGGGTTTATGTGACTGTGAAAAGAATTGCCCAAGGAATTCTGACATTCGGGGCATTTGTGGTGCTGATTTTATATCTTGCTAATTTGATTTATGGACTCTCGCGTGGAGCAGGCCCTAATTGTACGGGCAATGTGGGGAAAGTGAATATTTCCCATATCTGGAATGGTACGCACCCGGTGATGGAGAACCGTACCATGTGGAGACAAAAACGAGAGGCGCTATCTGGAACCAACCCAAGAGGACATTTACTTGTGCAATTCAAATATGACTATGCTAAAAAGTCTGGGCAAACCGCATGCTGGGTGTGTAGTAGACTGCACCCAGAGACAATTCATATACCATTTGCCTCTGTTCCAATGAATTTGAGTATGTTTGTATCAGGGAATGTCACAATACATGCTGTCGATGCACCAAGGGAAAAGACAGAATCAGTCAGTCCCGGGTACCCCATAATAGGACCAGTGTATCCACCAGAATGGTGTTTTCAACTAGGACCAGATAAAGAAATAAATAACGAGGGTGGGTTATGTAACTCAAGTCAGTTCAACTGGACATCATACATTTACATATTCAAAACAGGACAAAAGGCGAATTATTTATATATACGATGCAGGCAACTCACTAGAGACCAAGAGGCGGTGATTGGGAATGTGACCAATGGGAGGCAGGGTGCAGTGGATATGATGAGACGGCTGAGACACCTTGCGATAGAGATATCAAAGGGAACACTATATTCATCACCATTTATAGTGAAAGGAGGGTACCAGGTGTGCTGTGAAAGGGTGTGTTACACATGGGTACCACCAACAATAACGGGAATGTGTTATTTGGCTAAGCTGGTCCCAATCCAGAGACTAAGGGGAGAAGACACAAACACAGACACAGAACTACACCCTAGGTACCCACTGGTGTTTGAAAGACCAAAGAGAGAATTGTTCGCGAAGATGGATCGAATATGGACATGGTTGCCAGCATGGACTGGATGGGGAGGAGAGATGATGAGGAGATTGAATAGCTATGTCAATTTGATGGATGAGATTCTGAATAGAACCAGTATGGATATCCAGCTGCTGAATCTGGAAATGCGTGAGTTACGAAAGGTGCAGATGATACATGATATGGCGCTTGAGCAGATCAGTGCGGCCTTGAATGGATTGTGTGAAATGACAATGCACTATGAATGTTGCACCTTCATCAGAAACACTACACATGAAGTCCCAGATTATTACCAGGTAATTCAAGATCACCAAGAGAAGGTAGCACAGTTGCAGGGTATAGCCAGGAGGATTGCTGCCGAAGGCTGGAATCCGCTCCGTGGGTTTGGAGCAATGGGAGAATGGTTTGGTTCCATCTTGAGATTTATCTCACGGATTGGATCCATGATACTCATGATAGTGGTGATCTTGATCATAGGGATACTGATATACCGCATAGGGCTATGTTTATGGCCACTGTGCAAAACAGCACTGACACCTACACAAACACAGAAGATACCACTGATAATCCCACAGGGTATGTTCCCAGTGAAAGAAACCCCCCCCCGTACAAGGAGTTTCAGAATAGTGGAGTGTAATGGCTACAAGTGCCAGGAAAAGATCCTGACACTTGAGCCAAGGGGGGAATGAAGTGGAAATAGGCTGGAAGACGGCCGCCATTGTACACAGGCGGCCATCTTGTTCAGAATATTGGTTTACTTGTATATAACTAGACAGGTTTGTAGCTGAAACTAGAATGAGGTATACGTAGAAATTTAGGAATGCGTTTAGATTAGCAGAAAAGCAATTAAAGCCTTATGAAAGATCTCTGCTGTTCCTGGCACGGAGGAGAAAAGCGACTCAAGGTCGTTGGGGCCCGCAGAAAGACAAAGGAGTAGAGATCAGGCCAGGTGCCATCTGTAACAAGTGATTGTAGGCGCAAGGGAGGAGGGCGCAGCCCGGAACAGTAAGAGCAATTAATTTTGATTTACTGAAACTAACACAAAGTTTGCCAATTTACAGCCAATTTACAGCCAATTAATGAAATGTCTTTGTATTAGCCAAAGGGAGGTATTAACCCACGTGGGGTGGAATAAAGTGTCATTGGGAGGTGGGCTAACTGGGATGTACCTAATTACGTATTTTTGGGTATAAGATCCCTTGCACGGGTGAAAGGGGGGGCTCACTCTTTGCGATTCAATCCTGTGTGGGCACTTGTGTGACGACACAATAAAGTTTGCCTTTCCTGAAGAGACTCGTGTTCTGACAATCCTTACTTGTGCCCGGTCCGGCGCCGTCTTGAAAGTGAATCTGTTTTTGTCCGCCTACAAAAACTCATGTCGGGGGAACAGGCCTCAAGATGGCCGCCGGCAGAGCGACTCAGCCAAGGGACTAGAAATCCCGCGTCTCAGCTCCGGAGGGAGGGCTAAACGAACTCCGGAGGGTATACACCCGGTGGCCAGCTGCTCAGGGGGTACAGCATAGGGTAAACAGCGCAGGTAGTCACCCAGAATTCGCCTTTCCCCGAAATCACAGACAGAGCGCTTGCAAAACGTGACCTCTTCCCTTCACAGCCAGCCACGCCCCCTGTTTTAACCATTTAAATCCACACGTGCGCTTCACTTTTTTTGGGGGGCTATTTTAGAAAATAGCATAGCTCGACATCATCAATATTTATTTATTTATTTATTTTTAAGAGAATAAAACGTTTTATTTAGGTTTTTACAAAGTCTGGAACAACACGCGAGCTCGGAAAACAATTGTGATTCCTTAATCTCTCCGACGCGGTTGTAAACGTTTAAAGGAAATAATACGGCCTCTGCGTGAGATGGATTTCATGCTGGTCCCTTCCTTTTTATCCGTTCTTCATATCGCCCGCTGATTAGTCGCTCTGGATTTTTTTTATTTATTTTTTTAAATTCTTTATTTTGGATTTTCACAATCACAGAATAAGACTGCGTAAAATAAATGGCCACGCAGGACCAATATTCAACATCGGATGAACAGCTTATAGAAAGAAAACAAAGGACGGCTGAGCACATTGAGGGATCAGGGAAGATCGGAGGAGCGTCGTAGAAAAGATCAGGACAGGGGTCTCATCGAAAATAAAGTGTCAACTGATGAACAGCAAATAGTCCTCAAGAACAAACAAAAAAAAAAAAAACAGGGAAGGGGGGTGTCATCACTGATTCAGTAGGGAAGGTGGCTCGTGGAAAACTAGGGAAAGGGGGTCTCTCAAATGACAGCAATCCCAGGACTGCCGGAAAAAACAAAAGGACTGCGTGTTAAATAAAATTATCATGGGGCGTGGCTAGGTGCCTGAAGAAAGCAGTCGCATGTCCGGGCAGCTCCCGCAGAATCACCCTGATTTAATCTACTTTAACGCTGCCATCGGACTTTTCCTGCTTTCCCCTCACGCAGCGACATACCCAGGAACGGGTGGCGTCAAATATTGACCGAGAGAAGTTCCCTGGCTTCGACTGACTTGGCTGTTGGTTTTCGGCCTAGGTGCGGGGTGAGGCAGACCGCCATCTTTGCTACCTCG
Source organism: Leptobrachium leishanense (assembly GCA_009667805.1). Classification (NCBI taxonomy): domain Eukaryota; kingdom Metazoa; phylum Chordata; class Amphibia; order Anura; family Megophryidae; genus Leptobrachium; species Leptobrachium leishanense. Next base: position 78,659,201 of record CM019070.1, on the reverse strand, counting down.
TGCTGCTGTTCAGCCCCTTCCTCCGAGATACCGGTACGTCTAACGGCTATGGGAAAAAAGAGGATCGGTGCGGCGGAGTGCCCTAATCTTCCGGATATCAGGGTCGCGCTGGCGGGCCCGAAGGCGGCAAACGCCCTGCCCCGACCACCGGCGGAAACGGCACCCGGGGAGGTGGGCCCTGCTGCTTCCCTGCAAACCCCACAACTGACGACGCAGGACTCTGAGGATCTTCCGGCGACGAAGCGAGACATCAGAGCCCTTGTGGCGGACGCCCGCTCCTCGTGGGCATCGGAGCTGGCAGAGGTGCGCTGTGATCTCTCCTCCCTACGCACAGAGGTGGCAGATATTGGCTCCCGAACTGACACCTTAACGACTACACAAGCCGAGACCTCTTCCCAAGTTCGGGCACTCCAGACCCAGGTCACTGGACTGCAATCTGCCTTACTGACTCTGGAGGCCCGACATAGGAGACGGAATCTGAAGCTGAGGGGTATCTCGGACGCTGTTCCTACCTCTGATCTCCTGCACATGGTTAACCGGTTGATAAAGACCGTCCTCTCTCTCCCTGCCGAAGCCCCAGATCCGGTGATATCAGCGCATAGAATCCGCAAGGCAGCGGCGGCCCCTCAGGCTGCCACAAAGGACGTCATTGTGGTGTTCGGAGATGTCCTTGTGCGGGAACACTTTCTGGGGGCGACGATTCGAGCTCCCCCGATCCGATTTGAGGGACTGGATGTCACAGTGTTTCGCGACCTCCCGTTTTTGGCCCTAGCAGCACGGCGACAGTTTCGGCCGATTACGACCATGCTTCGAACCCACGAGGTTCGTTATCGCTGGGGAGTCTCGGGCTCCCTGCTCATTCCCCATGGCTCTGCGATATTGGTAGCCTCGACGCTGGACGAAGCACAGACTCACTTATTGACTCTGGGTCTACCCCATCATGTGGTTACTGCTTGTAGGGAGCAGTTGTGGTCCCCTTCGGATGGGCAACCTTATGATCCGACCTAGTCTGTGATACTCGTACGTACTTCACTCTCTTAAAACCGAGACCGACACCGGTCGCTTCCTGACCTTGGCTATTCTCTGATCGACTGTATGCTGACTTCATGCCCCCCCCCTTTTGCTCTTCCTCCTGTTCCCCTTCTCATATTATTCTATCTTCCCCACTAATTAACCCCCCCCCCTTTTTTTTTTTTTTTTTTTTTTTTAGGATTAGAGGCATGGTTTTATTGAGGGCGAGCCGTTGGGACAGTCACCTAGGCTCTCACTGTTCCCTTGGCCCTTCAGTGACCTTTGTCCTGTGGTTCCCTCTGTGGCCCTCTGTCTCCCTGCGGGGTCTCAGAGGAGCGCTGCTGAGTACCACTTTTTTTTTTTGGGCTGCCTTTTCCGATTTTAGGAATTATTATTTTCCTTTTTTTTTTTTTTTTTTTTTTTCTTTTCCTCTTCCTCTCCCTCTCGCTTTTCTTCTTCCCCCACCCCTCTTCTTCTCCCACTCTTCCCCATTCCCCCTTTTATCCCCCCTTATTATGTCCTGATACCAATTACGATAATAGCGGTCCTGTATTACGTTGATTGTACTTGCTTACCTTTCCTGCTGCCAACTGTCATACACCGTTAATGGTTTGATTCCCTTGCATTGTATATGGCATGGCCCTACGGGGTCGTTGTTTTTGTTTTTGTTTCTCTGGCTTTATTGCATTCACTTGTGATTTGCTTAATCATAAATAAAGAATTATAAAAAAAAAAAAAAAAAAAAAAAAAAAGAATAGCTTCTCATATAAATGGTAACAGAGCTGTTGAATGTTAAATGATGCAATGTAAACTCATATGGACATGAGATCACACGCAGTTATTGACTATTGAAAGCTAATTTAATGTGTGTTAAGGCATTTAAACTGTAGAATGGAGGGCTATTAACTTCTCAATAAATCATAACGGAAGTTTGTTAAAAAAAAAAAAAAAAAAAAAATATTATCATCGGGAGGGGGATCAAAGTAACAGAACTCGGCAAGTGGGGGACAGGGAAGAATCCGCATGGGGGTGGGGAGGTCATCTCAACAAGGTACGGGTCTGCAACATAAAAGAAAATAAGGGGAACAAAACAGACCGCTCAACCTGTGTCCAGCGAAAAGGCCGCTTGTGCAACCACATCACGTGGAGGTATCTCTCGGAGGGCGCGACAGACAGACATCCACAGGGCCCACTTCACCACAGCCAGGGCAATGGCGCAAAGCTCAGATAAGTGCCGCACCCAGCCGGCAGACAGCCTCCTGGAGGTCCAACGCAGTCCCGGTGTCGTCACTCAGTGGCACCTCTCCGTTGTGTTGCTCCGGGGTCCCAGCCTCCATCCCGGGAACGTCATCCATGCTGTCAGTCGAGGATCCGTTTATCTGCGCAGCTCCATCTGATACCTCCGCCTGCTGATCCAGCCCTGGCACTGCCATCAGACGGCGCCACGTGCCGCGTGTAAGCGGGCTCTCGTCATCGTCTCCAGCCATAGACTTTAAACACGCCTCGAGGTCCTCCAGTACAGCTCCCAAATTTCTGGTGGGGGTGCGCAAGCTGGCCGTCGCCAGGCCGTACCGTCCCCAGTCATCTCTGCTGTGGGTCCAGCAACCGAGGCCGGAAGATGGGGGGCCGTCCATCCCCACGGCTCACAGCAAACGTGTACCCAGGTAAAGGGGCTGACGGAGGTTCAGGCTGCGCTCAAGCTGAAGCCTAGGCCCCCCGACATCAATATTTAGGCCATGAGGTTGTGGGGTTTGAAAATTAAAGATCTGTTTAATTGCTTCCTCTCCTAACATATTTTCCAGGTCACCTCCTCTTCCAGGTATCTTAATATTCCTTATTCCTATAAATGTCAGGCCTTTCGGGTCACAATTATGTTTTTGTTTAAGATGGGAAACACTGTGTTGTTCGTATCCTTTTTTATTGTTTCTGATGTGTTCTTGGATTCTCACATTTAAGGATCTCTAGGTTCTACCCACATATTTTTAATCCACAAGGGAAAATAAGTAAAAAGGTGATGTTATTTGAAAAGCAGGTAATTACATCTTCTATCCTAAATAGTCCATCTTTCTTTTCCAATTCCAAAATTGTTCTTTTTTCATTTCCTGTGGTTCGGCAACTTAAACAATTGCCACATCCATAGAATCCTTTACTGATGATACCAAATACTTGCTTCTTGTCAGGTGTTCACGTCTAACTATATTGGATCTTAGGCTCTTAACTCCTCTACAGATGAATCTTTGTCTGGAAGGTAATAAATCATTTAGGATAGGATCTTGGTGGAGTATCGGACAATACTTTCTAATGATTTTCCTTATTTTCTTATTTTTTTTATTATACACATGAATATAAAAGGGTGGCTTGTAAACTGTGTTTCTTATTTATATTTTTCATTATAGGTGGGTAGTGGTCTCCTGTCCACCTTAGCTATTCCTCCTTGTATTCGTATTAGTTCTTCTTTTTCACATCCTCTTTCCTCAAGGCTTATTTTTTTTCCATCTAAATTAAACTATTTCCATTTCAACTAGAATAAAGAATTTATAAGTACAATGAAATCCGCATTTACAAACTGAGTTACAAGTATCACCAAGTAACGTATCAGAAAATAAACCAAAACAGTATTAAATCTTGTACCCTGGGCCAAAGCCTTACTGATTTTAACCCCGAAAAGAGACCAGGATTGTTGCTAAGCATATATACAAGGAAGGAAGAGAAGTGATGGAAGAAATAATAACTAGAAAAGTAAAAGGAGGGTGGTGGAGATGGTGGATGGCAGATAACACGTGGCATTCCTGGCTCGCCCCCATGATCCTGAAGGGCAGCAGGAGGACATGGAAGAGGCCACTTGGCCACGGTGCTCTAGGGCCAGGTATGGTAGGCAAAGCCACGGAAGCTGCCACGGTGATGAGCCCACATGCATTATGCTGTATTGCTGTCCGGGAAGAAAAGTATAAGTTTTTAAAAAAAGGAGAGGAGTAGGGTTGAGATGTTCAGTTCGATCGGTTCGGAGTTCGATTCGAACATTGGCCGTTCGAAAGTTCACGAACTTCGAACTTTTTGGGACGTTCGCCAAAAGTTCGGAAAAAAATATTTTTGAAAGTATAAAAAAATGCTTAAAAAATACAAAAAAATCTAGAAATAAAGAGACTCTTTACTGCTGAATATTATAAGCAATGGTTTATTAGATATTGAATTAAAACGGGAATATTTTTAACATTGAAGCCTATGGGATAAAACATTCTTTTTACTAAAACATCAGGCAGACATGGCCCTCTAATCAGGCACTGTAGAGGGCAGCCTGCCAGGGCCTCCCAAGGATCCCCTTGAGGAGCATGCGGCCACCGGATGACAGAGCTGCGACTGAGCGGGCTAGCCGCCCGGGTGCATGTGGCAGAGAAAGGCAGCGCAGGGAGGGAGCCACTGCACCTGCGGCCATGGCAGACCCCCCCCCACAACCAGGATCCAGGGAGCCCCCACTGACCAACAGGCTAAGGTAAGGTGACACATTTCTAAAAAAAAAAAAAATCCGAGGACATTTTTAAATGTCCCCGGGAACATAAAATATTTTTTTTTTCTTTCTCTACCTTGCTGAATGTATTTAATTATATATATTAGATACATTCAGCCAGGTAGAGGGGGTGGCATGTGGGATGCGCAGGGTCTCAGGCAGTGGTTTGTTTTATTTGTGTGTATATTTTTAGCAAATTTATAAGGGAAGGTAAGGGCAGGTATGATATATATAAATAGATAAGATATATATCTATATTCTTATAAATATATATATCCAGACTTGTATTACACACACATTTTGGCAACTAATTCCCCCCCCCATTTGGCTGATCCCTCCAGAAGAAATGTTGAACCCGATAGAGCAGAGAATAATATATATATTTTCTGCTCTGTCGGGTTCAACATTTCTTCTGGAGGGATCAGCCAAATGGGGGGGGGGGGCGCATTTAGTTGAGATTGTCCACATGCCACCCCCATGTGCATATGTGTATATATGGTCTGAGGTCTGTGGGTGGGTGTTTATATATATCTGCGTGTTGATATATACATATATATAGGTCTGCTTGTTGATATATACGTATATGTCTGTGTGTGGTATCAATGCATCCCTACTCTATACACAGCGCTCGTGTCCCTATAATATATGATTAGGGGTTACCTTTTTTAATATTTTTATACTATTCCTATTAAATTAACAGTAATTTTTGATGTATTTTATTCAGTAGAACTTTTTTTTTGCCTATATAACATGTGCTTTGTGAAAATAAAACGGTTTTGTGTGTACATTTTAATTTAGTTAGTGGATTCCTGTCCAGTGCGGTGAGAAGTAAACGTAATGCAGTACTTGGACCCATTCTCTTTAATATTTTTATTAGTGATATTTTAGAAGGTATTAATGGAAAAGTATGTCTTTTTGCCGATGACACAAAAATTTGCAACAGGGTTGACGTTCCTGGAGGGATCAGCCAAACGACAAATGATTTAGGTAAACTAAAAAAATGGTCGGAGTTGTGGCAATTGAGTTTTAATGTGGATAAGTGCAAGATAATGCACCTGGGACGTAAAAACCCAAGGGCTGAATATAGAATATTTGATACAGTCCTAACCTCAACATCTGAGGAAAGGGATTTAGGGGTTATTATTTCAGAGGATCTAAGGGTAAGTAGTCAATGTAATAGAGCAGCAGGAAATGCTAGCAGAATGCTTGGTTGTGTAGGGAGAGGTATTAGCAGTAGGAAAAGGGAAGTGCTCATGCCACTGTACAGAGCACTGGTGAGACCTCACTTGGAGTACTGTGTGCAGTACTGGAGACCGTATCTCCAGAAGGATATAGACATCTTAGAGAGAGTTCAGAGAAGGGCTACTAAAATGGTGTACGGCTTGAAGGAGAAAAGTTACCAGGAAAGGCTTAATGATCTTAACATGTACAGCTTGGAAAAAAGACGAGACAGAGGAGATATGATAGAAACATTTAAATACGTAAAGGGAATCCACAAGGTAGAGGAAGGGAGTATATTTAAACGGAAACAAAGTAGCAAAACAAGAGGACATAGTCTTAGATTAGAGGGGCAAAGGTTTAAAAGTAACATCAGAAAGCATTATTTTACTGAGAGGGTGGTGGATACATGGAACAGCCTTCCAGTTGAAGTGGTTGAGGCCAAAACAGTGATTGAATTTAAGCAGGCATGGGATAGGCATAAGGCTATCCTAAACAAAAGATAAATCCAGGTTAAGTATCCATGTAATTGGGCAGACTAGATGGGCCGAAAGGTTCTTATCTGCCGACATTTTTCTATGTTTCTATGTTTCTAGACAAGCTGCGAGGCGGAGCGGAGTGAAATCAAGCCTGCAAAATGTTTGCTTCTCTTCACTTCGCTACACTGTGCGTCGCTACACCCTCAGTGTGTCTCAGCCTTTATTCCCGCATCACTAGCTTACCGAATCAGTTTGTACACTTGTTACTGACCCTGCTTGTTCTGAGGACCTGATCTGTTGCCGACTTTGCCTGCCATTTGACTATTCTCTCTGTGTATTCCCTGCCTGTTCTGCTTGCTTCCTGTTGCTACTGGTGTGCGCCAATTCTCACCATATACAGTAGCGCAGTACAAGTGCCTAAACATTGCTGACCCGGTTTTGTTATAGCTGCTGATGTAACTGAATAGATCGGGGATCTCTTCTGCATTACCAAAACCTCCACCACTGCACTCTTCCACAATACCTCAGAGGGGTTACGGTGTGAAGGCACTTGCTGCCACCAAATGCACAATATTTGGATGTAATGCCACTGACGCCTATACCAGATTCATATCATTATAATATTGGATGGCAGGGTCCACCACTGTACTCTTCCAGGGGCGGATCCAGAGACTAGTCTCGGGAGGGGCACTGACAGAAAATAAGGTGTTTTAGCAGAGAGCCCGACTCACGAGAATTTACAGAGGGCCCGGCTCACAGGAGCTTACAATCTAGAGGAGCAGAGGGCCTGGCTCACAGGAGTTTACAATCTAGAGGAGCAGAGGGCCCGGCTCACAGGAGCTTACAATCTAGAGGAGCAGAGGGTACCCAGGAGCTTACAATCTAGAGAAGCAGAGGACACCCAGGAGCTTACAATCTAGAGGAGCAGAGGGCACCCAGGATTTTACAATCTAGAGGAACAGAGGACACCCAGGAGCTTACAATCTAGAGGAGCAGAGGGCACACATGAGTTTACAATCCAGAGGAGCAGAGGGCACCCAGGAGCTTACAATCTAGAGGAGCAGAGGGCACCCAGGAGTTTAAAATCTAGAGGACCAGAAGGCACCCAGGAGCTTACAATCAATAGGAGCAGAGAGCACCCAGGAGCTTACAATCTGGAGGAGCAGAGGACACCCAGAAGTTTACAATCTAGAGGAGCAGAGAGCACCCAGGAGTTTACAATCTGGAGGAGCAGAGGAGACCCAGGAGCTTACAATCTAGTGGAGCAGAGAGCACCCAGGATCTAACAATCTGGAGGAGCAGAGGACACCCAGGAGTTTACAATCTAGAGAAGCAGAGAGCACCCAGGAGCTTACAATCTGGAGGAGCAGAGAGCACCCAGGAGCTTACAATCTAGAGGAGCAGAGGGCACCCAGGAGTTTACAATCTAGAGGACCAGAAGGCACCCAGGAGCTTACAATCTATAGGAGCAGAGAGCACCCAGGAGCTTACAATCTGGAGGAGCAGAGGACACCCAGAAGTTTACAATCTAGAGGAGCAGAGAGCACCCAGGAGTTTACAATCTGGAGGAGCAGAGGAGACCCAGGAGCTTACAATCTAGTGGAGCAGAGAGCACCCAGGATCTAACAATCTGGAGGAGCAGAGGACACCCAGGAGTTTACAATCTAGAGAAGCAGAGAGCACCCAGGAGCTTACAATCTGGAGGAGCAGAGAGCACCCAGGAGCTTGCAATCTGGAGGAGCAGAGGACACCCAGGAGCTTGCAATCTAGAGGACCAGAAGGCACCCAGGAGTTTACAATCTAGAGGAGCAGAGAGTACCCAGGAGCTTACAATCTGGAGGAGCAGAGGACACCCAGGAGCTTACAATCTAGAGGAAAAGAGAGCACCCAGGAGTTTACAATCTGGAGGAGCAGAGGACACCCAGGAGCTTACAATCTAGAGGAGCAGAGAGCACCCAGGAGTTTACAATCTAGAGGAGCAGAGAGCACCCAGGAGTTTACAATCTAGAGGAGCAGAGGACACCCAGGAGTTTACAATCTAGAGGAGCAGAGAGCACCCAGGAGTTTACAATCTGGGGGAGCAGAGAGCACCCAGGAGCTTACAATCTGGAGGAGCAGAGGACACCCAGGAGTTTACAACCTAGAGGACCAGAAGGCACCCAGGAGTTTACAATCTGGAGGAGCAGAGGACACCCAGGAGCTTGCAATCTAGAGGACCAGAAGGCACCCAGGAGCTTACAATCTAGAGGAGCAGAGAGTACCCAGGAGTTTACAATCTGGAGGAGCAGAGGACACCCAGGAGCTTACAATCTAGAGGAAAAGAGAGCACCCAGGAGTTTACAATCTGGAGGAGCAGAGGACACCCAGGAGCTTACAATCTAGAGGAGCAGAGAGCACCCAGGAGTTTACAATCTAGAGGAGCAGAGGACACCCAGGAGCTTACAATCTAGAGGAGCAGAGAGCACCCAGGAGTTTACAATCTAGAGGAGCAGAGGACACCCAGGAGCTTACAATCTAGCGGAGCAGAGAGCACCCAGGAGTTTACAATCTAGAGGAGCAGAGGACACCCAGGAGCTTACAATCTAGAGGAGCAGAGAGCACCCAGGAGTTTACAATCTGGGGGAGCAGAGAGCACCCAGGAGTTTACAATCTGGAGGAGCAGAGGACACCCAGGAGCTTACAATCTAGAGGACCAGAAGGCACCCAGGAGCTTACAATCTAGAGGAGCAGAGAGCACCCAGGAGCTTACAATCTGGAGGAGCAGAGGACACCCAGGAGCTTACAATCTAGAGGAGCAGTTTACAGATTCATATCTGAGAGGTTTATTACTGTGCAGCTCTAGCTTTGTTATACACCCTGGAGGAAGGATCAAACTCTCAGGGACCCATTACTTACCTCCCTGGTGTCCCTGCATGGAGGCTCCAGCCCCTCTCTCCTCTGATCCTGTTGCTCAGTGCAGCCTCAGATCCAGCCCTTTCCTGTGGCTGTCAGGCAGGCATGGAAGGAGACAGGCTCAGCGACATGGTCACTGGGAAAAGGATCACCACGTGACACGCCCCTGACACATGACTGGAAGGGGCAATCCTCAGTGCTTCTGCGCAGTGTGTGCCTCTGCAAATCACCATGTCTGCATTCACTGCACACATCGTGATTTGAGTTCTGGAGGTCAGCCTGGCATCTGCACTGCTCGGGGGGGGGGCAATTGCCCCCCCGGATCCGCCCCTGCACTCTTCCACAATACTCACTTTTGTTGCACATGGAACACATAGAAACGAGCGCAGATGACACTTTTTTTCCCTTGTTATGTTTTATACATTAACTGGGCTGTTACTCCTGGTTGTTGCAGCCGCTCCAGTGAGTATGGGCGCAACGCCATTTTTTCTGTATGTATATTATGCTTGTAACTCCAGTTCGTCGTTTTGCTGCTACTCCTCTTTCCATGTTTTTGTTTTTGATCCCAAATGGGAAGTGTTTGGTGCGTGTATAAATAAATCCCACCATTTCTCTGCACCTCCTTAGCTGAAAAGCAGCAGGAGGGGCTTGGAGCTGCACAGTAGAGCGGCTTTTTGGTTACATTGGTTAGGTACTCACTCTATAAAGAGGTGCCTTGAAGTGGCGAGTGAGCTTACGTTGCAATGGCCATTGAATACAAACAAAAACCTCAGTGTTTTGTTGCACATGGAACACATAGAAACGAGCGCAGATGACACTTTTTTTCCCTTGTTATGTTTTATACATTAACTGGGCTGTTACTCCTGGTTGTTGCAGCCGCTCCGGTGAGTATGGGCGCGACGCCATTTTTTCTGTATGCACCCTAAGGGCGGGTGTCTCACCCTCCGCTGCGTGTTCGCTCCCTGCGAGCATCCGAAGCTGTGCAGCTTCGGCAGTCGCCTGGGGGAAACACATCACCAGCCAATCGCGGCTGGTCACGTGGCTCCCCCAGGCGAGCGCCCAAGCTGCACGCCGCCGGACGCTCAGAGGGAGTGAACACACGGCGGAGGTGAGCTGGGGCATATCCATGAGCTGCTGGGGCATATCCATGAGCTGGGGGCAGTATCCATGAGCTGGGGCAGTATATCCATGAGCTGGGGCAGTATATCCATGAGCTGGGGCAGTATATCCATGAGCTGGGGCATATCCATGAGCTGGGGCAGTATCCATGAGCTGGGGGCAGTATCCATGAGCTGCTGGGGCATATCCATCTGCTGGGGAAATATCCATGAGCTGGGGGCATTATCCATGAGCTGGGGCAATATCCATGAGCTGGGGCATATCCATGAGCTGGGGCAATATCCATGAGCTGGGGCAATATCCATGAGCTGGGGGCAGTATCCATGAGCTGGGGCATATCCATGAGCTGGGGCAGTATCCATGAGCTGGGGCAGTATCCATGAGCTGGGGGCAGTATCCATGAGCTGGGGCAGTATATCCATGAGCTGGGGGCAGTATCCATGAGCTGGGGCATATCCATGAGCTGGGGCAATATCCATGAGCTGGGGCATATCCATGAGCTGGGGCAATATCCATGAGCTGGGGCATTTCCATGAGCTGGGGCAATATCCATGAGCTGGGGGCAGTATCCACGAGCTGGGGCATATCCATGAGCTGAGGCAGTATCCATGAGCTGGGGCATATCCATGAGCTGGGGCAATATCCATGAGCTGGGGCAATATCCATGAGCTGGGGCATTTCCATGAGCTGGGGTATATCCATGAGCTGAGGCAGTATCCATGTGCTGGGGCAATATCCATGAGCTGGGGGCAGTATCCATGAGCTGGGGCATATCCATGAGCTGGGGCAATATCCATGAGCTGGGGGCAGTATCCATGAGCTGGGGCAGTATCCATGAGCTGGGGCAGTATATCCATGAGCTGGGCAGTATATCCATGAGCTGGGGCAGTATCCATGTGCTGGGGGCATTATCCATGAGCTGGGGGCATTATCCATGAGCTGGGGGCATATCCATGAGCTGGGGCAGTATCCATGAGCTGGGGCAGTATCCATGAGCTGGGGCAAATTCATGAGCTGGGGCAGTATCCATGAGCTAAGGCAATATCCATGAGCTGGGGCAATATCCATGAGCTGGAGCAGTATATCCATGAGCTGGGGCAGTATATCCATGAGCTGGGCAGTATATCCATGAGCTGGGGCAGTATCCATGTGCTGGGGGCATTATCCATGAGCTGGGGGCATTATCCATGAGCTGGGGGCATTATCCATGAGCTGGGGGCATTATCCATGTGTTGGGGCATATCCATGAGCTGGGGGCATCATCCATGAGCTGGGGCAGTATCCATGAGCTGCTGGGGCAGTATATCCATGAGCTGGGGCTATATCCATGAGCTGGGGCAATATCCATGAGCTGGGGCATTATCCATGAGCTGGGGCAATATCCACAAGCTGCTGGGGCAGTATATCCATGTGCTGGGGGCAGTATATCCATGTGCTGGGGCAGTATATCCATGACCTGGAGCAATATCCATGAGCTGGAGCCATTATCCATGAGCTGGGGCATATCCATGAGCTGGGGCATATCCATGAGCTGCTGGGGCAGTATCCATGAGCTGCTGGGGCAGTATCCATGAGCGGGGGCAGTATATCCATGTGCTGGGGCAGTATCCATGAGCTGGGGCATATCCATGAGCTGGGGCAGTATTCATGAACTGGGGCAAATCCATGAGCTGGGGCATTATCCATGAGCTGGGGCATATCCATGAGCTGGGGCAATATCAATGAGAGGAGCTGGGGCAAAATCCATGAGAGGAGCTGGGGCATTATCCATGAGAGCAGCTGGGGCAGTATATCCACGAGAGCAGCTGAACACACGGCGGAGGTGAGCTGGGGCATATCCATGAGCTGCTGGGGCATATCCATGAGCTGGGGGCAGTATCCATGAGCTGGGGCAGTATATCCATGAGCTGGGGCAGTATATCCATGAGCTGGGGCAGTATATCCATGAGCTGGGGCATATCCATGAGCTGGGGCAGTATCCATGAGCTGGGGGCAGTATCCATGAGCTGGGGGCAGTATCCATGAGCTGCTGGGGCATATCCATCTGCTGGGGAAATATCCATGAGCTGGGGGCATTATCCATGAGCTGGGGGCATTATCCATGAGCTGGGGCAATATCCATGAGCTGGGGCATATGCATGAGCTGGGGCAATATCCATGAGCTGGGGCAATATCCATGAGCTGGGGGCAGTATCCATGAGCTGGGGCATATCCATGAGCTGGGGCAGTATCCATGAGCTGGGGGCAGTATCCATGAGCTGGGGCAGTATATCCATGAGCTGGGGGCAGTATCCATGAGCTGGGGCATATCCATGAGCTGGGGCAATATCCATGAGCTGGGGCATATCCATGAGCTGGGGCAATATCCATGAGCTGGGGCATTTCCATGAGCTGGGGCAATATCCATGAGCTGGGGGCAGTATCCACGAGCTGGGGCATATCCATGAGCTGAGGCAGTATCCATGAGCTGGGGCATATCCATGAGCTGGGGCATATCCATGTGCTGGGGCAATATCCATGAGCTGGGGGCAGTATCCATGAGCTGGGGCATATCCATGAGCTGGGGCAATATCCATGAGCTGGGGGCAGTATCCATGAGCTGGGGCAGTATCCATGAGCTGGGGCGGTATATCCATGAGCTGGGCAGTATATCCATGAGCTGGGCAGTATATCCATGAGCTGGGGCAGTATCCATGTGCTGGGGGCATTATCCATGAGCTGGGGGCATTATCCATGAGCTGGGGGCATATCCATGAGCTGGGGCAGTATCCATGAGCTGGGGCAGTATCCATGAGCTGGGGCAAATTCATGAGCTGGGGCAGTATCCATGAGCTAAGGCAATATCCATGAGCTGGGGCAATATCCATGAGCTGGAGCAGTATATCCATGAGCTGGGGCAGTATATCCATGAGCTGGGCAGTATATCCATGAGCTGGGGCAGTATCCATGTGCTGGGGGCATTATCCATGAGCTGGGGGCATTATCCATGAGCTGGGGGCATTATCCATGTGTTGGGGCATATCCATGAGCTGGGGGCATTATCCATGAGCTGGGGCAGTATCCATGAGCTGCTGGGGCAGTATATCCATGAGCTGGGGCTATATCCATGAGCTGGGGCAATATCCATGAGCTGGGGCATTATCCATGAGCTGGGGCAATATCCACGAGCTGCTGGGGCAGTATATCCATGTGCTGGGGGCAGTATATCCATGTGCTGGGGCAGTATATCCATGACCTGGAGCAATATCCATGAGCTGGGGCCATTATCCATGAGCTGGGGCATATCCATGAGCTGGGGCATATCCATGAGCTGCTGGGGCAGTATCCATGAGCTGCTGGGGCAGTATCCATGAGCGGGGGCAGTATATCCATGTGCTGGGGCAGTATCCATGAGCTGGGGAAAATCCATGAACTGGGGCAGTATCCATGAGCTGGGGCAGTATTCATGAGCTGGGGCAAATCCATGAGCTGGGGCATTATCCATGAGCTGGGGCATATCCATGAGCTGGGGCAATATCAATGAGAGGAGCTGGGGCAAAATCCATGAGAGGAGCTGGGGCATTATCCATGAGAGCAGCTGGGGCAGTATATCCACGAGAGCAGCTGGGGCAGTATATCCATGAGAGGAGCTGGGGCAGTATCCATGAGAGGAGCTGGGGCAATATCCATGAGAGGAGCTGGGGCAATATCCATGAGAGGAGCTGGGGCAATATCCATGAGAGCTGCTGGGGCATATCCATGAGAGCTGGGGCATATCCATGTGTGCTGGGGCAGTATCCATGAGAGCTGGGGCAATATCCATGTGGGAGCTGGTCTGGGGCAATATATCCATGTGTGAGCTGAGGCGCAATATATCCATGTGTGAGCTGAGGCGCAATATATCCATATGTGAGCTGGGGCAATATATATCCATGGGTGAGCTGCTGGGGGCAATATATAACTGTGAACTGGGGCAATATATCCATATGTGAGCTGGGGGCAATATATATCCATGGGTGAGCTGCTGGGGCAATATATCCAGAGCTGCTGGGGGCAATATATATCCATGTGTGCTTTCACTGCCTTCGAACAGGCACCGTACTTGCTGGCAGTTGGCAAAAATTTGTGTGAGCATATGAGAGAGCTCCACAGCAATAAACCTCACAGTAATGTGCGCTGTGTGTATGAGCATTCAGTGTTATATGGGAGTACTGATTTAGAAGTAAGAGTAGTTGAAAAAAAAACAGTAAAACTCGTGGGGGTGACACCATAAGTTACCGCACCGGGTGACACCAACCCAGGTGACGCCACTGGTTACATTGGTTAGGTACTCACTCTCAGGGCAGCCATCAGAAATGATGGGGCCCCTTACTAAACCTCACGATGGGGCCCCCCCCGGCTCTCCCTCAAACTCTAACCGCTTTTCTCCCCCTTCAAAAAAAAGGACATAACATAGCACCACAGCAATAAAACTCCCAGTAATGTGCAGTGTGTATGAGCATATCACAGAATCCACAGCAATAAAACTCACAGTAATGTGCGGTGTGTATGAAGGTATCACAGAATCCACAGCAATAAATCTCACAGTAACGGGCTGTATATGATGGCCTCTGGGTCTGGGCCTGGTCCCTGGGTCTGGTTTGGGCCTTGGGGTCTGGGCCCTGGGCCTTGGGGTTTGTGCTCTGGGGCTTGGGGTCTGGGCTGGGCCTGGGCCTTGGGGTCTGGTCTGGGCCCTGGGTTTGGTCCCTGGGACTGGGCCTTGGGGTCTGGTCCCTGCGGTCTGGGCCCTGAGTCTGGTCTGGGGTCTGGGCCCTGGGCCCTGAGTCTGGTCTGGGGTCTGGGCCCTGAGTCTGGCCTGGGGTCTGGGCCCTGGTCCCTGGGTCTGGGCTCTGGTCCCTGGGGCTGGGCCTTGGGGCCTGGCCCCTGGGTTTAGGCTGGGCCTGGCCCCTGGGGTCTGGGCCCTGGGTCTAGGCTGGGCCTGGTCCCTGGGGTCTGGACCCTGGGTCTGGGCCTTGGGGTCTGGTCCCTGGGTCTGGGCTCTGGGTCTGGTCCCTGGGACTGGGCCTTGGGGTCTGGGCCCTGAATCTGATTTGGGGTCTGGGCCCTGAGTCTGGCCTGGGGTCTGGGCCCTGGTCCCTTGGTCTGGGCCTTGGGGTCTGGTCCATGGGGCTGGGCCTTGGGGCCTGGGCCCTGGGTCTAGGCTGAGCCTGGTCCCTGGGGTCTGGACCTTGGGGTCTGGGCCCTGGGTCTGGGCCTTGGGGTCTGGGCCCAGGGGTCTGGGCCTTGGGGTCTGGGCCTTGGGGTCTGGGCCCAGGGGTCTGGGCCCGGGGTCTGGGCCTTGGGGTCTGGGCCCTGGGTCTGGGCCTTGGGGTCTGGGCCCTGGGTCTGGACCTTGGGGTCTGGGCCCTGGGTCTGGGCCTTGGGGTCTGGGCCCAGGGTCTGGGCCTTGGGGTCTGGGCCCAGGGGTCTAGGCCTTGGGGTCTGGACCCTGGGTCTGGGCCTTGGGGTCTGGGCCCAGGGGTCTAGCACTTGGGGTCTGGGCCTTGGGGTCTGGGCCTTGGGGTCTGGGCCCTGGGTCTGGGCTTGGGGTCTGGGCCTTGGGGTCTGGGCCCAGGGTCTGGGCCTTGGGGTCTGGACCCTGGGGTCTGGGCCTTGGGGTCTGGACCCTGGGTCTGGGCCCAGGGTCTGGGCCTTGGGGTCTGGGCCCTGGGTCTGGGCCTTGGGGTCTTGGCCTTGGGGTCTGGGCCTTGGGGTCTGGGCCCGGGGTCTGGGCCTTGGGGTCTGGGCCTTGGGGTCTGGGCCCTGGGTCTGGGCTTGGGGTCTGGGCCTTGGGGTCTGGGCCCAGGGTCTGGGCCTTGGGGTCTGGACCCTGGGTCTGGGCCTTGGGGTCTGGGCCTTGGGGTCTGGACCCTGGGTCTGGGCCCAGGGTCTGGGCCTTGGGGTCTGGGCCCTGGGTCTGGGCCTTGGGGTCTGGGCCTTAGGTCTGGGCCTTGGGGTCTGGGGCCGGGGTCTGGGCCTTGGGGTCTGGGCCCGGGGTCTGGGCCTTGGGGTCTGGGCCTTGGAGTCTGGGCCTTGGGGTCTGGGCCTTGGGGTCTGGGCCCAGGGTCTGGGCCCTGGGTCTGGGCCTTGGGGTCTGGACCCTGGGCCCTGGGTCTGGGCCTTGGGGTCTGGACCCTGGGCCCTGGGTCTGGGCCTTGGGGTCTGGACCCTGGGCCCTGGGTCTGGGCCCTGGGTCTGGGCCTTGGGGTCTGGGTCTGGGCCCTGGGTCTGGGCCTTGGGGTCTGGGCCTTGGGGTCTGGGCCCAGGGTCTGGGCCTTGGGGTCTGGGCCCTGGGTCTGGGCCTTGGGGTCTGTGCCCAGGGTCTGGGCCTTGGGGTCTGGGCCCAGGGTCTGGGCCTTGGGGTCTGGACCATGGGTCTGGGCCTTGGGGTCTGGGCCCTGGGTCTGGGCCTTGGGGTCTGGACCCTGGGTCTGGGCCCTGGGCCTTGGGGTCTGGGTCTGGGCCCTGGGTCTGGGCCTTGGGGTCTGGACCCTGGGTCTGGGCCTTGGGGTCTGGGCCCAGGGTCTGGGCCTTGGGGTCTGGGCCCAGGGTCTGGGCCTTGGGGTCTGGACCCTGGGTCTGGGCCTTGGGGTCTGGGCCTTGGGGTCTGGGCCCTGGGTCTGGGTCTTGGGGTCTGAGCCTTGGGATCTGGGTCCAGG
The DNA here is from genome assembly GCA_009667805.1 of Leptobrachium leishanense. Taxonomy (NCBI): domain Eukaryota; kingdom Metazoa; phylum Chordata; class Amphibia; order Anura; family Megophryidae; genus Leptobrachium; species Leptobrachium leishanense. The sequence continues at coordinate 78,642,300 of CM019070.1, read as the reverse complement.
GTCTGGGCCCAGAGTCTGGGCCTTGGGGTCTGGACCCTGGGTCTGGGCCTTGGGGTCTGGGCCCAGGGTCTGGGCCTTGGGGTCTGGGCCCTGGGTCTGGGCCCAGGGTCTGGGCCTTGGGGTCTGGGCCTTGGGGTCGGGGCCCTGGCTCACCACTCCGCTGTCTTCTTTTCTTCTCCTTTTCTTCTCTCTTCTTTTCTTCAATCTTCTTTTATTCTCTTCAATCTTCTGTCTTCTCTCTTCAGCCTGGTCCCTCCAGCTCAGGCGCACAGCTTCACTGAGTGGAGGGGCGGAGCCAAAGCAACGTGCTTGGGAGGCCCTCACACGCTGCTTGGCCCCGCCCAGCCAGGAAGTGAAGCTGCCAGGAGCCAGCAGCAGCAGCAGCAGGGACACAGCTCCCGATTCGGACTCCTCGAGTCCGATACCGGAGCTGTAAGAGGGCGACGCCGCTGCCGAGGGAGGCCCCCCCCGGCGGCCCGGACCCCCACCAGGCCCGGGCCCCTTACGGCAGCATGGGGCGTAATGCCCTGATGGCGGCCCTGCTCACTCTATAAAGAGGTGCCTTGAAGTGGCAAGTGAGCTTACGTTGCAATGGTCATTGAAACAAACAAAAACCTCAGTGTTTTGTTGCACATGGAACACATACAGAGTTATCCAAAGAGATTCGAAAAGTCACCGCACGTTCGGTGACTTTTTGTTCTCTTCAATTCGGTTCCTTTTGCCGATCCCATTTCGGTGACCCTGCGGTGTATTCAGCAAGCACCACAGGGTCCCCGAATTGCAGGGAAAAGTCACCGCAAACCTGACGAAAACTAACCGCAAAACCCACCGAATGCACGCCGAAAACAAGCAAAAACATCTGGATTAACCTTCGAAAAACATGAGCAGGAGCCGATCACACGCAGCACACGTCGCTGAACAGGAGCCGAATCACACAGAGCCGAAGCAGCTGAGACGCAGAGGAGGCAGTGAATAAATTAGCAAAACTGTTTGTATGAATCTGTGAAAATGAAACGCTGTTTGCAAAGGAACTACTCAGCGAAAATGTCTGAAATTTGCATATGAGGTCCAGGGAATGATAATAAAGAGGGCTGTTACAGAAAAAATAAGTAAACTTAAAAAAAATAATCAAAAAAATGCTTAAAGTATCCTAAGAAATCTATAAATAAAGAGACTTTTGCTGCAGAATTTTATATTGAATGCTTTATTAGATATTGAATTAAAACGGGAATATTTTTAACATTGAAGTCTATGGGATTCTCCTGAATAAATTTGCCTCATGAAACAATGGCAGGGCATTAGGGGAACCTTTCACTGCTGGTTTGTGTTCTCTGAACAGTGCTTTTTTATAGGGATTTCACTGCCCTCGAACAGGCACCGAACAGGCACCGTATGTGCAGGCAATTCGCCAGGATTTGGCGAATTGCCTGCTCTCTGGCTAGCCGAATGGTCAGGAAAGGTAACCGAACGCTGAATTTCAGCATTCGGTTACCTTTCTCAAGCAATTCGGATCTCTTTGGATAACCCTGATAGAAACGAGCGCAGATGACACTTTTTTCCCTTGTTATGTTTTATACATTAACTGGGCTGTTACTCCTGGTTGTTGCAGCCGCTCCGATGAGTAAAGGCTCTGTGTTTGATCGTTTTATTTTCTTGATGTTTGTGTGTAATTGATTTATCTTATCCATTTTTTCTGTAACAAATGCACTGAGATAATCTTTGGTTATCATAATAAATATAACTTATTAAGTTCTGCTTCTGACTGATTCGATCCATGTTAACTGAAGAGACTGCATTATTGCCGTTTGTTTTAAGCTCGAGTATCTACTAAATTGTGAGTTGCGGTCGCTGGACTGTTTTTTTTCTGTTTTGGGGTACGGGACCAGAGTTTCAAACCATCTCTGGGGTCCCGCAGGAAGCCTCTTACATACGGTTTGTGGTGGCAGTGTAACGAATAGAATAAGAAAAGTGGGTGCAGGGATTGTGGGAGATGTAGTCGGTATTTTGGGACGAGAGTAGCCGGGTAGCATTGCAACCCTGTGACCACTTCATCATGTTCTACGTGCATGTCGGGAGCGAAGGCGTTGTTGGGACAGTTAGGCACGTGCACGCGGGGGATTGTTGTCCACGTAGTTGTTATGTGGGTCTAGGATAGACAGATAGTGAGTTGCTTAACCCTGCGCCTTTCGTAGTGCGCGCTTAGTTGTCGTGACAACTGGTGGCTAGCGGTGGGATATCAGGTTAGTATTTGGATCTGTGAAGCAACATACTAAAGAAATTAGTTTTCCATTTTCCAGAGCAGAACTCAGTGCATTTATTAGAATTTACACACAGCAGTTTCCCCTCCCTTCTTTGTTTTTCTTTTGTATCTTTTATTTGGCTGGAGTGAGATTGACGCAACAACCATCGAAAAAAGCTTTGGAACAATTGTGTAAAGAAAAAAGTATTTTGACGAAAGACAAACGTAGAGATGAACTTTTGCAAGCCCTCGAGGATTATGAGGCGAGGCAAGCAGCCCAGGATGCAGTAGAGCAGGGTACCATTCTTGACCCAGCCGAAGGAAGCACAAGCCCAGTGGAAAGGACAGTGTCAAGTGCTTCGCCCAAGGGTGAGACGGCCCTGGATGTTTACTTGCAGACTGTTTTAAAACATGTGGACTCTGTGGACTCGCAGACGCGGCTCCAGGTCATCATGCAGTACCAAGAGCGAGAGGAGCGCAGAGCTGAACGCGAAGCTGCGCGGAGCTGAGCAAGATGCGGCAGCTCTCCAAAAAGAACGAGAAGCGGCACCGCGCCAAGCTGAGCGAGAAGCGGCAGAGCGCCAAGCTGAGCGGGAAGCTGTGGAGCGCAGGGCTGCGGGTGAGTGAGAAGCGGCAGAGCGCCAAGCCAAAAGGGCACATCAGCTCACTCTGGCACAGGCAGGCACAACGCCATTATCTCCTGCCCCTTTGTGCACTGCAGATCTCTCTATGCCCAGACCTCGTGCCGAGAAATTTCCCACTCTAGACAAAGATGGGGACCTGGATGTGTTCCTGCGAAGTTTTGAAAAGACTTGTCGACAGTACCAGCTGCCCAAGGAGCAATGGGCCAGGTACCTCGATCCTGGACTAAAAGGTCCAGCGCTCAAAGCCTTTGTGGAATTACCAGCTGAGAGTGACAAGGACTATGAGGTGATTAAAGCTGCACTGCAGAGGCGGTATAACCTCACGCCAGAGGTATATTGCAAAAAGTTCAGGTCCTTGCAGAAGCAGGCCGCGGAGAGCTATTCTGCAGTCGTGAGCCACCTAACCACCCTATTCCGTCAATGGGTCAGGGGGCTGAAGATTGACACCTTGGATGCCCTGGAAGACCTGTTAATCAAGGAGCAGTTCGTGCAGCTGTGCCCACCTGAGATCCAGGAATGGCTTCTGGATTGCAAACCCGAGACGGCCCTGGAAGCTGGTGAGCTGGCCGATTTCCATGCGGCCAACAGAGTGTCCGTGGACCGGAGCAGAGGTTTCCCCAAAGGATCATCTGGATGGAAGCCCAACTCATCGCGACCCCCCGACATCACGCCGGCGACGCCCCCCTCTGTGCCAGTCTCTGCTGAGGCGGGAGGAACGAGTCCTTCATCTCCTGGAAGAAGTGTGAGCCGGCGATATTTTATTTGTAACAGTGCCAACCACCTCCTGGCTACGTGCCCGGAAAGGAAGAAACCTGCATCAACAGCTGGGGGAGGACACCCCTCAGCATCACCCTCTGTCCTGTTTGTGACCAGATCGGAGGGCAGTGTCAACGTAAACCAGCAATCAGTCATTGTCGGAACTCAGGTATCTGTGGGTTTAAGAGATACGGCGGCTGAAGTAACTTTGGTGCGTCCAGGGTTAGTCAGCCCTGCAGACTTTATTCCTGGCAGGACTCTAGTGGTAAAGGGTTTTGGTGGGGTACGTCCTGCGGTTGTATTTATCATAATAAATACAACTTATTAAGTTCTACTTCTGACTGATTCGATCCACGTTAACCGAAGGGACTGGATTATTGCCGTTTGTTTTAAGCTCGAGTATCTACTAAATTGTGAGTTGCGGTCGCTGGACTGTTTTTTCTGTTTTGGGGTACGGGACCAGAGTTTCAAACCGTCTCTGGGGTCCCGCAGGAAGCCTCTTACTTACGGTTTGTGGTGGCAGTGTAACAAATAGAATAAGAAAAGTGGGTGCAGGGATTGTGGGAGACATAGTCGGTATTCCGGGACGAGAGTGGCCAGGTAGCGTTGCAACCCTGTGACCACTTCATCACGTTCTACGTGCGTGTCACGAACGAAGGCATTTTTGGGACAGTTAGGCACGTGCGCACGGGGGATTGTTGTCCGCGTAGTCATTATGTGGGTCTAGGATAGACAGATAGTGAGTTGCTTAACCCTGCGCCTTTCGTAGTGCGCACGTAGTTGTCGTGACAGTTACCCCATCACTGCTGGCATTTGACTTTGAGCTCAGGGAGAGCTCCAGAGAGGCGAGTAGTGTCCATGCATCATCTGAGGTACCAGCAGCATATGGCACATATTAATATGTAAAACGTATGGTGTCAGCCAGTCCATCTATACCTGACTCCTCCAGCATGCAGACATGTCACCACCTACGGTGTGCCATTAAGGTCATAAAAGGCAGGTCATCATATAGGATCACAGAGGTAGATTCAAAGGAAATAGCACCTCAAGTAGTAAGCAGGGTCGTTATTCTTTGCTTCAAAGAAACCTCTTTGGCCATTGCAATTACATCTCTCATTGAATAAAATAATAATAAATAATTTCCAGTGAATTGGGAGGTTAAAGGGACACTAGCACTTACATATGCGGTAACTAGATTACTTGTGCGTTACAAACAGACTTTATGAACCACAGGATGTTTTATTTCTTTGAAGTAATTGCTTGTAATAAAGAAATTTAGATTTTTTTCATCTGTTGCTTCCGTTTTGTGGACGTCTCCCATTTATATTGGAGAGACTTTCTTAAGGTGTAGAACCATTACACGGTAATACTTTCTGCTCCTAGCAGTGCACTTCCATCCTCCCCTTTTACTAGAGTCTGTTTGGAACGCTCATAGACCCGTGGATAACATTACTCCACTTTCTTTGTGAAGTATGAGGTCCTATATACTATGGGGGTTATTCAGAGAGCACCAAAATTTTGGTGTCCTCTCCTTCGGCGACCTCAATTCACCAACCTTGCGGTGAATTCATCATTCACCGCAGGGTGCCTGAAGTGCACCGAAGGGATCCGCCGAACGCCATCAATCAACCTGTCAAACATTGCAGCTACCGACTGCCAAATGCCGCAGATAGACCTCTGAATGCCGCCGATAGGCTGCCGAATGCAGCCAACGATCTGCCGAACAGACCATTGAACACTGCCAAAAAAACCTGATCAGTCACCAAACAGGGGTAAAACCCCACCCCCCAAAATTGCAATTTTTAAAGGCATTTAAAACCAAAATAATGCATGGAAGACAAAAGTAATGTATAACATCCTATGAATAACAATAAAAAGGTCTCTTCCAGAATTAAAAAAAGCCATTTAAAAGAAATCGGAATCCAAAATTTCACCGAAAAATCCAGAAAAATGCCTAAAGAATTCTAAAAAATTAATATAAATATACTTTTGCTGCAAAAGAAAAGAATAAACAGTTGAATAAATTAATAAAAAAACAGGCTTTTTTCTTTGCATTGAAACCTATGGGATTCACCTGTCGAATCAAAACACTGAAAATCTGTGAATTTCGTCAACTTTTCAGGGCTGTTCAGCACTCTCTGAATAGATTAACCATTACTTCTCTATGGGGAATTTCACTGCCGCCGAATTGCACTGTAATTAGTTGGCAATTCACCAATATTTGGCAAATTGCTAGCTTTCTGAATTGAATGCCGGAATTGCCACGAAATTGCACTGTACGGAGAAATTCACCGTTCGGTGCAATTCGCTGACAAAATCGGCTCTCTTTGAATAACCCCTTATGTGTTTAGGTGCTGTGTAATACAATATACCTGTTAAGAACATCTGGGGACATATCCTTTCATCTTTTCAATCTGTCTTATACCCGCAGACCCTAGAAGGCCTGCTTCTGACTTTTAGATTGATCTGTCTAATAATAGATGTTCTTAGCACAGTACTTGCAGGGTTAATTTTCCAGTTAGCATCACATAGTTACAGTCAGGTCCAGAAATATTGGGACATCGACACAATTCTAACATCTTTGACTCTATACACCACCACAATGGAGTTGTAATGAAACAAACACAATGTTCTTTAACTGCAGACTGTCAGCTTTAATTTGAGGGTATGTACATCCAACTCAGGTGAACGGTGTAGGACTTACAGCAGTTTGCAGATGTGCCTCCCACTTGTTAAGGGACCAAAGTTAATGGGACAATTGGCTTCTCAGCTGTTCCCTAGCCAGGTGTGTGATATTCCCTCATTAACCCAATTACAATGTGCAGATAAAAGGCCCAGAGTTCATTTCAAGTGTGCTATTTGCATTTGGAATCTGTTGCTGTCAACTCTCAAGATGAGATCCAAAGAGCTGTCACTATCAGTGAAGCAAGCCATCATTAGGCTGAAGAAACAAAACAAACCCATCAGAGAGATAGCAAGAACATTAGGCGTGGCCAAAACAACTGTTTGGAACATTCTCAAAAAGAAGGAACGCACCGGTGAGCTCAGCAACACCAAAAGACCAGGGAGACCACGGAAAACAACTGTGGTGGATGACTGAAGAATTCTTTCCCTGGTGAAGAAAACACCCTTCACAACAGTTGGCCAGATCAAGAACACTCTCCAGGAGGTAGGTGTATGTGTGTCAAAGTCAACAATCAAGAGAAGACTTCACCAGAGTGAATACAGACGGTTCACCACAAGATGTAAACCATTGGTAAACCTCAAAAACAGGAAGGCCAGATTAGAGTTTGCCAAACAACACCTATCAAAGCCTTCACAGTTCTGGAACAAGATCCTATGGACAGATAAGACCAAGATTAACTTGTACCAGATTGATGGGAAGAGAAGAGTATGGAGAAAGAAAGGAACTGCTCATGATCCTAAGCATACCACCTCATCAGTGAAGCATGGTGGTGGTAGTGTCATGACGTGGGCATGTATGGCTGCCAATGGAACTGGTTCTGTTGTATTTATTGATGATGTGACTGCTGACAAAAGCAGCAGGATGAATTCTGAAGTGTTTCGGGCAATATTATCTGCTCACATTCAGCCAAATGCTGCAGAACTCATTGGACGGCGCTTCACAGTGCAGATGGACAATGACCCAAAGCATACTGCAAAAGCAACCAAAGAGTTTTTGAAGGGACAGAAGTGGAATGTTATGCAATGGCCAAGTCAATCACCTGACCTGAATCCCATTGAGCATGCATTTCACTTGCTGAAGACAAAACTGAAGGGAAAATGCCCCAAGAACAAGCAGGAACTGAAGACAGTTGCAGGAGAGGCCTGGCAGAGCATCACCAGGGAGGAAACCCAGCGTCTGGTGATGTCTATGCATTCCAGACTTCAGGCTGTGATTGAGTGCAAAGGATTTGCAACCAAGTATTAAGAAGGGAAAGTTTGATTTATGATTATTATTCTGTCCCATTACTTTTGGTCCCTTAACAAGTGGGAGGCACATCTGCAAACTGCTGTAAGTCCTACACCGTTCACCTGAGTTGGATGTACAGTTGTGTTCAAAATTATTCAACCCCCACTGAAATTGAGTGTTTTAGCCAGTTTGACATTGATTTTGATCATTCAGTCATCTTGCTTACAATTAAATCAAAGAGGCACGTGTAGGTCAGACAAATATAACATAACATTTATAATGAAATAACCACAAATGTCTTTTCTGTGCTCACATCATTATCAGTTTTATTCAACCCCCAAGTGACATTCAATCTTAGTACTTAGTACAACATCCTTTTACAGTTATAACAGCTTTTAAACGTGAAGCATAGCTTGACACAAGTGTCTTGCAGCGATCTACGGGTATCTTCGCCCATTCGTCATGGGCAAAAGCCTCCAGTTCAGTCACATTCTTAGGCTTGGGCACTGCAACTGCTTTCTTTAAGTCCCACCAGAGGTTCTCAATCGGATTTAATTCAGGTGACTGCGATGGCCACTCCAAAATGTTCCAGCCTTTAATCTGCAACCATGCTCTAGTGGACTTGGAGGTATGCTTGGGATCATTGTCCTGTTGAAAGGTCCAACGTCTCCCAAGCCTCAGGTTTGTGACGGACTGCATCACATTGTCATCCAATATCTCCTGGTACTGAAGAGAATTCATGGTACCTTGCACACGCTGAAGCTTCCCTGTACCTGCAGAAGCAAAACAGCCCCAAAGCATGATTGACCCCCCCGCCATGCTTCACAGTAGGCAGGGTGTTCTTTTCTTCATAGGCCTTGTTCTTCCTCCTCCAAACATAGCGTTGATCCATGGGCCCAAACAGTTCTAATTTTGTTTCATCAGTCCACAGAACACTATCCCAAAACCTCTGTGGTTTGTCCACATGACTTTTGGCATACTGCAGTCGACTCTTCTTATTCTTTGGAGACAGCAAGGGGGTGCGCCTGGTAGGCTTGTGCACCGATTTTTTTTTTGGTTCGATTCGGTTCGATTTTTCGGATTTTTAAACTTTTCGATTCGGCTCGTTTTGACCGATTTCGGTTTCGATTCGATTCGGTTCGACCTGTTTTTCGGGTACATTTTTTTTTTCGCAATTTCGACCATTTTTCGTATTTTCGTGTCACTGTGCTCGGTTTTTGTATCGACTTTTCGTTTTTTCGAAAAATTTTCGTTTTTCAGAAAAGTTTCGTTTTTGCAAATTTTCGTTTTTACAAAATATTCGTTTTTCGGAAAATTTTCGTTTTTCGGAATTACACATTTTTCAGCATATCGACCATTTTTCGTATTTTTCGTGTCATTTTGCCCGTTTTTTGTATCGACTTTTCGTTTTTTCGAAAAATTTTCGTTTTTCAGAAAATGTTCGTTTTTACAAAATTTTCGTTTTTCGGAAAATTTTCGTTTTTCGGAAAATTTTCGTTTTTCGGAACATCTGTTCTCGTTTGCCACATTTCAAGCCCATTCGAAAAACCCAAAAATATTTCGTTTCGGCTCGGAAAACATTTTGGATCTGAACATTTCGGATCTAAAATTTTTCGGAAATTCGGCCGCATCCGAAAATACGAATCGGGAAATTTCGTGAAAATTCCGAAATTCCGAAACCCGAAACGCACATCCTTAGCACCTGGGAGTTCTGGCATGGAGGCCTTGATTAAGCAGTGTGCGCCGTATTGTCTGAGCTGAAACTTCAGTACCCACATCTGACAAATCTTTTCTCAGTTCCTCAGCAGTCACACGGGGACTTTTCTCCACGCTACGCTTCAGGTAGCGCACAGCAGTCAAAGTCAGCATCTTCTTTCTGCCACGACCAGGTAGCGTTTCAACCGTGCCCTTTGCCTTGAATTTGCGAATGATGCTTCCTATGGTCTCTCTTGGTATGTTTAACATCTTTGCAATCTTCTTATAGCCATTGCCCTTCCTGTGAAGAGTAATCACCTCTTCTCTTGTCTTCCTGGACCATTCTCTTGACTTCACCATGTTTGTAACCACACCAGTAAATGTCTAGAAGGAGCTGAGTATCACAGTCATTTTAAAGCTGCCTAATTGGTGCTTATTATGCTTTATTGCTGCTCCGTGACATCCACAGGTGTTTTCAATACCTGATTGAAAACACTTGAATGAACCTCTGTTCTTCAGAGTGGTAGTCTTTAAGGGGTTGAATAATTGTGTCAATGAAGAATTCACAAAAGAAACATTTACTACTGTATTACAAAACCAATTGATGTCATTTTAGTTGCATATGGTTCTTTAAAAAGTCCTTGTAGGATTTCATTCTGAATACAATTACAAATGTACACTAAATTCCCTAAAACCCTTTACAGCATTGGGGGTTGAATAATTTTGAACACAACTGTACATACTCTCAAATTAAAGCTGAGAGTCTGCAGTTAAAGCTCTTGATCTGGCCAACTGTTGTGAAGGGTGTTTTCTTCACCAGGGAAAGAATTCTTCAGTCATCCACCACAGTTGTTTTCCGTGGTCTCCCTGGTCTTTTGGTGTTGCTGAGCTCACCGGTGCGTTCCTTCTTTTTGAGAATGTTCCAAACAGTTGTTCTGGCCACGCCTAATGTTCTTGCTATCTCTCTTTGTTTTGTTTCTTCAGCCTAATGATGGCTTGCTTCACTGATAGTGACAGCTCTTTGGATCTCATCTTGAGAGTTGACAGCAACAGATTCCAAATGCAAATAGCACACTTGAAATGAACTCTGGGCCTTTTATCTGCACATTGTAATTGGGGTAATGAGGGAATATCACACACCTGGCCAGGGAACAGCTGAGAAGCCAATTGTCCCATTACTTTTGGACCCTTAAAAAATGGGAGGCACATCTGCAAACTGCAGTAAATCCTACACCATTCACCTGAGTTGGATGTACATACCCTCAAATTAAAGCTGACAGTCTGCAGTTAAAGCACATTGTGTTTGTTTCATTCCAACTCCATTGTGGTGGTGTATAGAGCCAAAGATGTTAGAATTGTGTCGATGTCCCAATATTTCTGGACCTGACTGTATGTATCACTTTGAGGTGGGACACTTTGAGCGTGTTTTCTGGGTGCATGTAATACTTATGTGTAGGTGAAGTGCGGCTAGCATCGAATATTTATAGCTACCGCCTCAAAATTTTCTGGTTTGTGCCAGAATGTCACTTTTCAATGCCAATACAAATATTTTAACTGTTTTGTGGCCACGATCATCTTTTTGTTTGGCTCTATGCCATTTCAGTGTTAGGCGGTCAATAAAAGTTATGTTTTATTTATTTATTTATTCGCCCCAATCACCCTCGTACTTGTTCATTCTTCAATTGCAAACAATAATAGAATGAGGATTAACCATAATTTACTTACTTTGCAATGAATACAGCGGTACCATTATTGAACTGTTCGTCATTGTTTGTTGTAGCTTTACCTGCTGTTGAATTTTCTTTGTCAGGGTAGCTGAAATACACCATTATTGCAACAACGGTGTTTTATTTTTAAAAAAAAATTGTTACAGTTGTTTGCAACTACCTTATGGAAACAATGACGTTTTAACCCTTTCACACTCGAAATCGCGATATCTCGATTTTATTTTGTAATGCATTGAAAGGCACTCATTAGTATATCAGAAGAACATTTCACATCTTTGTAAAGTCAGTTTATTGTGTCCCCGTGAATAAAATAAATTATTTGTTTTATGTCTCTCCAAGCACCCTGGAGAGACATAAAACCAGTTGCAAATAGCAGCTCTAAACCTCACTGTTGAGGTTCAAATAGATTACTGCTGCATTACAGCTGCCATGGATTTGGCAGAATACAGGGAGAGCTCTGGCGTCCCTCACTGCTGTATAGGAATAAGATTCAGGGGGTTATAATGACTGTAAATCCCTGTACAGTACAGATATATGGTGTTACCGTAATTTCCATACAGGCATTATGCAGGCACCTACAAATATTATTTTTATATTCTATTGGTATTTCTCGGAAGCTACGTTGCTAATAAGCTCAATCTAAAATGAGCAAATCAATATTATTTAAATTTTTTAGCTATCTCACAATAACAATTTCTGCACACTATCAGGGTTATTCAAAGAGAATCGAAAAGTCATCGCACGTTCGGTGACTTTTCGTTCTCTTCAATTCGGTGTGATTTGGCAATCCCACTTCGGCGACCCTGCGGTGTAATCAGCAAGCACCACAGGGCCGTCGTAGTGCAGGTAAAAGCCGCCGCAAACCCACCGAACACTCACCGCAAAACCCAAGCGAATGCACACCGAAACCTGCAAAAAAAAATCTGGATTAACCCCGCCGAACACACCGGAGAAACACGAGCAGGAGCCGATCACAGCGCAGAGCAGCTGCCGGAAAAAGCCGACACCGAAGACGAATGGAGTGAAGAAAAAAAAACAGTGCGCTTGAATGTTTGAAAAGTGAAACGCTGTTTGCAAAGAAACTACTGAACGAAAATGTCTGAAATTCACGTATAAGATCCAATGAATGGATAAAATGAATAAAAAGGGCTGTTACAGAAAAAAGAAAAAACTTTTTTAAAAAAAGGGAAAAAAATGTCGCAAAACAATCCCGAAAAAGGCCTAAGGCTAGGGACAGATGAGCGCATTTTCTGCGGCCACCGTCAAAATGTACGTCGATGCGTGCGCACGCATTTTTTCACGGAATACGCTTAAGTGGTCAGACGACCACAGTCGCACAGTCGCAGGTACTCACCAACGCAATTCTAGGGAAATCCGGCTGTTTGAACGTTATGTAGGCCGCACACTAGCAGCGTCTGACGTCTCCTAATCACGCACACACGCTGCTATGCGGCCGCAGCGCACTCTGTACGTCTGTAGCAGCGGTTTCACGTTCTGAGAAAAATGCGTTCATTTGCCGGTTGCGTGGTGTCGGCGCACTTTTGTACGCACGTACTGCGTATATTGGCCGTCATTGGCCGTTATGTGCTGCTACTGCCGCCGTGATTTAGTGCGCCTGCACGCGCGTTCCGACTGCCCCACTCTGACCCTAGCCTAAAAGATCCCAAAAAAATCTAAAAATAAAGAGACTTTTTCCTGCAGAATATTATAATAAACGTTTATTAGATATTGCATTAAAATGGGAATATTTTTAACATTGAAGCCTATGGGATTCTCCTGAATAAACCTGTCGAATGAAGCCACCGAATGGCAGGGCATTTCAGCAACCTTTCACTGCTGGTTTGTGTTCTCTGAATAGACGAAGCATTTCTTCTCTATGGGGATTTCACTGCCCTCGAACAGGCACCGAACAGGCACCGTATGTGCAGGCACTTCGCCAACATTTGGCGAACTGCCTGCTCTCTGGATAGCCAATGGCCAGGAAAGGTAACCGAACGCTGCATTTCAGCGTTCGGTTACCTTTCGCCAGCAATTCGGAGCGCTTTGAATAACCCATGTAATTGACAACTTCACATCCGATGTTTCAAATAAATGTGCTGAAATTTTTTTTCAACAAAAATCACTTGGCAGTCAAGGTGGTAATAAATAACCCCTTTTAATTTCATGAAATTCTAAAGAGCATCAAGAAGAACAAACATTTTGACATGTCTTCCATTGGAAATTGATAAGGGAAGTTGCTATAATAATGAAATGTGTTTGCAAAACCCACCGTCTTTCATAATGCATGAGAAAGTAGGTTCCTCTTCTGGCCACAGCACAGTCTTCCTCCAATGTTTAAAAAATAGTTGTTTTTGTGTTTTTTTTTTTTAAATTCTTTATTTTTGAAAGTTTGCATCGACATGTAAATCCAACATAAATGAAAATGACCTCGCAGGGCCACAGAAAGTCATCTGTTAAATTACGAATGAAAGATAAAAAAGAAAGGTGAGATCAGCTGCGGAAAAGTATTTCTAGGTCATCTGCAAAAAACATGGGAGTGTAAGGTCATCTGTGAAAAAACACACTAACATTTAAGGTCATCTGCAGGAAACACATTAAAGTGTAAAATCGTCTAAGAAATATACATTAGGGTTTTAAAGTCATCTACAAGAAACGTATGCAACAAAATCGTCTTCAATTAACGGCCAAAAAGAGTCAGCAGGTAGTTAAAAGAAAACAAAAAATAAAAATAAAAAGAAAGTTAGTCTTGCAGGGCCAAATATCATACTCAGTTAATAAACACAATAGAAGAAATGAAACATCAGCTGTAAATAATGCAGAAAAATCAATAACCATCGAAAAAGGGGTACTCGGCAGAAAAGAAAGTCTGTTATATATAAAAAAAAAAAAAAAAAAAAAGACTACTAAAACAGCCGAGGACATCAAGCTGTAGGAGAAATAGGGGGGGGAGGGAATAAAAAGATGGCAAAGGCCAAAAATGTGCCTGCCTTGGCGACTACCCAGACGGTCCCTAAGGCCGCAGGGAGGCCAAGGGGGAGTAACGGCACCTGGCCCGGGCACTCAGGAGCAAGCCGGGCACCAGGCCACGGCTGCGTCCCCAAGATGTCCCGGATTAGCCAAAGTAAAAAAAAAAAAAAAAAAGGGGGGGGGAGAGAAAGTAGCTCGGCGGGGAGTTCCTCAGCCCGACAGGGAGAATAGTCCCAGGTGGGGGATCAGAAGACGCCCACATGGTGCGGCTTTCAGCCCGGGGAAGTAACCGCCCGGTCCGGGGCGAGACCTGCCCCCAAAAGCACCGGCCAGGCTTCAGCTGGATCTGATATAGTGTACAGTACATTCATGTGGGTAACCGCTAGGGAGCCAGCTAACCCCCAGCGGTAGCGTACCCCCTTATGCCGTAGAAAGGTTGTCACGTCCCGGAACCGACGACGTGCCATCAAGGTCATGAAGGGCAGGTCTTGATAAATCATCAATAGGGCTCCGTCAAACCGAACAGGTGCCCTAGCCCCAGGGGCCGACATGAGTCGCGTCTTAATCGCCACATCCGTGGCCACCGCGATAACATCCCTCGGGGCATCTTGGGGGGCCGTCGCAGCTTTGCGGATACGGTACACCACCCCAAACATTTCCGACCCATCGTGTGGGGACCTGGACACCTGTCGAGCCAGACGATTAACATAGACGAGCAGGTCCGCAGCAGGGATCGACTCTGGGATACCACGGACGCGGACATTACGCCGACGATGGCGAGATTCCATGGTTTCCATAGATCTTGTCAGCAGATCAACCTGGGATTGTAGGGCTGTCACCTGGGACGAAAGGACCACCTGCTCGTTCGCAATGTCCGTAGTTTGGGCCTGTACCGCCACCACCTGGGAGCGTATCACCGCCACCTCAGCCTTCACGTTGGACATCTCAGTGGACAAGAGCGACTTAATTTCAGCGATGAAGCTCCGGTAGTCCCTCATCGTGGTGGGACGTGCATCATCCGAGGCATCTTTAGTAGCTTCTTCAGGGGAAGTTGCATCTACTGAAGGAGCTCCCGTCTCCCCGGAGGGCAACCGTTGCAAGACGTCATAGCGACGAGGGTGACCTGTGAGCTGTGGTATATCCCCTTCATCTGAGAGTGGAAAGTCTGCTTCGGAATAGCCTAGGGAAGGGTCGGGGGCAGGAACCGTGGACTCGGGAGAGGTCACCGCCAAAGTCTTCTTCCGTTTTTTCTGTGCCCTCTTCCTCGCAGCAGGGCTCACTGCCACCGGAGCTCGGTCTCGAGACTCCGGGGCCAACCAGTCGGTCCCAGGCATACACCCCAGAAGCCAGGAACTATCGTCCTCTTCTGACGAGCCATACCCCAGGGGAAGGGTGGAGGCATTGGCCGACACGCTGGCAGGGCGTCCACCACCTAAGGACTCTCTGATGTCCCGCTGTCTGGAACCCACCGATCCGTTGCTCCGTTGAAGTTGCGTTTTCTTCCCCATCTTCAGGGGGAGGGGAGTGGTCCGCCGCCGGGAGTCCGTTCCGCGCCAGACAGCAGGAAACTCCCCAGGCCTTGCAATATGGCCGCCTCGACCAGGCCGCAGCCGACCCGAGTCCCGCTGATTGAAAGCAGCGGTGCAAAAACGCCCGGTACGAGGCAACTCGCCCAGCCCCAGCGCGTCCAGCAGGCACCAGACCTCCTTGGCGTCAAGATTGGACGGGAGTGCCGCCGATTATCAGCGTCAAAACCCCGTGTACAGCGTGGTACTCACAGCATGCGGCTGCTCCCGTCCGTCGTTGCACGAGGCACTTTTCAATTACCGGGATTTCTGACCCGTCGCTGCCGCTGGGAGGATGGGAAACGGGGGAACGTGGCAAAATCAGGAGACGCTGGGGATCCAAAATGGCTGACCTGGCTAGGCCGCAGCAGCAGGCCCGGAATCGCGCGGGTCTGCGAATCCACCGCTAGGTGAGAAGGCTTTGCAGGAACCCCCCAGGTCCAGGCATTGATCAGGGGTCGCACAGAGGGTCGCTGCTTGCCGGTGAGATAGTAAAAAGCAATGAATTCAAGCCATCAACAGCGGAGCCCGGCAGCATGCGACCTCTCACATCGGCAGTTGGCTCCGCCCCCCATTTTTGTGGTTTTAAGGATGAAGATGTAAAGATGAAAAATGGTTTGATAGGCAATTAGGACCCTATTCCAAGGTTGGTGTTAACTTAGCCAGAGCTGTTGAAAACGTACCAGAACCATTTTAGGGTCATATTACATACTTGGTGCTAACTTAACCAGAGCTGTTGTAAACTTACCACATTCAATAAATCAATTTGAGGTGGTGATAGAGAGTAAGCATTAAAAAAGAAAGAATTATACTGGATACACCGTTTGAACACTATAGAACCAAGTGGTTTAAATAGGGATTTTGGGGGGGGCGTGGCCGGACGCCGAGCAGGACAGACGTGCAGGGGAGTAGCTCCAGCAACTTTGCTTTTAAACATCCAATTCCCGGATCTTCCTCCACTTTTGAGACCCTGATTGCCTGCCTACGCTTGCCTGGCACACGGGGTCGTCGAGGCATAAACCCTGAACACCAGATTACCGCGGGGGTGCCGCCGGGTCTCCTTGGGCCTACTGCGCGAGCGGAGCCTGGGCGGAGTTTCTCGAGCGCCGCGCAGGCCTCCACTTCCGGGGGAGCGGGGGGGGGGCCCCGCCGAGCTTGGTCAGCCGGTTACGGCACCTCTAATAGACCGGGGGAACACGAGGAAGACCCAGTACCTTCCTTAACGTTCTATTGAACTGAAGACAGCAGGCTGCCTTTCAACGTGTCCGTGATCCCAGTGAAGTTCACAGACGTGCCGGGATCGGTGGGGTCTACTGCCGCGTCTGTCGCCGGCGACCTGTGGGGAGATACCGGGCGCAGTTTGGATCCCGTGGTGACTGGGGGTGAACAGCCGGAGTCAAGCGGGCCTGCACCAAGAGTGGAGCCTGGGCTGGCCAACACCATCGCCACAGACTGTCGGCCCCCAGCCCGGAGATACGTCGGCTGGCGTCCTCGTTTGGCCTGCGGCGCACCGGTTACCGCCGGCCGCCAGAGTGAGGTACGGAGTGGAGTTCTCCCGTTTGGCTACACCGCACCACGCGACGTTCCCCCTAGATATCGGGAGGCGCGCGCATCTATCACCGGCGGCTGGCAGTGGCCTTCATTTGCGGCCTACACATTTTCCCCATCCCCACCTCCAGTGGATACACGGAGGGGTGTTGGTTGGCGGATGGGATAGTGGGGGTCAGTTTCCCCGCCGGCGATCACTCGTCCACTCAGTGTGCACCGGCAAGTGATCACATGACTATGTAAAGCGTGCGGCCAGCGCTGAATCTTTTATAGTCCTACAGCTTGCAAGAGTACCCGAGGCAAAATAAATCCACAAGTGGGGGAATTTACTCCATATCCCAGATGGCACCTCCCAAGGCACAGCGCACGCTGGAGCCCCCGAAATCGGCTCGGAAAGAACGCAATAAAGAGGCCCAAGACAGCGGATCACCGCAGCATGTGCTGGTTCATGACCCGGATATGTCGCCCCTAGCGCCACCGGGACTTTCTGAGTCGTTGCCGCCCTCGGAGAGCAGGTTACATGCCATGTTGCAGGAACTGCGCTCAACCATACAAGCAGACATCAAAGGAGCGCTGCAGGAGCTGAGTCGGGACGTCTTGGATTTGGGTGAGCGAACCGACGCGCTGGAGATCAAGGCGGATGACTTATGTTTAGCCCACAATGATCTGGTGGACCGACATCAGGCTTTGCAAGCGGCCCATGACTCCCTGGCATTGAAAATGGCGGACATAGAAGATCGCTCACGGCGTAATAATATTAGAATCAGGGGCATCGCAGAAGCAGTCACACTAGCGGACTTACACCCATTCCTCCTGGAATTGTTCCAAACCTTGCTGCCTGAGGCTACACCACAAGACCAGTACTGGATCGAGCGCATCGTCTCCCTCGGGCGAAAAACCTACCTACATCGGTGGCCCGCGATGTTATTATCCGGGTGCATTTTTTTCATATCAAGGAGGCTCTCATGTCGGCATCACGGAAGTCCATGCCTTTATCTGCCCCTTATGCTGATATTTCATTCTTCGCTGACTTGTCGGCTTCGACCATGGCCAAACGTCGTGAGTTTTCGTCCCTCACCAAGCTTCTCCGCAATCATAAGGTGGCGTACAGATGGGGGTTTCCTACGAAGCTTTTGATATGGAAGGATGGCACTCTGCATGTTGTTCCCGATGTCACCACTGGATTACAATTCTTGAAGGATTGGAATATTCTGGCTGACTTCTCACCTCCGCGGGAACCGTCTTCGTCGCCGATCAAAGTCTCCCCGGAATGGCACAGCGTCCGGCCTAAATAATGGGTGTCCTTTTTCCTGTGTCGCTCTTAAAGTTGTCCGAATTTCTGGACTGTTACCCCCATGGAGGGAGTGGTTCCTCTTCCTGATTGCCTCGGGACCTTTTGTTTATTGATTCGGCGCTGGGTTCCTGTGTGGAGCTCTGTGTAGCGAGCGTCCCCTCGTCCCCCGATTGAGTCTCCTTAGCTGATATTTTTTCCTTTTTGCTTTCTTTCTTGCCACTTGGAATGACTCATTTCTGCTGTATTTTTATGATGCAGCGATGTTTGTTTTGTGTCCTTTTCTTTTCTCGTTTTTTAATTTTCTCTTCTTTTTCTTATTCCTTCATTTTGCTTTTTGTTATGCTCTCACGATCCTGGTTTTCATACTCCCCGTGCCTTCTATCTGTCATCTAACTCTACCATGCATATTATATCGTTGTGGTTAATTAATCATGAGTAAACCTCAGTTCCGAATTTTCTCAATGAATGTTAGGGGTCTGAATGTTCCGTTTAAAAGGCATGCTCTGTTTCGTGATTTACATAAACATAAACCAGCGATAGTCTGTGTGCAGGAGACGCATTTTAGTGCATTGCGCACCCCACACCTACAATCCGCTATGTACCCGGTTTCCTTTCATTCTACTGCCCAGACGAAGTCTAGGGGTGTCTCGGTTCTTTTTCACAGGGACTGGGTCTTTAAATGCTCGAACCAATATGCAGACCCATTGGGCCGCCTCCTGATTTTGGTGGGCACTATGAATGAACTCCCTATAACCATTGCTAATTTATATTTGCCTAATGTCAACCCGGTATGTTTTCTTAAAAAAGCTTATAGTAAGATTAAGACTATGACGAAGGGATCCCTTTTTATGTGTGGAGATTTTAACTGTGTGCCTGACACGGCTGTGGACACACGACCGGGCCAGATCCGAGCGCAGCCTACTAAACAGACTCCCTCTAGCCGCCAACTCAACGACTTCTTACGCTCCTCTGACCTATATGATTATGGCGAATTCTCAACCCCTCGACCAGGGATTATACCTTTTTTTCACCGGTTCACTCATCTTATAGTCGCATTGACTTATGTTTGATACATGGATCTACCGTCCCTCGCCTCCTGGCCGCCAGTATAGGTTCTATAACATGGTCTGACCATGCTCCTATATCAATGGACTTTGAGGCCGACTACCCGGCTAGGGGGATGGGATCCTGGAGACTGAATGACTCACTTATCGTAGGTGGCGCTGATATCTCTGATACGTCAATGGTGTTAAGAGAATATTTTGAATTAATTGTGACGGACGAGGTAGCTATTTCTTCGGCTTGGTTGGCGCATAAAGCAGTGGTGAGGGGTCATTTGATTCAGAGAGGGGCGGCACGGAAAAAGGCATTCAGTGCCCAGACGATCTCATTACAGCGGCAAATATCTGACTTGGAAGCCCAACATAAAACAAACCCCACACCTGACCTATTGTCTCAATTAACGACCCTTAGACGGGATTTAATTCATCTGACGTTACAATCCTCTGAACGGGCCATACAACGCTTAAATCTCACTCAATATACCCAAGGCAACAAAGTTGGCCGGTTATTAGCATCTAAGTTAAAATCTAAAAAACTTCAGACCAAAATTTCTTACCTATTAGATAAGGGAGGAGATAGGATTCACAACCCGCTTAAAATTTCGGAGGAATTTGCTGATTTCTATGCCTCTTTATATAATTTAAAATCGGATCCTACGACCCATGATCCAGACCCAGATGAGATAACTAGTTTTCTCCAGGATGCAGACCTCCCCTCACTGTCCTGCTCCCAAGCGGCAGAGCTGCTGATCCCGTTCACGGAGGAGGAGGTGCATAGGGCCGTTAAGGCTCTCCCAAAGAATAAAGCCCCTGGACCAGATGGTTTCTCTAATTTATATTATCATACTTTCGCTGATATTCTAATACCGACTCTCACGAGATTGTTTAACCACATCAAAAGCACAGGCGTAATACCCCCAGAAATGCTCCAAGCTACTATCATAACGTTACCTAAACCTGGCAAACCCCCGACGAGCTGTGCGAACTTCCGCCCTATCTCCCTATTAAATGTGGATGCTAAGCTGTACGCCAAGCTGCTGGCGTCTAGAATGGCTCCTCTACTTCCCCTCCTGATCTCAGCAGAACAGACCGGATTTGTACCGGGTAGACAAACATGTGACAATACCCGACGATTTTATAATATAATTGACATTGCATATAGAACCAACACAACTGGGCTCCTACTGGCGCTGGATGCCGAGAAGGCATTTGACCGCTTGCATTGGGGCTATATGCGTAAGGCATTAGAATCCTTTGGCTTCCCTGCATTATTTATTAATAGCATCATGAGCCTATATTCCCTCCCGACAGCAAAAGTCCTGGCATCAGGATTTCTTTCCTCGTCGTTCTCCATTACCAATGGAACCAGGCAGGGCTGCCCCCTCTCCCCTCTGATCTTTGTTTTGGCATTGGAGCCTTTGGCCTCGCGGATTAGGCGAGACCCTTCCATCTCTGGCATCTCCACCCCAGATGGAGTCCATAAGTTAGCTATGTTTGCTGATGATATTTTGATTTTTCTTACCTCCCCTGAAACTTCTCTGCCTTCTCTAATGCGCCAGCTTAACTCCTATGGCCTGGTCTCCTACTATAAAAACAATGTGAGTAAGACACAGGCACTACCCCTACATGTTGATGATTCCTCGCTTTCCACCTTACGTGCATTGTACCCATTTGAATGGAGAACGACCTCTTTGAAATATTTAGGCATCCTTCTCACCAAATCCAGGGGCTCTATACTTAAGCTCAATTATAACCCCCTTCTGACGTCTATCTCCTCCCAACTGACCTCCTGGCACGGACTGGAGGTCTCTTGGATGGGACGCATGGCGGCTTTGAAAATGTGTATTCTACCCCAGATTCTTTATTTTTTTAGAAATATTCCAGTGTTCATCCCAGGCCATATGTTGCTCCGCATACAAAAAATGCTACAAGCACACATATGGAAGGGAGGGCCTCCGCGCATTTCAGCTTCCACCATTACTGCGACTAGACGCAGGGGGGCCTAGGCTTTATAAATATTACAGCATATTATAGGGCGGCTTTATTGGCTCAGTTACTGGCATCCATGTCCCAGCGGGAATCCCCCTTATGGTTGCGGATGGAGAATGCTTATGTTACCCCCTTTCGCGTTCACGATCTGATGTGGTTTGCGACGCTCCCACACCGCACATTAGAAGGTATCTTACCATCAACTTCCCTTTCTCTTATGGCTTGGCGTTTATGGGGTAGACAACTTTTACGACCCTTCCCACTGATCAGTTTCGCTCCATTGCGCTTTCTCTGCCGCACTGTACAGGACCTGCACCTTGACCGCTGGTTCCAATTAGGTCTTACACATATTAATCAGCTTTTTACGGACTCCTCAATCAAACCCTTCCCGGACCTAATGAGTGAGTTTGCTCTTCCCGCCAGCGACTGTTTCACGTACCTTAGAGTAAAACATGCACTGACTCAACGAGGCATTTCCTCCTTTGCGGCGAAGGATATTACGGCTTTCCACAGACTGTGCTTGGGTAAAAAAGTTATGAAAAAACCTTTGTCTTTATGCTATGACAGTTTGTTGAATGTGAACCCTACTAAGAAACTGCCTTATATGATCAAGTGGGATAAGGATTTGTCGTTCGTTTCCTCTGAGGAGGACTGGTTCTATGCCACTGAAACGGTATATAAATACACTAGGAGCACTAACCTACGGGAAGCACACCTTAAACTTTTATATAGATGGTATCTGACCCCGAATCGTTTAGCTTATATTCCCGGCCATTCCGGTATGTGTTGGCGCTGTGGCACCAGTGTCGGATCTCTGATTCATATATTTTGGCACTGTCCGCTCCTTACTACCTTTTGGGGAAAAGTTGGTAGACTGATATCTATTGTACCGGCTTGTCTATGCCCCCGTGCCCTAAACAATACTTATTGCATATGCTTCCGATTACTATACAACTACGTCAAAGGGCATCATGTCGATTATACTTAGTGTAGCTATCAGGGTTATCCAAAGAGATTCGAAAAGTCACCGCACGTTCGGTGACTTTTCGTTCTCTTCAATTCGGTTCCTTTTGCCATGCATTTCGGTGACCCTGGCGTTGATTCAGCAAGCACCACAGGGTCCCCGAATTGCAGGGAAAAGCTGCCGCAAACCTGACGAAAACTCACCGAATGCACGCTGAAAACAAGCAAAAACATCTGGATTAACCTCGAAAAACCCGAACAGGAGCCGAACAGGAGTCCGAAAAGGAGCCGAATCACACAGAGCCGAAAGCAGCTGTGACGTGGAGGAGGCAGTGAATAAATTAGAAAAACCATTTTATGATCTGGGAAAATTAAACGCTTTTGCAAAGAAACTACTGAGCGAAAATGTCTGAAATTTTCACAGGAGGTCCAGGGAATGATAATAAAGAGGGCTGTTACAAAAAAATAAGCAAACTGAAAAAAAAAAAAAATCGGATTTTTAATTTTTTTTTAAAAAATTCAGAAAAATGCTTAAAGTATCCTCAAAATCTATAAATAAGAGACTTGTTGCTGCAGAATTTTATAATGAACGGTTTATTAGATATTGAATTAAAACGGGAATATTTTTAACATTGAAGCCTATGGGATTCTCCTGAATAAATTTGTCGAATTAAACCACCGAATGGCAGGGCATTAGGGGAACCTTTCACTGCTGGTTTTCGTTCTCTGAATAGCCGAAGCAGTGCTTTTTCATGGGGATTTCACTGCCCTCGAACAGGCACCGAACAGGCACCGTATGTGAAGGCAATTCGCCAGGATTTGGTGAATTGCCTGCTCTCTGGATAGCCGAATGGCCAGGAAAGGTAACCGAACGCTGATTTTCAGCGTTCGGTTACCTTTCTCAAGCAATTCGGATCTCTTTGGATAACCCTGTAAATCTACCATAGCACGTCATTGGCTTTCTCAAGTCAGCCCCTCTATGAGAGAAGTCATGTTATCACTGGAGAATGTTTATCAGTATGAGGGCATGTACCATAGGGCTGCTAACTCACTAAGCTTGTTTCAAGGTATATGGGAGGGTTGGGAATTCTTTGTAGCCTCTGGGGACTTGATATAACTGATGGAGAGATGACAAATGTATTGCCGCTCTAGGATCTGTCTGAGCATCTTTTTCCTCTTTTTTTTTTTCTCTCTCCCCCTTTTTCTCTCTTATTTTGTTTTTCCTTTTTTTTATTTTTGAGTAATTCTTACATGTGTGTTTTTGTTATGTTTTAAGCTTGTTGCAAATTTTACTGTTTTAAGTTTAACATGAGAAACTTGGTTCGACAGATTGATTACATGGTAAAACTGATGTTGTGGATAGACTCGTTAATTGTAGGATCCTGCGTGATCCCCTTTTCTTTCTCATTATGTGATTTATTGCTGGCATTTGTTGAAGTACGTTTGAACCTTAATAAAAACTTTATATGGAAAAAAAATAAATAGGGATTTTGACCTTTCCCCATTTTTATAGTGGACGAGTTGGATATTTAGAAGAACAGCCATATCCCTTTCATCATGGACAGTTTGTATACCAAAAAATATGATTATAACACAATAAAAATATATAATAGTATTGAATAAATATTGAAGTTAATACAATTATTGTTGTAGGATTATTTAATTTTTTGGTGATCGTTTTTATATACTTGTTTTATTTACATCTACTTATGTGCATCACGTTAAATCAATTGTGGTGAGATCACGTTAAAGGGACACTCTAGGCAACATGACCACCTAAGCTATTTTAGGTGGTCATGATGCCCGGAGTATTCCCTTGTCTGTCCATCCTGCCTCCGCTCAGCCGATCGTCAGGAAAGGCTGAAAACAGCTGAGAGAGGCGGAGGACTTTACTCCGCCCTCCCAGCTGTCAGTCAGCAGAGCGGGAATCATATTTCCCGCTTCTGCCGACTTTTGTCCAACTCACCGCAGAAGCTGGCGGCTCCCTCTGAGGGTTAGTGTTGCGCGCATCCTCTTGCGCGCAACACTAATCCTCAGAGGGAGCCGGGAGGAAGCCTGCCGATTGGCTGGCTTATGTGAGAGGCGCGCATGCGCGCTTCTCACGTAAACCAGAAGCCAAGAAGCATGAAGAAGGACGGGAGCGGAAGAGGAGGGAGGTGAGTATAAAAAAAAAAAAAAGACGCCGTTGGAAGGAAGAGGATTTTAGGGTAAGTATTACAGTTACAAAAAAAAAAAACCAAAGATTTATTGAGGGAATAGGGATAGGTTAGGATAAAAAAACGGGGGGTGATTTTTTGAGTAGAGTGTCCCTTTAAGCACCTTTAAGGCATACAGCAGTTTTTTTTTATTAAAGTGTAATTGATTCGTCAGCTGTATTATGTTATTTCACCTATATATATGTGTATGGTGTACTGGTTATTTTAGACTTGACAAAGACCCGAGAGGGTCGAAACGTTGTCTGGTGTTTTTTCATTGTGGAATAAATCTTTATAATACACCACTGCCAGGAGTTGGCTACTATTTTTTTCTTGATTGTTCTCTGGATTGGGGTGTCTTCCATGCCGACTGGTGGACCCTTGTGAGTGCAACAAATTCTCTTTATTTACAAATGGGGTTTACGCATTATTAATTGCTTTTGTTTCAAGCCTGCTACGCTGAGTTGATTGGGAGGGGCACTGTGACTCTATTGAGTCTGTTAAATATTATATCTTCTATATAGACCGGGGATATAATATTTAACAGACTCCAATAGTGACTGCAATTCCAAATATGGGACCAACTGCTGTTAGTGCTTCTACTATTATTAATACTATTCAAAAAGCTGGCGAGTCTGGCTGGCTAATCAGAGAACAGCGAAGAACACCGAAATGTCAGTGAAATGCCCTGATTTCCAGTGGTTTCATTTGACCAGTTTAAGCAGGCGAATCCCAAAGGTTTCAATGCAAAAAAAATTACCTATTTTTATCAAATATTCATTCAACCGTTTATTCTTTTCATTTGCAGCAAACAGTCTCTATCTTTAATAATTTAATAATTTTTTTCGGGATTTTTTTCAGTGAACATTTTGATTCCGGTTTATTTTTTGTTCTGTAACAGACCTTTTTACTGCTTTTCATAGGCCCTTTTATATTATTTCAAGGCATTTTCATGTATGATCTTGTTTGAAATGCCTTTTAAAAGTTGATTTTTTTTTTCTTCTTTACCCCTGTTCGGCAGCTGGTCGGCTTTATTCGGTGGCTCTTGGTGGTCTGTTCGGCGGTTCGGCAGGTTTGCAGCAGCGTTCAGTGGATCGTCAGCTGTGATAGGCGGTCTCTCGGCGACGTTCAGCGGATCGTAGGCTGTGTACGGCAATCTCTTGGCGGATCGGCGGCCGCGTTCAGTGGGATATTTGATGGCGTCCGCCAGGTTAATCAGAGGCATTTGACAGCTCCCTTCGGCGCACTTCAGGGACCCTTTGGTGAATGCTGAATTCACCACAGGTTCGGCAAGTTAAGGGTGACGAAGGAGAGAGAATTGAAATTTTGCTGAAATTTCGGTGCTCTCTGAATAGCTCCTTTGGATGAATCTCTGACCGATAATGTTACTTCTCGCTGTACCACATTGACCAGAGATAAAAGATTTACATAGCACATATAGGGGTAATGACCTCTAATGCAAGCAGCCCCACATTCACAAACAAGTGGACATGTGAATAAGATGGACGTAAGCTCTGTCACTGAATCTTGAAAGCATCATTCTTGGAAAACATTAACATTATTGCTAATGAGAATATGTATGTGAATTTGTTAATGTGAACCAGATATCAGGGAACTTCTTCTTCCTAAAATTTAAACCATTTCCTTAAAACATCATATTTACAAATATTTAAAAACCTTCACTGTCACATCATTTCTCAATATAGCTGGTGTAATCAGCAAGAAAGCATCAGTTTGGTAATTAGTTTTCAATGTTCTTGTCTGCTCTCCCAGTCTGATAGTTAGGACTGAATTATGTAATTATACAGCGTTTACCCGATAGGCTGATGGCCTATTAGGCCGACTGGCTGCTGGGGCCTCGAGTAGCAAGGCCGCCATGGAGAGGGCCAGTGTGCTCCCATGGCTTCAGGGGGCCCCAATCTGAATCCGGCTGCCACCTGCCAGCATAACCGGGGGCCGGTCTGGAGATCTAAGATCTCATATGATTGGCCCTGTGGTCTGTGCTTCCATCCTGCACAGTATATCCCCCTGTGCTGGAAGCCTGGCGCTGGCTGAATGTATCAGCGAACCGGAGTTCTGATATGCCATTGGAGCGCTGGCAGTGGCGCTCTGACTCACACAGCATCAGTCCCCATAGCATAGAATAAATACTGTGGAATCTGTGCAGAAAAGTAAGCAAAGACCACATTCCTATACCACAGGACCACCAGGGATGATCAGCCCAGCTGAGGGAGCCCATCAACTGTCCCACTGGACTACCAGAGTCCAGGGATGCCAAATGTGTACCCCCAATTTGCCACTGGCCCACCAGGGAGGGACCTCTCCCTTCAAAAACAGTAGAAGGGGCAACACCCATTTATAATATCTAGTAATGGCCGAAATTGTTGGCACCCCAGACATTTTTCCAGAAAATCAAGTATTTCTCACAGAAAAGTATTGCAGTAACACATGTTTTGCTATACACATGTTTATTCCCTTTGTGTGTATTGGAACAAAACAAAAAAAGGAAAAAAGAAAAAAAAGCAAATTGGACATAATGTCACACAAAACTCCAAAAATGGGCTGGACAAAATTCTTGGC
The DNA here is from genome assembly GCA_009667805.1 of Leptobrachium leishanense. NCBI lineage: Eukaryota > Metazoa > Chordata > Amphibia > Anura > Megophryidae > Leptobrachium > Leptobrachium leishanense. Next base: position 78,615,164 of record CM019070.1, on the reverse strand, counting down.
ACCCTTAACTTAATATTTGGTTGCACACCCTTTGGAAAAAATAACTGAAATCAGTTGCTTCCTATAACCATCAATAAGCTTCTTACACCTCTCACCCGGAATTTTGGACTACTCTTCCTTTGCAAACTGCTCCAGGTCTCTTATTGGAAGGGCACCTTTTCCCAACAGCAATTTTAAGATCTCTCCACAGGTGTTCAATGGGATTTAGATCTGGACTCATTGCTGGCCACTTCAGAACTCTCCAGCGCTCTGTTGCCATCCATTTCTGGGTGCTTTTTGACGTATGTTTGGGGTCATTGTCCTGCTGGAAGACCCAAGATCTCGGACGCAAACCCAGCTTTCTGACACTGGGCTCTACAGTGCGACCCAAAATCCTTTGGTAATCCTCAGATTTCATGATGCCTTGCACACAATCAAGGCACCCAGTGCCAGAGGCAGCAAAACAACCCCAAAACATCATTGAACCTCCACTATATTTCACTGTAGGTACTGTGTTCTTTTCTTTGTAGGCCTCATTCCGTTTTCGGTAAACAGTAGAATGATGTGCTTTACCAAAAAGCTCTATCTTGGTCTCATCTGTCCACAAGCTGTTTTCCCAGAAGGATTTTGGCTTACTCAAGTACATTTTGGCAAACTGTAGTCTTGCTTTTTTATGTCTCTGTGTCAGCAGTGGGGTCCTCCTGGGTCTCCTGCCATAGCGTTTCATTTCATTTAAATGTTGACGGATAGTTCGCACTGACACTGATGCTCCCTGAGCCTGCAGGACAGCTTGAATTTCTTTGGAACTTGTTTGGGGCTGCTCATCCACCATCCTGACTATCCTGTGTTGCAACCTTTCATCAATTTTTCTCTTCCGTCCACCCACAGAGAGAGTAGCTACAGTGCCATGGGTTGCAAACTTCTTGATAATGTTGCGCACTGTGGACAAAGGCAAATCTAGATCTCTGGAGATGGACTTGTAACCTTGAGATTGTTGATATTTTTCAACAATTTTGGTTCTCAAGTCCTCAGACAGTTCTCTTCTCCTCTTTCTGTTGTCCATGCTTAGTGTGGCACACACAGACACACAATGCAAAGACTAAGTGAACTTCTCTCCTTTTAATCTGCTTTCAGGTGTGATTTTCATATTGCCCACACCTGTTACTTGCCCCAGGTGAGTTTACAGGAGCATCACATGCTTGAAACAGTTTTATTTATCCACAATTTTGAAAGGGTGCCAAGAATTTTGTCCAGCCCATTTTTGGAGTTTTGTGTGACATGTCCAATTTGCTTTTTTTCCTCCCTTTTTTTGTTTTGTTCCAATACACGCAAAGGGAATAAACATGTGTACAGCAAAACATGTGTAACTGCAATACTTTTCTGTGAGAAATACTTGATTTTCTAGAAAAATTTCTGGGGTGCCAACAATTTCGTCCATGACTGTATATGTATAAGAGTATAGCAGTACGTAGCGATACCTTTTTCATTGGACTAACGTACATTTAAAAGCCAAGCTTTCGAGAGTTTACCTCTCTTCCTCAGGTCTTGATGCTAAACTAAAATCATAGGAGGTACAATCTCAAAAGCTTGTCTTTTAGATTTTGGCATCTGGACTAACATGGCTCATCAAATGTACACACTATATATATATATATATATATATATATACACAATATATATATATATACACAATATATATATATTAATATAATTAAAATGTATTTACATGTATATAATTTTTATGTTTTGAAATTTCAATTAATGTTAATATATAAATTTTATTAATATATTTCTATTAATTTAAACTTATTTTAAAATATATATATTCATGTATATTTTAATATATTAAACAAATTCAAGTAGCCCCGCACTCCACATACAAAATTATTCTGCTCCGGTGCAAAGATTCTGACTGCATCCAAACATCCTCCAAATTTCAGATGCACACGTAGACTGTGTAAAATTTCAAAGATATTTAATGTTGCATTATTCACATAAATCAACGTTTCAGTTCCCAAAGGAACTTTCCTCAGGATCCTGAGGTAAGTTCCTTTGGGAACTGAAACGTCGATTTATGCGAATTATGTAACATTAAATCTCTTCGAAATTTTACACAATCTCCGTGTGCATCTGAAATTTGGAGGATATTTTAATAATTATATATATATATATATTTTTTTTTTCTTTAAATATTATAATATTATATATTATCTATTTTGATTTTTAAATCATAGTATATACTTCAATATGTATCAATAAATTATTTTTAATATTTTAGTGTATTTCAATTATATATTGTTTATATATTTCAATGTAATACCTTTTAATATATTTAAATCAAAGATTAAACAATATTATTAATTTTATAGAATGAAATATTGACACACACACCCAAGAGACTTCTTTATTGAAAAATAACAACATTTATTCTGAAATTTTTGATCTTTCGGCTTGATGAAAGTCTGGTGAGGATTAAAATGTTGAATATTTCGTAATAAAGTTGGTAATTTTTCAATCAAGAAGGCTCCTGTGTACGCGTCCATATCACATTTGTTTATGGAGCACCTGAGCTTTAAGTTTGTGAATCAAGCATGCGGGCAACTCAGATACTGCGGCCTGGCATGGCTTGGTCAAGGAGGTTCGGTAAGGCTGGACCGTGAGGGCCTTCTGTGGGCGCACCTGGCAGGTTGCCACTCTGTGCAGGCAGGAACCACAGTAGAAACATAAGCCATGGGTTTTCCTCCATACCCTTTCCTCCAGGGTCAGGGGTCCTCTGGAATCTTTCACTGGAACAGGTTCCTTTGGGAAGGCGTCCCTGGGAGTTTTCCGCAGTATAGCACTCAGCCGCTCCAGGTGCTGTTCTGCAGCTTTATTAACCTTTTGCAGGTTCTCCAACAGACCAAGAATCACTGCTAGCTCACTTGTTACTGGCGGTCTCATTATGTCACAATGGGGGTTGGGGACCTGACCTGACAGAGAGGGGTGTGAGCCTAATGAGCAATGAAAATAGACCATGAGCCTGAACTAGAAAAATAAATATATATCATTTATTCTAGGAACCAAGAACTTAAACCAAGAGCAGGGAATACAGAACATAAATACAATAAACAGAGCCTTTAACCTCACGGCAAGAAATATAAAGAAAACCAGATATAAACAAAATAGGCAACTAAACATGGGAGGCAGAACTAAACATGGGAGGCAGAACTAAACATGATACTACAAGAAGGCAAGAAAAACAGGGCAAACCAGACATGATCCTGTAAAACAGAATGACCAGGTAGACAGGCTTAACAGGATAAATCTAGACCAAGGAAAGACCAGACATGAGCTGGAAGACAGACAGACTGAACAGGATTAAATTAGACCAAGGCAAACCAGACAGGAGTTTGAAGACAGACAGACTGAACTGAACTGAATAGATGATTCAGGATGAATGAGACCGCACCCTACTAAGGGAGTGGTCTCCATTTATACAAAATGGTCCAGGGTGAACCAATGGAGTCCAGGTACTGATCAGGCTTGGGATCCAAGAAATGAACGAAATAAAAATAATCCAAAAGCAGCAATGTCCACTACTGCCAGAGGGGGCGCCAGAGACCCAGAACGTCACAATCAGCAATAAACAGGACTGTTTATGCACCATATCCTGGCTTCCTCCAATGTATCACCGCATCCTGGGATCGCACCCTCGCCATCCCGTGACACTTTTATTGCTGTGAAGCTCTGATATGCTCATACACACTGCACATTACTGTGACTGTGACTTTTACTGCTGTGGAGTGCTGTGATAAGCTCATACACACTGCACATTACTGTGACTTTTATTGCTGTGGAGCTCTGATATGCTCATACACACTGCACATTACTGTGACTGTGACTTTTACTGCTGTGGAGTGCTGTGATAAGCTCATACACACTGCACATTACTGTGACTTTTATTTCTGTGGAGCTCTGATACGCTCATACACACTGCACATTACTGTGAGCTTTAATATTGTGATGCTCAGGTACTATATACAGTCAGGTCCAGAAATATTGGGACATCGACACAATTCTAACATCTTTGGCTCTATACACCACCACAATGGAGTTGGAATGAAACAAACACATTGTGCTTTAACTGCAGACTGTCAGCTTTAATTTGAGGGTATGTACATCCAACTCAGGTGAAGGGTGTAGGATTTACAGCAGTTTGCAGATGTGCCTCCTACCTGTTAAGGGACCAAAAGTAATGGGACAATTGGCTTCTCAGCTGTTCCATGGCCAGGTGTGTGATATTCCCTCATTACCCCAATTACAGTGTGCAGATAAAAGGCCCAGAGTTCATTTCAAGTGTGCTATTTGCATTTGGAATCTGTTGCTGTCAACTCTCAAGATGAGATCCAAAGAGCTATCACTATCAGTGAAGCAAGCCATCATTAGGCTGAAAAAACAAAACAAACCCATCAGAGAGATAGCAAGAACATTAAGCGTGGCCAAAACAACTGTTTGGAACATTCTCAAAAAGAAGGAACGCACCGGTGAGCTCAGCAACACCAAAAGACCTGGGAGACCACGGAAAACAACTGTGGTGGATGACCGAAGAATTCTTTCCCTGGTGAAGAAAACACCATTCACAACAGTTGGCCAGATCAAGAACACTCTCCAGGAGGTAGGTGTATGTGTGTCAAAGTCAACAATCAAGAGAAGACTTCACCAGAGTGAATACAGAGGGTTCACCACAAGATGTAAACCATTGGTGAGCCTCAAAAACAGGAAGGCCAGATTAGAGTTTGCCAAACAACACCTAACAAAGCCTTCACAGTTCTGGAACAAGATCCTATGGACAGATGAGACCAAGATCAACTTGTACCAGAGTGATGGGAAGAGTAGAGTATGGAGAAGGAACTGCTCAATATCCTAAGCATACCACCTCATCAGTGAAGCATGGTGCTGGTAGTGTCATGGCGTGGGCATGTATGGCTGCCAATGGAACTGGTTCTCTTGTATTTATTGATGATGTGACTGCTGACAAAAGCAGCAGGATGAATTCTGAAGTGTTTTGGGCAATATTATCTGCTCACATTCAGCCAAATGCTGCAGAACTCATTGGACGGCGCTTCACAGTGCAGATGGACAATGACTCAAAGCATACTGCAAAAGCAACCAAAGAGTTTTTGAAGGGACAGAAGTGGAATGTTATGCAATGGCCAAGTCAATCACCTGACCTGAATCCAATTGAGCATGCATTTCACTTGCTGAAGACAAAACTGAAGGGAAAATGCCCAAGAACAAGCAGGAACTGAAGACAGTTGCAGTAGAGGCCTGGCAGAGCATCACCAGGGATGAAACCCAGCGTCTGGTGATGTCTATGCGTTCCAGACTTCAGGCTGTGATTGACTGCAAAGGATTTGCAACCAAGTATTAAAGTTTGATTCATGATTATTATTCTGTCCCATTACCTTTGGTCCATTAACAAGTGGGAGGCACATCTGCAAACTGCTGTAAGTCCTACACCGTTCACCTGAGTTGGATGTACATACCCTCAAGTTAAAGCTGACAGTCTGCAGTTAAAGCACATTGTGTTTGTTTCATTCCAACTCCATTGTGGTGGTGTATAGAGCCAAAGATGTTAGAATTGTGTCAATGTCCCAATATTTCTGGACCTGACTGTATGTGTGTGTTTGTGTTTCTGTATAGCAGTAGACAAAAGTGGGCTGCTCACTTTAAAATGCCCGGGTTTATTTTTTGTCCCAGTCGAGGCCTGCAGCCAACTGCATGCAAAGCTTTTAATAAGATATCTCTGATCATCTCCCCTGTGCTTTATCCTACTGCATAATTCCCTTCTATACTACTTATGGTTCCTCTGGCTTCTGTCACTGGTCTGATGATGTGTTTATTTATAGCAAGTGAATGCATTCTTTCTAAACATTCAATGTTTTATCAGCACACAAAGTCTAATGATAATGCAAGTCTGCCCTCCTACCACCTCCTGTAAAGTTCCTCTTTAAATTGTTGACATTGTGTTCGAGGCCTTATTGCCATGAGACTACAGAATAACATGCACTGTTTCAAGAGGCCAGAATCTTTCAATTGACAAATTACTCTATAATTTGCCCCCAAACTAGCAATGACGGCGGGGTGGCATAGTACACCCACTAGCTGGCGCACACGATTCGCTGCAGCAGGACAGCCTGGTTCAGGCTGTCTCCTAACAGCCAATGACATGCGCAGCACATCTGCTGCATAGGTTCGCCGAAGGAGGGGCCCGCTGCAGCAGCCGGCTAGTGTGGACTACTTTACACCCTGGCCGGCATTAAAGCCCTCCCGCCCAGATTGAAAGGGTGAGACATAGCTGCTGTAAATTTATCTTCATAGATTATAATGACTGGTAAGTTTACAACAGCCGTGGTTTAGTTTACGCCAAGGTAGGAATACAGTCCTAGGTCTCTTTGCACTGACCAAGGGTGGAGAGGCGGGATGTAGTTTTGCCTAGGCCAGCTAGGCATGGGCCTAATGCAGAAAATAAGTCAGGAATGGTGTCATAATGTCCTCTCTTTTAGAGTTTCAACATAATTCATATGTGTGTGCAGGTGTAGGATAGAGCAGCAATGCTGATCTAAACCACTAGAAATCCCTTGATACAAATAACTGTAACCGAGATCAATTGTCATAATAAATGAAGGGAAAGAATCCCTTGAAACAGTGCAGTTAGCTATATTGCAGAAGAGAGCACACTACTTTGGCATTTCACCATCTATGGGCCATATTACAAAGTTGGTGCTAACTTAACCAGAGCTGTTGTGAATTTACCAGATCCATTCTAGTACTGTATATGGAGTTGTTAAATTTACAACAGCTCCGGTTAAGTTAGCACCAGCTTTGTAACACTGCACTTTATGTTTAATTCCAGCTTGCAGGTCATGGATTAGGACTATGCGTGCATTCCATTGTTACATGCATGATGTAACTTTCTGTTCCATTTATCCTATATACTCAAAACTGCGGAATGTAGTGTACTTTACCATCCTGCAAAGTGCTGAGAAAAAGCCTGAAATAATAAACACAAATCCCTTTATTGTGGCAACCTGATCGCCCAGGAACAGCTTCATGATTCTCGAGCAGGAACTGGAATGATCCTGCAAAGAAAATAACAAAGAGGAACAAAGTAAGCTCTGTGACCCTTGCAAAACTGTTAAGCATTGAAATCCACAAACCTATATTTAGATGAAAATAGCAAGATAAAGTGTGGCGCCAAAAGATAGAAACAGGGTGTAACTTCACTCCCCACATAGGTGTCTCCCCAACCACCCAAGAAACCTCTAATGTAATCCAAACGTGGCTCAGCGCAACACCTGTAAGGGTCACATGAGGATGTTACTCCTTATATATACACCCTCTGTGAAGGAGTAAAATTTATACATTTTATTTTAAATATTATACATAAAATAAAACCTCCATTCAACTTCTTTCCAATGGATGCATATATATGTAGTTGTATTCCCAATCAGATTATTCTCTTGAAGGCAATGGAGTCGCATATAGAAAAGAGAAAAAAGGAAAACACAATCGTATATAGAGCTGAAACAACTAATCGATCAATCGACAACTAATTGATGATTAATATAGTTGTCAACTGTTTCCATTATCGATTAATCGGTGTAGATTAATCGTCCTGTGTATGGCACCCACTGTTTAGAGTCAGACTGAGTTAAACGTAAATAACTTGGGGCGGAGTCTGGACGCCGACCGAGCCGGACGCATGGTGTAGGAGCTCCTGCACCTAGCCGTCAAAACGGAGCATAGCAGCAGCACACAGATCAATTTGACCCACCATCTCGATTCCCCCTTACCGGGAACATGCCGGGAACCACCCGAGGGGGCAAAAAACCGGATCCACCGACCCCTGTAGTGGCGCCAATTTTCCAGCGCCGCGGCCTGGATGACAGCCAAGATGGCGGCCGGATCCGCGGCGAGGACACAGGGATAGACTCGGTCCCGGGAGGGTCCCAACCAGCGTCTAGAGCTGATATATCGCAGATTCTGGCCAGGATGGGGGACATGCAAACGAGTCTGGCGATGGACATTGCTAAAATAGCCACAGAGGTACGTGCTGAAGTGGGGGCTTTGGGCCTACGCATTGGAGAATTGGAGGAAGGCACGGGGGACCTCGTGGCGGCTCACAATGCGCTGGCGCGCACTACTGACACGTTATCTCACCGCATGGACCGTATGGAACTTGCTCTAGAGGATGTCGCCAATAGATCCCGCCGCAACAACATCCGCCTGCGGGGATTGCCCGAATCTGTACAAACACGGGAGCTACACGAGACTGTGCTGGGCCTTCTCAAACGCTTGGTACCAGAGGTGCCCCCGGCGAAGTTACTCATGGACAGGATTCACAGAGCCCTGAGAGCTCCCGGGCGGACTCCCAACAGCCTCGAGATGTCATATTCCGCCTTCATTATTACACAGTTAAGGAGGAAGTCATGCGTAAAAGCAGAGACGTGGATCTGGTGTATGAAGATGTGAAGCTCGCTCTGTTTCAAGATCTGGCTCCGGAGACCTTGCAGCGCCGTAGGGCCTGGCGCCCCATCACAGCCCACCTGGGCCGTCATAACATCCGCTATGCCTGGGGCTTCCCGTTCAAACTCTTGGCCTTCGCAGGTGGTAAAACCTCTACTCTCACCCTACAGTCAGACCCGCAGCAATTCTTCACCCGCCTGGATTGCCCCCTTTACCGGACGCGGGTAACCTGCTCTCGTCCCCCTCCCGGCACCTCAGCTTACACCGCGCTGGGAGAAGGTGCCCTCCCGGATTCGAGAGGAGGGAGACAGGGATCCCGGCTGAGATGAAGGGGAAACCTCGGTGGTGATATTGTTTTTTCTCTTTTTTGTTTACTTGCCCACACGGTATCAGGTGGTTGCATTAGCTGAGTTGTAAATGTTCCCCAAGTGATATATAACCCTGTAGTGTTCGGCTGTTAATGTTCATGATAATGGTGGGGATACTGTCGTTATTGTAATGCTGTTTTTAGATAGTTTTTTCATGCTCCGTTACTGGCTCGGTGACGTCCGTTCTGCGATCCTACTGGTCTTCAACCAGGGTCGCGTCTCCTTTCTGACCATCCCCATGGTCGTTCTGGCAATGGATAAGTCCGGAAGTTTTTTCTTTCCTTTTTTCTTTTTTCTTTATGTGTCTTCTTTTCCTCTCTCATCTTTTCCTCACCTCCCAGTCCTTTACCCCCTTGGTCCCTCTGTCTCCTTCCCCCCATTGGGTCCTCAGGGGTGCCGCCCTGTCCTGTGTACCTGATCTGGCCTGCCCGTGGCGTTCCCCTCCACTCCGCCCATGATTCCGGAATGCCATATTTTGTCCCAGAATGTTAAGGGACTAAATTCCCCTACGAAGAGGAGACTGGTCCTCCGAGAATTAAAACGCGCACAATGTCAGATAGCATTCCTGCAGGAAACGCATTTTGCCCGGGCACGCCAGTTCAGTCTTACAGACCGCACCTTCCCACGCTCCTTTTTCGCTTCCAGCACCGGGAAACGCCGGGGGGTTGCGATTTTATTACATAAAGCATGCCAGATGACGGTTCAACATGTGGATAGAGATGATGAGGGCAGGTATATCCTAATCCGGGGACAATTAATAATGTGGCTATCTCTTTGTTGAATGTTTATGCCCCTAACACCCGGAAGACTCTTTCTGGGCCCATCTTACGACGCTCCTGCAGTTGACGGAAGGCTCCTTTCTGGTCATGGGGGGGACTTTAACGCGGCCCCAGCCCCAGCAATTGACAGGAAATCAGGGGCGTTAGGTGCCAGACTTACGGCGTCTCCTCAGGATGCGATGCTAGCTCGGTTCATACATGACGCGCAGCTCCTCGACATTTGGCGACTCCATCACCCAGGAGACCACGATTTCTCCTTTTATTCTCATCCCCACTCCTCATACTCAAGGATAGACCTGTTCTTATTGCCAACCAGAACGATCCCATTAACTACCCGCTCGGCGATAGGCTCCATTAGTTGGTCTGACCATGCGCCCGTGTCTGTATGGGTGACATTGCCGGTACTCGATCGGGTTGGTCCTGGCGCCTCAACTCTTCCATCTTACAATCGGCTGCAGTGCTGGAAGAAGTGTCTCCACCTGAACAGGTATTTTGAGGAGAATGACCTAGACGATATCGGTCCTGACTCCTTGTGGCTGGCCCATAAGGCGGTCATACGAGGTCACCTGATTCAGATTGGTAGCAGGCTGAAGAGGGAGAGGATGAGTCTGCTGTGGAACTTCAGGAGAGGCTAGCGGACCGGAAGCAGCGCACAAATCCTCTCACTCTCAGGCTGATTTTGATGCCCTGACAACAGTACGTCGGGAGCTCCGGTCAGCCTTACTGACGGATGTGGCCCGGTCCTTAGCCTGGACCAGGCGGACCTTTTATGAATATTCTAACAAGGCGCATACTATGTTAGCGCGCAAATTGAGGAACCAAACTAGATCTAAATTGGTGACCTCGGCCCATACGTCCCAGGGTTCGATCACTACTATCCCCAGCGAGGTAAACCAGATTTTTACTGCGTACTTTGAGAAATATATAACCACTCCCCGGATCACTCCCTCCGCAATCCGGAACATGTGCTGTGCGGAGGTGCAGGAATTCCTGGCCACGTGGAAAGGCCCGGAGCTCCCTCCCCTCTTGCTGGAGGGGTTGGGGTCAGAAGTATCAGAAGCCGAGGTGGCTTCAGTGATTAAACAAATGAACCCCATAAGGCCCCGGGCCCGGACGGGTTTACGGCCTTTTATTATAAAAAATTCTCTCCTCACTTGAGCAAATTATCTTAAACTATATAATGGAATCCTGGAGGGACGACCGGTGCCTCCGGATTTCCTCCGATCTGATGTGATTTTGATTCCTAAAGAGGGCAAGGATCCTTCCTTCCCCCACAATAATAGACCGATCTCTTTACTGAATGTTGACTATAAGATATTTACGAAAATCCTGGCCAACAGACTAGGAGCACTCCTCCCCTCCATCATTCATCCGGACCAGGTCGGGTTCATTCCCACGAGACAGGCATACGAAAATACAAGGAGAAATGTGGTCCTGATCGAGAGAGCTCGCGCAACGGGGACGCCTTCTCTGCTCCTCTCCTTGGATGCGGAGAAGGCGTTCGATAGGGTGGGCTGGCCTTACTTATTTCACCTACTGGAGCACTGGGGATTTCCACCTGGTTTTTGCGCTGCTATCCGGGTCCTGTATAATTCCCCCCTTACGAAAATAATCACCACGGGGGCCTCCCCGGAATCTTCCCCATAGGTAATGGAACGGACAGGGTTGCCCCCTGTCACCCATGCTTTTCGCTCTAGCCCTTGAGCCCCTGCTGGATAAATTACGGTCCTCCACGTCTATCACGGGTTTACAGATTGGGGGGGAGGAATTCCTGGTGTCAGCATATGCGGACGACCTTCTCCTGACCCTCACGGACCCGGCTCATTCTGTACCCCATTTGCTCTCCCTTCTTCGGGATTTCTCGGATATTTCCGGGTTTAAGATAAATATAGATAAATCTCGCGCGATGCCGATAGGCATACGAAACCGGAGGTCGACCGGTTGCGTATCTCACGGGATTTCACTTCTCCACCTCCTCTCTCACGTATCTGGGAGTGAAGCTGACTAGTGATCCCAAAGCAATGATTAGAGCTAACTACGATGTACTGATCCAACGCAACTCTTATAGCTGATATGGACACTTGGGATGCCTTTAATGTCTCCTGGGTGGGTCGCATTGCTAGCGTAAAAATGAATCTACTTCCCGAATCCTGTACTTGTTCCAAACCCTCCCGGGCCTGTCCTCCAGCCTCAGCCGTTGTGCGCATCTACAGTCCCATGTGGACCGGTTCATCTGGCATAATAAACGACATAGGGTGGCTAGAAGAGTGTTTAATAGACCGAGGGTGGTGGAGGCTTGGGAGTTCCGAGTTTGTTACAATATTATCATGCTGCCCAACTAGCACAGTTTGTTACCTTTCATGCGCACCACCTGGTACGCCACGTTGGGCGGACTTAGAGTCGCATCTCTTTGCTCCGGACTTGCCGCAATTCTATTTTTGGCTTCCCAAAACCTATCGTCCTATCCTTCGCTCCACTTGCACTGCCACCATTAACTCTCTCCACATTTGGGACACTGTGAACCGTCGCTTCACTTTAGCCAAAGAACACTCAGCTATGATGCCTTTTCTCCGCAACCGACAGTTTCCACCGGGTTTATGCCCTCGCCCTTTTGCAACTCTGGAGGACTTGGCCTTCAGAGGCTCCACCACCTTTACTCAGCGGGGGCACCACTTCAGTTTGAGAACATTCGACAGAGAGGTCCGGTAGGACCAGCGGACTTCTTTCGCTACCTGCAGGTCATGGACTATGCGCGGACGCCTGAAGTCCGTACGGCTGCCACGTCTTCCTTGACGGCGTTTGAAGCTCGCTGTAATGACGCTCGCATCACGAAATCAATGATATCCTCGCTTTACGTCTCCCTCTGTTCAGGCTCTCCAATCTGGGGGGACCCAACTTATGTTGCACGCTGGGAGCGAGATGTGGGGATGCCCTGCCCAGTGAAGAATGGGAGGATATTTGGGAAATGTGGCACACTGCTCCATCAATGTGGCCCATCAGGAACAGGCTTACAAGATGCTGTTTCGCTGGTATGTTACCCCTCACAACTTTCTCACATGGACGGGTCTTCCTCTGACTTATGTTGGAGAGGTTGCGGCACTAAGGGCTCGTTCTACCACATGTGGTGGACATGCCCCCTGATCCGACGCTTCTGGCTTCAAATTCATGCTCTCATTCAAGAGGTCCTACAGTGTGGAGTGGCTTTCGACCCATGGACATTCCTTCTTCACCGCACCCAGGACGCCCTATCGAGGCCGGAGAATAAGCTGGTGCATAAAATGGTCTTGGCGGCTAGAAGAGCGGTGGCCCAAGGCTGGAGATCTGTGTCCCTTCCGACTATGGCGCAGTTGTATCTTCGGATCAGAGATAATATGGACATGGATCGTTTATCAGCTCTTGTACATGACACCATGCCCCAACATAGTAAGATTTGGGACCCCTGGCTGGAGTTTGATGTGGGTTAAGAGCTGGACTGCTTGTTTTTCTGGCGGATTATGATACCTGGGTTATGTACTCCTTTGGGGCGGCACCCTATTCCCTTCCCCCTGCTCCCCTCCCTATGAGGTCTCTTCCTCTCTCTTTTTCCTCCATGTTTGTGTTTCTTTGATCTTTTTCTAATTTCTTCTTTTACCCCCTCCTCGGGGTCTACCCCCTGCGGTCCTTTGGCAGGGGCTCCTCAGGGCTAACCAGTAGCAATCTCTAACATTGTGGTTTTGTGATAAGATGGCCTTTTTTGTATTTGAAAAATGGAAAATAAAGAATTATAAAAAAAACGTAAATAACTTCAGCTTCAGTGCTGATAGGAGAAGACGTGCCGCTGCTTTACTAGGTATGATTTAGTTCTAGGGTTATGTCAAGCACAACCAGTTTGTTTTTGTTCCGTTTACAACAGTAGCAGAACTATAACACAAACAATAGGATACTGCCACTACGTGAAGGAGCTGAACGCCTGTGTTCTATCCTTACTTGAGGCTGGAGTCTTGTGCCACCACCCCACCCTCCCTGCCACACCCCACCTGCTTTGGTTGTGAACTGCCATTCCCTCCCTTTGGTCTGGTCCCTTTCCCCAAACTCATTCCAACACTCAGATCCATTCTTTTGTCCATACCCACTCTCAGGTCAAGTCACTTGAGCAAACTCACTCCCACCTCCAGTCCCTCCTCCCACTCAGTTTGTTCACAAAATTATTTAAAAGGGACACTCTACGCACCCTGACCACTTTAGCTTATTAACCCGGATTCATGCTGACATCATCATCTGTGACCAAGTGCTTGAAGCCGCGTTCATTTGAGAAAGCAAACATGGGCTCAAGCTGCGCATGCAGCATCAACCCCTCCCTCTGACCAAGTACTCGCATAGCTTGTGTGAAAAGTACGCAAGATACGCAATTTGCGTATGTACATACGAAAGTTACATACACTATGCAAATTGCTTATGATAAAAGGGGAGGGGTTGTGGTTATTTTTTTACATACAATTCCTTTTAAGTAAACAATTTTTTTTTATTTTTAATCCGATGAATCGATTAATCGAAATAATAATCGGCCAACTAATCAATTATGAGAATAATCGTTAGTTGCAGCCCTAATCGTATAGCACAGTACATGTCAGATTTTCCAGTATAAACAGTTGATACGACACTTACATATTTTCGTGCCTAAACTAGCTCTAGTGTGTGCGCCTGTGGGTATTTCGTCCATGGTCCTCATGAAACCCTCACAAGCGAATCACTCCCCTCTTCCCTCAATGGGTCAACATCAGCTCCTCAGAAAATAAAAAGGATATAGATGTGGCACCAATAAAATTATTCACTTTTCAATAATAAAGTGAATGATATTTCTACATTACCTTACCTTCCCATTTCCCACAGCAACCACAAGTATGGAGGAGATGGAGCAATGTGTTATTATGCATTGTTTCATCGAAAACATATTCTGCTGCGAAGAGTGCAGGGGGTTCTTTGGACCCCTGCATCACCATAATGTACTCCTCACAAGGGCAAGTGAAGTGTCACTGGAAAGGACAGAGTCTGGTCTTTCCGATGATCCCAAGCATGTCTATATAAAAGTGGGAAAAAACACTAATTGCAAAAGTCTTTTTTTCTGTTCTAAGGCAGTGGCATTATTCACTTATAGCACAAACAATGTCACTGCACTAATTCACCTCATTTCCCACACTGTAAGCAAACTTGAAAGTGATGGCATGATGTGTTACTACACAATATTTCCTCTAAAACATAGGGGGCGCTACAGGAGGACTTGCCCCTGGATGCCTCATTACCTCGCTATGCCTCTGCCCCCCAAAAAAACAAGCGGCGTGTTTGAGTGTATCACAGAGCTCCACAGCAATAAAACTCACAGTAATGTGCCATGTGCATGAGCGTATCACAGAACGCCACAGCAATAAAACTCACAGTAATGTGCGGTGTGCATGAGCATATCACAGAGCTCCACAGCAATAAAACTCACAGCAATGTGTGGTGTGTATGAGCATATGTCAGAGCGCCATATATCCCGGCCCACTGTCACACACATCCATGCACACATATACGCACACACACACTAACATACAGTAACACACACACATCCACATAAAGTCACACACACAGTCACTCAGACATTCACATACAGTCACACACACATACAGTCACACATGCACATCCACATACAGTCACACACACACAAACACTTACCCACACAGCCCTGGTCCAAGCCCAGTTGAGGTCCGCCTCGGGACCGCTGCACGGCCTGCGGTCAGAGGACACTGGAGGGCCGGTTCTGGACGGGTGGGTGTCGGTGTTCTGGCACATGAAGGGACCGCTCAGAATGGGCACGACTGGCACTGGAGGAACCTTGCTGAATGCGCAAACGCACATATGACATCACCGGAAATGCACCGGTCTTCCGTTTTGAGCGTTCCCCTTGTAGCAGATTAGATCTGTATTTCTATCTATATAAGGGTCTGCCTGTGTATATGTGTCTAAGTGCCTGTTAATATATATCTCCTCCATATAGATTCATATTTGTGTCTGACCGTTTAGGAAGCGTATCTCTGGGTCCACACCTGTTAAGAGTGCTAAAATGTAATTAAAATGGTTAGCTTTCTCCCCTGGGGGGAGGATATAACACGTGGCTGTAAAAGGGAATGTCTTTGAACTGCCATGTCATGTAGCCTGTTAGTCGCACCTTGGGAGCCAACCCGGCACCAAGGTTTAGGCCCTATCTTCAAAGACAGGAGGCACATCCTTGATCCTTGGGGGGAAGATGGACACCTTTGGGCAATTAAAGATTAACGACGAAGCGTACTGAGCATGCTCCGGAGAGGGGAACTCTGGAATATGTAGTGCAGGAGGCTGGGCCATTTGTGGGTGGGTTTTGGAAGGACCAGGAAGTGTATAAATTCTGAAAACTGGCCATGTGCTTGGGCTGATCACTTGGGGTACAATCGAAAGATGACTGATCTGTCCATGCTTCTATCTCCAGGCTCCAGGAGCCATCATTGCTGGCTTACTGATTAGTTTGTCGTAAGTAATGCTCTGTGGTTAACCCTTTTCTTTTATTTGCTGTGTAGTGTGTAATTAATTGATTCATTCTAGCTATAATTTTCCTGTAACAAATGCACTGTGATTATATATATCTTTGTTCTATATCATAAATAAACCTAACCTATTTAAGTTCTGATTCTGGCTGATGAGATCCACGCTAACTAAGAGATTGGGAGTATTGCTATTTGCTTTAAGATCGGTTAGATAAGAAATTGTGAGTTGCGGTCGTCGGGGACGGCAGGGATTGTGGGGGCGCAGTCACTGTCCGAGTCTAGGGTAGGCAGATAGTGCGGTTGCGTAGCCCTGCGTCTCCCGCTGCGATGCGCGTAGTGTCCATGAAGACTGGTGGCAGCGTAACTAATAGAATAGGAAAGTGAGGCCAGGGATTGTGGGAGACGTAGTCATTACCCGCTTCAAGAGAAGATTTGTACTGCGTTGCAATCCTGGGATCATTGTATCGCGCTCTGCACCCGGTTGCGAGAGAGAAGTGCGTAGAGACAGATAGTGGGTGGCTTAACCCGGCGTCTTTCGCAGCAGCGCGCATAGGGGTCGTGACACCCCTCATGTGCCAGAACACCAGCCTGCTGGAGGGCTGTGCCCTGTCGAGGTCCAGGCTGGGCGCTCCACACTGAGTCCTTTGACACAGTGGCAAAATGCCGCTCCTGAGAAGGACCGGCCCTGCTTGAAGTGCTGAAGCAGCTACTAGTCAAAATAGTGCTGTTAATGACGAGCTAAAAATTGGATAAGGCTCACACAGCTTTTTCCCCATTTATGGCTCCCTATTAACAGGCCAGTGGTGATCTAGCCCTATTTGGGCAGTATTCTGAAGAACCTCTCCTTGTGGTCTGCTCTGGATTGTGATTAAAATATTGGATGTAGGGAGATGAGACTGGGTCTTCTTACTGTGAACCCTCTTCAGGATGGGAGTAAACTAAGCAAATTATTGTGACAAGACCCCAAAACACACTTACCCTGCATCCACCTGCATTCTGGTCAGGCTACCAGAGAAGGATACTTTATGGGGAGAGGGAGGAGACAAATTTCAAGATGGTGCGTACAACTTCGGTTGTTGGAGCTAACAGACTAGAAAAACTTGCTTAGTGCTCGGGGGCCAACACACCCACAAAAGTTCTACAATCTATTTATATAAATGCGAAAGTCCTGACTGACTGAATGACTCATCAACGCCCAGCTGAAACCGTTTAACCTAGGAACGTGAAATTTTGAAGGTGCACTGTTTTTATGATGTGGGCACCCACTAAGGAAGGATTTTTGGAAACTCCGCCCCTAAGGAGGTGAAAAAGGGGGTTTAATATTTTAAACAGGATACCTAAAGCTCAAAATCAGAAGATGTTACAGACGTGAAAAATCGGTATTTAGATTCGTCTTGAAAAATAAAAAAAACATGTATTTTACAGTTTTTCAAAAATCCAAGTGGGGGGGGGGGGTGAAAAAAGGGGGTTGAATATTTTAAACAGGATACCTGTACAGTTGTGTTCAAAATTATTCAACTCCCACTGAAATTGAGTGTTTTGGCCAGTTTGACATTGATTTTGATCATTCAGTCATCTTGCTCACAATTAAATCAAAGAGGCACGTGTAGGTCAGACAAATATAACATAACATTTATAATGAAATAACCACAAATGTCTTTTCTGTGCTCACATCATTTTCAGTTTTATTCAACCCCCAAGTGACATTCAGTCTTAGTACTTAGTACAACATCCTTTTACAGTTATAACAGCTTTTAAACGTGAAGCATAGCTTGACACAAGTGTCTTGCATCGATCTACGGGTATCTTCGCCCATTCGTCATGGGCAAAAGCCTCCAGTTCAGTCACATTCTTAGGCTTGCGCACTGCAACTGCTTTCTTTAAGTTCCACCAGAGGTTCTCAATCGGATTTAAGTCAGGTGACTGCGATGGCCACTCCAAAATGTTCCAGCCTTTAATCTGCAACCATGCTCTAGTGGACTTGGAGGTATGCTTGGGATCATTGTCCTGTTGAAAGGTCCAACGTCTCCCAAGCCTCAGGTTTGTGACGGACTGAATCACATTGTCATCCAATATCTCCTGGTACTGAAGAGAATTCATGGTACCTTGCACACGCTGAAGCTTCCCTGTACCTGCAGAAGCAAAACAGCCTCAAAGCATGATTGACCCCCCGCCATGCTTCACAGTAGGCAAGGTGTTCTTTTCTTCATAGGCCTTGTTCTTCCTCCTCCAAACATAGCGTTGATCCATGGGCCCAAACAGTTCTAATTTTGTTTCATCAGTCCACAGAACACTATCCCAAAACTTCTGTGGTTTGTCCACATGACTTTTGGCATACTGCAGTCGACTCTTCTTATTCTTTGGAGACAGCAAGGGGGTGCGCCTGGGAGTTCTGGCATGCAGGCCTTCATTACGCAGTGTGCGCCGTATTGTCTGAGCTGAAACTTCAGTACCCACATCTGACAAATCTTTTCTCAGTTCCTCAGCAGTCACACGGGGACTTTTCTCCACTCTACGCTTCAGGTAGCGCACAGCAGTCGAAGTCAGCATCTTCTTTCTGCCACGACCAGGTAGCGTTTCAACAGTGCCCTTTGCCTTGAATTTGCGAATGATACTTCCTATGGTCTCTCTTGGTATGTTTAACATCTTTGCAATCTTCTTATAGCCATTGCCCTTCCTGTGAAGAGTAATCACCTCTTCTCTTGTCTTCTTGGACCATTCTCTTGACTTCACCATGTTTGTAACCACACCAGTAAATGTCTAGAAGGAGCTGAGTATCACAATCATTTTAAAGCTGCCTAATTGGTGCTTATTATGCTTTATTGCTGCTCCGTGACATCCACAGGAGTTTTCAATACCTGATTGAAAAAACTTGAATGAACCTCTGTTCTTCAGAGTGGTAGTCTTTAAGGGGTTGAATAATTGTGTCAATGAAGAATTCACAAAAGAAACATTTACTACTGTATTACAAAACCAATTGATGTCATTTTAGTTGCATATGGTTCTTTAAAAAGTCCTTGTAGGATTTCATTCTGAATACAATTACAAATGTACACTAAATTCCCTAAAACCCTTTACAGCATTGGGGGTTGAATAATTTTGAACACAACTGTATCTCCAAAACAGAAGATGTTACAGACCTGAAAATTGGTATTTAGATTAGTCTTGAAAAATAAAACAACACTTATTTTACCATGTTCTGAAAATTCCTTGGGGGGGCAAAAAAGGGTGGTTGAATACTTTTATCAGTATACCTACACTATATTGCCAAAAGTATTCGCTCTCCTGCCTTGACTCGCATATGGATAGGTGAGCGAATACTTTTGGCAATATAGTGTATATTTCAAAAACCAAAGATGTTACGGTGTGAAATTTGGTATTTACAATCTTCGTGGAAAAACCCAAACATGTTTTTTGCCATTTTCCACAAATCCAATTGGGGGGGGGGGTCGGGGGAAAGGGGTCTGAATATTTTTATCATTATACCTATATTTCAAAAACCAAAGATGTAACAGACGTGATATTTGGTATTTACAATCTTCTTAAAAAATAAAAAGAGGTGTTTTACCATTTTCCAAAAATCCCAAGTGGGGGGGGGTGAAAAAAAAGGGGTGAATACTTCTAAATAGGATACCTATATATCAAAAACAGAAGATGTTACATACGTGAAAATTGGTATTTAGATTCGTCTTGAGAAACAAAAAAACATCTGTTTTACCATTTTCAAAAAATTCAGTGGGAGGGGGCAAAAAGGGCGGTTGAATACTTTTATCAGTATACCTATATTTCAAAAACCAAAGATGTTACAGGTGTGAAATTTGTTATTTACAATCTTCGTGAAAACCAAACACACATGTGTTTTGCCACTTTCCACAAATCCAAATAAGGGGGGGAGTCGAGGGAAAGGTGTCTGAATACTTTTATCAGTATATCTATAGTTCAAAAAGCAAGATGTTACAGGTGTGACGTTTGGTAATTACAATCTTTTGAAAATAAATAAACACGTGTTTTACCATTTTCCAAAAATCCAAGTGGGGGGGGGGTAAAAAAAGGGGTGAATTCTTTTAAACAGGATACCTACATCTCAAAAACAGAAGATGATACAGACATGAAAATTGGTATTTAGATTTGTCTTGAGAAACAAAAACACACCTATTTTACCATTTTCCAAAAATCCAGTGGGAGGGGGAAAAAAGGGGGGTTGAATACTTTTATCAGTATACCTATATTTCCAAAAACCAAAGATGTTACAGGTGTGAAATCTGGCATTTACAATGTTCTTGAAAAATAAAAAAAAAACACATGTTTTACCATTTTCCAAGAATCCCACGTGGTGGGTGAAAAAAGGGGGTGAATACATTTCAGCAGGATACCTATATCTCAAAAACAGAAGATGTTACAGACGTGAAAATTGGTATTTAGATTCGTTTTGAAAATAAAACACGTATTTTACCATTTTCCAAAAATCCAGTTTGGGGCAAAAAGGGGGATGAATACCTTTATCACTATACCTATATTTCAAAAACCAATGCATTTTCCGAAAATCCAGTTAAGGGGGTGGGGGAAAGGGATGTGAATACTTTTATCAGTATACCTATATTTCAAAAACCAAAGACCTTACAGGTGTAAAATTTGGCACTTACATTCTTCTTGAAAAATAAAAAAACCCCGTGTTTTACATTTTTCCAAAATTCCCAAGTGGGGGGGAGAGGGTTCTACCAAAAAAACCTCAAGTTTGTTTTAAAAAACTATTTTAACAAATCCTAAAATCCACGCGAGCGAAGCCGCGGGCAAAAGCTAGCGGTACTATATTTTTGTGTCACGAGATATTAATATTATTCTTACTCTACAGCAGTTTTTATATAAATCAGCAGTTTACAGATATATATTATTTTGTGTAGTAGTGCCCAATACAGTCTAATGACACATTCAATTCAACCTTTTACATTTCAGCCTAATTCCATCTAAATATTTAAAAAATTTTCTAATCTCTTTTCGTGTTAAATATTCCCGCTCATTACTTCCAAATTACACCGGTGAATAGAGAGCTAGAGAAGCTTCATAAATCTTTCCAGAATACACAAACACAAAGCTGGTCTGAACCAGTTTCAGCAGTTCAAATAGCACATAGCTTTTGTTGGATAACTGTCTGGCACTTCCATGTCATCTTCAATGTTATGGACACAAATGTAAGGTACATTTGCAGTGTTTTTTTGTTAGCTTTATCATAATTAGTTCTGCATTAACCTGCAAAATTTCACATTTTCCCAAATTACGTCCACTAATCCATCTTTATTATTCCTTTTTTAAATAAGAGTATGCAAGCTTCTCCATTCTAATCTAAACGCTTGCACTATTCATACCAGCTATGCCCTTGTATCTCTGCCAATCGACCGGAAGCACTCAGAAATAATACAGCTCCCACATTATTATTATTATTCTTTATATAGCATAGGGATGTGCGTTTCGGGTTTCGGAATTTTCACGAAATTTCCCGATTCGTGTTTTCGGATGCGGCCGAATTTCCGAAAATTTTTAGATCCGAAAATGTCAGATCCGAAACGTTTTCCGAGTCGAAACGAAATATTTTCAGATTTTTCGAATGGACTTGAAATGTGTCAAACGAGGAGAACAGACGTTCCGAAAAAACGAAAATTTTCCGAAAACCGAAAAGTCGATACAAAAAACGAGCAAAGTGACACGAAAAATACGAAAAATGGTCGATATTCCGAAAAATACACAATTCCGAAAAACGAAAATTTCCGAAATCACGAAAAGTCGATAGAAAAACCGAGCACAGTGACACGAAAATACTAAAAATGGTCGATATTCCGAAAAAAAAAATGTACCCGAAAAACGAGCCGAACCGAATAGAATCGAAACCGAAATCGTCGAAACGAGCCGAATCGAAAAGTTTAAAAATCCGAAAAATCGAACCGAATCGAACCGGAAAAAAAAAAAATCGGTGCACAAGCCTAATATAGCACCACAAATTCTGCAGCGCTTTTCATGATCGGTGTACAAGACGTTGCTACATTAGAATACCACACATGGATTATGACCTGATTCAGGGGGACCCTGTTCCCAAAAGAACTTACAAATCCGTGCCTGGTCAAAACAGGCTGTACTTATTAATCAATGATTTAGAATCTGAAACCATAATTGCAACATTGAGTCTACAAACTATATCCACATCAAGAAACCGCTGGGGCTTCTAGGGATGAGCTGTTCGGTTCGATCTGTTCGGAGTTCACATCGAACATCGGCCGTTCGACAGTTTGCGAACTTCGAACTTTTTGGGACGTTCGCCATAAGTTAGATTTTTTTTTTTAAAAAGTATAAAAAATGATTAAAAAATACTAAAAAATCTAGAAATAAAGAGACTCTTTACTGCGGAATATTATAAGCAACGGTTTATTAGATATTGAATTAAAACAGGAATATTTTTAACATTGAAGCCTATGGGATAAAACATTCCTGTTACTAAAACATCAGGCAGACACGGCCCTCTAATCAGGCACTGTAGAGGGCAGCCTACCGGGGCCTCCCAAGGATCCCCTTGAGGAGCATGCGGCCGCCGGATGACAGAGCTGCGACTGTGCGGGCTAGCCGCCCGGGTGCATGTGGCAGAGACAGGCGGCGCAGGGAGGGAGCCATTGCACCTGGGGCCACGGCAGATCCCCCCCATAACCAGGATCCAGGGAGCCCCCACTGACCACCAGGCTAAGGTAAGGCGACACATTTCTAAAGAAAATAAAATCTGAGGACATTTTTAAATGTCCCCGGGAACATAAAATAAAACTTTTTTTTTCTTTCTTTACCTGGCTGAATGCATTTAATTATATATATTAGATACATTCAGCCAGGTAGAGGGGGGTGTCATGTGGGCTGCGCGGGGTCTCAGGCAGTGGTTTTTTTTTATGTGTATATTTTTAGCAAATTTATAGGGGAAGGTAAGGGCAGTTATGATATATATATATTCTTATAAATATATATACCCAGACTTGTATTACACACACATTTTGGCAACTAATTCCCCCCCCCCAATTTGGCTGATCCCTCCAGAAGAAATGTTGAACCCGATAGAGCAGAGAATAATATATATATTCTCTGCTCTGTCAGGTTCAACATTCCTTCTGGAGGGATCAGCCAAATGGGGGGGGGGGGCGCATTTAGTTGAGATTGTTCACATGCCACCCCCCATGTGCATATGTATATATATGGTCTGAGGTCTGTGGGTGGGTGTATATATATATATAGGTCTGCGTGTTGATATATACGTATATGTCTGTGTGTGGTATCCAGGGCCGGTGCAAGCATTTGTTTACTCAGGCGAAGTTGCGTTTTGGTGCCCCCCTCCACCCAATCCGTGCCATGCCAATCGGGAGTGTTTGGTGTCCTCACGCATTGCCAATCTATGCTGTGCCTGGTGCCCCTCCTGTGCCACAGGGCTAATCTACAGAGTGTGTGGTCCCCTCCTTTGGCAATGTGGCATAGGAGGGGCACCAGGCACTGCACAAATTTGCAATGTGGCCTGGTGGTGCCCCTGGTCTTGCTGTGTCAATATACCCACTGTGACGGAACAAATTCTTAAAATGTTGATTTGGTGTGGTGTATTAAAGAATTCGTTAGGTTGTATTTTTATAAGTTCCCCCTGTAATTCTCCCCATTGTTGACCTGTTCCCCGCCTGTCCACAGCCCCGGGAAGACGCCCAGTCTGTGAATGCCTCGAGCCGCCGCTAACTGTCTCGCCTTGTCCCGCAGCGTGGAAACCACGCAGAAGAGCGCTATTTGGCCAGTAGGCTCCTAAAAATTAGGTTCTTACAGGGGTGCGAATTTCAGAACGAAGCGCCCCGGGAAACCCGAACGCCGACCAGGGATCCCTCGCCGGGAGCGCGGCCAGCAAACAGTGACTCTTGCTCGGGTACAGCCGCCGGACTTTCCCCCTCCACAGCTCGGGCTCCGTTGATCCGATCAGGGCGCTTTTTGGACTAGACCAGCCCCCGGACCCGAGCTACCAGACTGTACCCCCAGCGTGCTGCCGCTCCCAGGGGATCACCCCGAAATCCCAGGTAAAACCCCAAACTTGGGCTGAAAGCCACAGGGAGCCGCCAGGACAAAGGAGCGCTCACACCACAGGGGGGGGGCGGGCGCTGGCCGGACAGGGAGAGGTTCTGGGAGGGGGAGGACAGACGAGCTGGCGCCAAGACCCGAGATAAGGGCTGCGCACCGCAGGGGTCCCCCAGGTTAACCAAGGCAGATTGGGCAAGGCCTCGAGGCAAAGGTAAAGATCACCGCAGGAGGACTGAGGGCGGGCCAGGGGAGAACAATGGTTTCATTCCCCATAAATACCCCTGTATCCCCCATGTTAAATAAACTGGTACCTGTTTGAACCTTTAGTCCTGCCTTGGCTAGTAATTGGGGATAACAGGGATTGGGGAACCGCGACGCTTCAAGGATCGTGCAAAAGCACTTAATCACCGCCGAATTCATACAGCCCGCTACCCCTGACTCTACACCTCCAGACAAGCTCGGCGTTGACGGCGGATCTACCCGTGCAGGGTAGCGGTGATCCGTTACACCCACATATTTCAAACTGCCTGCCACTCCCAGTGTTTCCCTGTGAACCTGCTACCTACCACTCTCACTCTGTTGCTGTGGTCCACTGTCTGACTCCAGGTCTCCAGAAGCAGACTGGCAGCAGGGTCCTCGTCCTCTAATTCAATTCACTCCCCCTTTAATTACTTTCACCCCTCCCCCCTTAAATTAATTTCATATAGCGTATGACAGAGCTCCACAGCAATAAAACTTACGCTCATACACACCACACATTGCTGTATAACAGAGCTCCATAACAATAAAACTCACAGTAATGTGCAGTGTATATGAGCATATCACAGAGCTCAACAGCAATAAACCTCACAGTAATGTACCGATATCAGTTTACTCAAACCCCGCAGCAGAACATTACATACACCCCAGCAGCACATTACACACACACCCCCAGCGGAACATTACACACACACACCCCCCCAGCGGAACATTACACACACACCCCCCGAGCAGAACATTACACCCCCCGAGCAGAACATTATACCCCCCGAGCAGAACATTACTCACCCCCCCCGAGCAGAACATTACACACACACACCCTCCCCTCCCTCAGTTTATTCAATACTTTTAAAAATCTTCTCTCGGCCTCTCTGCCCAGTCCTCCTTCACACTACAGTGGAAGCATGCAGGCTGACTCTGCTGCAGGGCCACACCCTAAGCTTTGGGGTTTGTCCTCCATGCTTTTCTGCTGCTGCGTGCCCTGGCTATGCGTGTCACGTGAGGGGGGCGGTGCCAAATTATGCAGTGTGCCTGCTCACGTTTAGAATGTGGGACTAAGGCAGGCACACTGTATCGGTTTGAGAGTGCGCGGCTGGGCCCCTGGTTGATGTCTGAAGATCATTCATAGCTCCACTTCCGGTATTTTAAAAACAGAATTTTTCCACCCCTCACACTGACAGCAAGCCAGGACAGTAAGGCGGCCGCCTGTGCCGCCTTATACTAGCGCCGGCCCTGGTGGTATCAATGCATCCCTACACTATACACAGTGCTCCGTGTCCCTATAATATATATGATCAGGGGTTACCTTTTTTTTATATTTTTATTCTATTCCTATTAAATAGACAGTAATTTTTGATGTATTTTATTCAGTAGAAACTTTTTTTTGCCTATATAACATGTGCTTTGTGAAAATAAAATGGTTTTGTGTGTATATTTTAATTTAGTTACTGGATTCCTGTCCAGTGCGGTGAGAAGCAAACGTAATGCAGTGTAGACACGCTGCGAGGCGGAGCGGAGTGTAGTCAAGCCTGCAAAATGTTTGCTTCTCTTCGCTTCGCTACGCTGTGCGTCGCTAAACGCTCAGTGTGTCTCAGCCTTTATTCCCGCATCGCTAGCTTACCGAATCAGTTTGTATACTTGTTACTGACCCTGCTTGTTCTGAGGACCCGATCTGTTGCCGACTTTGCCTGCCATTTGACTATTCTCTCTATGTATTCCATGCCTGTTCTGTTTGCTTCCTGTTGCTACTGGTGTGTGCCAATTCTCACCATATACAGTAGCGCAGTACAGGTCCCTAAACATTGCTGACCCAGTTTTGTTATAGCTGCTGATGTAACTGAATAGATCGGGGATCTCTTCTGCATTACCAAAACCTCCACCACTGCACTCTTCCACAATACCTCAGAGGGGTTACGGAGTGAAGACACTTGCTGCCACCAAAGGCAAAATATTTGGGTGCACTGACCTGCACTCTTCCACAATACCAGAGAGGGGTTAGGGTGTGACGGCACTGTTGCCGACACTAAAGGCCCAGTTTTAAAGCACCTATTGTTACTTTCATCCAAAGCCTGCATAAGTTTCACCATAATTTAGCAAAAAAAAATCACTAAACTTGTTCTGCGTGTCCTAAAATGTCTCCTCTTTTCATACAGGCTGTCGCCCCAAGCAGTTGTTTATGAATAGATTAAAGGAAAAACATTTACCGTCATTTGAAATGTCATTTTTTGTTTTTAAATGTTTCTATACATCCTACAAATCCGCCACTTCATGGGCAGGTTATGGGGACCTCCTAGGCACGATATTTGAAGGAATTTTTCGTTTTTATTCTTAACCTTTATTTCATGGAAAACTCACTGTTCCTTTAAAAACCTTTTCTTTAACATTTTTGTCCTGGTTTCCTGTCCCCCAGGGCACTACCCGGACCCTTTTATGACAAATATCTTCCATATATGCCCTCTTGCAGGGCACTCTAAAAATCAAACTTTCGAGTCCCATTGACTTGCATTGAGTTCGGTTCGTGTTAGAGTTCGAACTCGAACTTTTGAAATTGTTCGAATTCGAATGCGAACCGAACATGGGGGTGTTCGGCTCATCCCTATTACAAAGTCCTAATGCTAATTACTGATTGCGCTCCGCATGTTATGCAAAGGGAGTGCAAAGTGTAAGCGAGCACAATCACTAATGCGCTAACAGATTTTTTTAACCTGTTAGCATTTGGAATGTAATATGGGGGGCTCTCGTTACAGTCACTTAACTTAATGCTAGAGCACAGATATGTGAGCGTTAGCAATAAGAATTTAATAGGCCCTACTTGTCTGTATGACCAAAAACAAATTTTTAAGCTGTTGCATTCAACATTTTCAAGGCCATTTTCTCAAAAATGGGTCTTTTAATTTTTTTGAGGAGCCTGATCCTGGGGTACACCGAGCAGCCAGATCCTGAGGTGCACCGAGCAGCCAGATCCTGGGGTGCACCGAGCAGCCAGATCCTGGGGTGCACAGGGCAGCCAGAATCTGGGGTGCACAGGGCAGCCAGATCCTGGGGTGCACAGGGCAGCCAGATCCTGGGGAGCAACCGAGCAGTCAGATCATGGGAAGCACCGAGCAGCCAGATCCTGGGAGCGCTAAGCAGCCACATCATTGGGAGCACCGACAAGCCAGATCCTGGGGCGCACCGAGCAGCCAGATCCTGGGTGCACTGAGCAGCCAGATCCTGGGGGGCACCGAGCAGTCAGATCCTGGGGGGCACCGAGCAGCCAGATACTGGGTGCACCAAGCAGCCAGATCCTGGGGAGCACCGAGCAGCCAGATCCTGGGTGTGCTGAGCAGCCACATCATTGGGAGCACCGAGCAGCTAGATCCTGGATGCACCGACCAGCCAGATCCTGGGAGCGCTAAGCAGCCACATCATTGGGAGCACTGAACAGCCAGATCCTGGGTGCGACAAGCAGCCACATCATTGGGAGCACTGGGCAGTCAGATCCTCTACAACAATAGACTGCCCTCCAGGCAGGCTTCACACCTAGTACCAGGGCTTTTTTTGAGGCGGTATGTGCCGGTACGCCGTACCGGCACCTCATCGCCAGCCGCCCTTTGCGTTTTAATTTTTGACAGCTCCAGTATCGGACTCTCGGATTCTGAATCCAGAGCTGTCTGGTCGTCTCAGGGGCGAATCCAGCGACAGACGCGTTCTTTTCTTCTACGAGCAGCCGCCGGCATGGATTTCTGCCGCTCGCCTGGGATCCATCCACCAGCCAGCCACAATCTCACAGGATTGCGGCTGGCTAGTGGATGGATCCCAGGCGAGCGGCAGATATTCATGTACCCGAACGCTCCTAGAAGGAAAGAATGCGGCGGCCGGCAATGACTTGGAGGGGCCTGGTAGAGGTGAGCTGGGGCAATATATCCATGTGAGCTGGACTGGGGCAATATATCCATGTGAGCTGGGGCAAGCTATCCTTGTGAGCTGGGGCAATATAACCATGTGAGCTGGCCTGGGGCAATATATCCATGTGAGCTGGCCTGGGGCAATATATCCATGTGAGATGGCCTGGGGCAATTTATCCATGTGAGATGGGGCAATATATCCATGTGAGCTGGGGCAATATATCCAAATGAGCTAGGGCAATATAACCATGTGAGCTGGCCTGGGGCAATATATCCATGTGAGCTGGCCTGGGGCAATATATCCATGTCAGCTGGCCTGGGGCAATATATCCATGTGTGAGCTGGGGCAATATATCCATGTGAGCTGGCCTGGGGCAATACATCCATGTGAGCTGGGGACAATATATCCATGTGAGCCTGTGGCAATATATCCAGTGTGAACTGAGGGAAATATATCCAGTGTGAATAAAGGAGTATTTATTAGGACACGAAAAATCGTCATAATAAACAGTTTTTCCCTGGGCGTGAGAGTACCCCCACCTATTTTAAAAAGCACTGCCTAGTACTAAAATAAGTTAGAAAGAGCCTTGCT
Source organism: Leptobrachium leishanense (assembly GCA_009667805.1). Lineage (NCBI taxonomy): Eukaryota > Metazoa > Chordata > Amphibia > Anura > Megophryidae > Leptobrachium > Leptobrachium leishanense. The sequence goes on along the minus strand of CM019070.1, from coordinate 78,586,184 downwards.
CCCAAAAGAGCTTACATTTTAGAATATATATGATGTATATATTTTATTACTCATTAACTGTCCCAAATTTGAAGATAGGATGCCTACGGAATGAGAACTCGCATTAGATCAGTGGTCACTAAAGCTATTAGCCAGAACGCCTGCCTCCTGTATTCTATCAGGAGATGAGGAGAGAATCCAGTCCAGCAAGGTATGGTTAGGGCTATTCATATTAATGCGAGTGGGGGAGGAGATTAATCAAGTTAGCAGCACAGTTTTAAACAGCGAGCAGTGTTTATTGTTTTTAGGATTTAGCCAATCTGTATTAAAATCGCCGATGACCTGCAGTTAGGGATGTGCGTTTCGGGTTTCGGAATTTCTGAATTTTCACGAAATTTCCCGATTCGTGTTTTCGGATGCGGCCGAATTTCCGAAAATTTTTAGATCCGAAAATGGCAGATCCGAACAGTTTTCCGAGCCGAAACGAAATATTTTCGGAATTTTCGAATGGACTTGAAATGTGTCAAATCGAAATTTATTGCTTTGAAACGAGGAGAACAGACGTTCCGAAAAAAAGAAAATTTCCGAACTTACGAAAAGTCGATACAAAAACGAGCTAAGTGACACGAAAATACGAAAAATGGTCGAAATTCCGAAAAAAAGTACACGAAAAACGAATCGAGCTGAACCGAATCGAAACAGAAATCAGTCGAAACGAGCCGAATCGAAAAGTTTAAAAATCCGAAAAATCGAACTGAATCGAACCGAAAAAAAAAAAATCGATGCACAAGCCTACCTGCAGTTCACTTTTTTGGTTTTGTGCAAGTAGGTTATTAAGGATTTGCGTTATGTCAGAGAGGGAGTGCACTGGAGCTCTCGGTGGGCGATAGAATCCAGCAACAATGATTGGTTTAATTGAGATCCCATTCAGTAAACCAGAGAGGAAATCAAAGGTGGCAGTGGAGCTAGAATTCTGTAAAGGGGTGAACTTTATGGACTCTTCAACATAAATAACAATTCCCCCTCCTCTCTTTGCTCTGTCCTTTCTATAACATGAATACCCCTGTATTGATATGGCAGAGTCTTGTACTTTTGGGGTTAACCATGTTTCTGTGAGCACAATGATTTTGGGTTTGTAATAGCAACACCAAGCCTGAAGTTCATCCAGTTTAGGGAGTAAACTGTGGATGTTACAGTGCACAAAACTGTCTTGTGTACTGCGTGCGTAAAATAAAGGCCACCAAATCTCCCCCAAAGGTAATAACCACCAGGTCTTTCAAGAAATTTATTCTTGAATCCTTCCTAAGTGATCTGAAACAGCTCTCATGGTACAGACTAAACCTAATCCTAGACCTAGACTGTGCAATTGCATACTTTCAGTCTGAGCTCCTGCAAGTCTGGAATTCCCATGCCCTGCTGCATAAAGTGTTCAGAGGGACCCATCTCCTGGGTTACAGCTGATCTTACACTAATGTACCAGCTTAGAGATTCACTGTGGTCAAATTTCGAGACTACTGGTTCCATGAACAATCACTATGAATACCGAAAATGCCGGAATGCTTGCACAAAACAAACAAAAATGGCGAAATTCCATTACTTCAATGAAAATCTAAACAATAACATATCAAACCCTAGAAACTTTTGGAAAACCATATAAAAGTGAAATACCAGTCTGGACCTGATCAAATACCAGCAATGCTGCTGAAAATCTGTGCGCCGTCTTTTGCAAATCCTGTCGCAACCCTAATGTCAGGCCCTGGAGGCCCTGACCCCCGGACGCCCCCTTTTTGTGTATTATCCTGCATGTCCCCTGCAGATTCCAAGACTCTTGTATGAACAATGCACCTTCCTGATTATGACGTTCTGGCCCTGGATCCACACCTGCCCTTTATCCTCCCTGATTAGCCCTGCATATAAGGGAGTCCCACCCTCAACCCTGGACTTCCACATTGAAGTTGAATTCGCTGACTGCATACCTGTTTTGACAAAGCTCCCTGATACCTCTTGCCAATCTCCTGACTTTGCTGCCAAAGACTCCAAGGACCCTCTGTTATATCACCTGGATTTTCATCGCTTCTATATACCGGTACCCTCCCATTCTGCTCTCCTTCTGCCCCCCATCTAGGACCCCCCGTGTACCAGACCCCTTGCTGAAACCTGACCACGCTATTGTCTAAACCTTGCCTGATATTTCGTTCTCGTGTTTCACAATAAACACCCTTGTTGTTTTGAATCTGCCTAGATCACTGCATATTGGGCTCACAACCCCATCTTGCTACACGAACCGCAGTCAAACCCTGACACCTAATCAATGAATCACTGGCGACTGGATACATACCCAAGCTCTGGAAGACTGCAAGAGTGGTACCTATCCATAAAAGTGGAGACAGTACTTTGGTATCCAACTACCGTCCGATATCATTGCTCCCTGTAATGTCAAAAATTTTGGAAAAATGCGTCTACACACAATTTATGTGATTATTATCAATATTGGAACTATTTAACCCCAGATCAATCAGGCTTTTGCCAAAATCACTCAACTACAACCGCCATTTTAAAAGTCTGGCATGGAACAAGGAAACTTAACTGGAGTCATCTTCCTTGATTTTGCCAAAGTCTTTGACACAGACCATGGCATCTTGTTAAAAAAACGTAATGACTCAAACCAGGTTAGCGTGCGATAACCAATACCAAATCATATGTATCTGATCGGTCGCAATATGTGTCCATTTCTGGCAGCTCCTCCCTCCCCCTCCCAGTCACTTGCGGTGTACCCCAAGGCTCAATACTCGACCCCCTACTATTTACAATATTCATAAATGATCTGCCTAACATCTGCAAAGCCTCAACTGTATGCAGACGACACCGTAATCTATACCAGCAAACCAAATCTCCTGCAGCTGGAGGCCGTGCTGCAAGAACAATTCAGAGGTAGAAAAGTGGATCAAACACAACAAATTTTTCTTACATACTGAGAAAACGGTAACGATGCTCTTTGGAAAGCACCTAAACTACATAGATTGCAAAACCCCCATCTATGTGTGGGGACAAAAATCAAATGGCACGCTGACCAGTCACTTCTCTCAAATATCTAGGTATGTGATTAGACCTAAATCTATCCTTTGGCCCCCACATTGAAAAACTCTCTAAAATTTACCCCAAACTAGGAGACCTGTACAGAAACAAATCCTGCCTGAACCCCACAGTAAGAAAGCAAATTGTACAACAAATGCTTATGCTGGCTATTGAATACGGAGATTTAGTGTATGCAGCGGCCCCGCAAACACACCTTCAGAAACTTACCACATTGTATAACTCATGCTGCCGCTTTGCGCTACAATGTAACTACATGACCCACCATTGTGACATGTTAACCCCTTAAGGACCGCTGACGTACCCTGTACGACCTGTCCACGGGTCTCCCTTAGACCTGCGGACGTACAGGGTACGTCAGCGGCGCCTAACCCCCCCCCCGCCCGATACTTACCTCCCTCGCTGGATCCCTTGGCGATCTGGCAGGGAGGGAGTGATTTACATGGGCCGGCGAGGTTGACGTCACCACGCTGCGTGGTGACGTCATCAGCAGGTGCCCCCATTCAAATCAATGGAGGGGAGGGGGGGCTCATTCGGAGCCCTCTATCTCCCCAACCATTGAAGCTAGGGAGATGCTTTTTGCACCGCTGGAAAGGGGAGAGTCTATAGCAATGGTATATAGCATTAACCATTTCGCCGCCGAATCGCGTTTCAGCGCTAATTGGCGCCAAAACGCGATTCGAACCTGGAGGGGGGCTGACATCTTGGATGTCAGCCAAGCCTCCAGGTCCCCCCCACCCACTGACAACCTCACCATATGTGTGAGGATGTCAGTGGGCCAGTTAACCATCTAGCTGCCATGTAGAGATAAGGGGATCCTTAGGATCCCCTTATCTCCTGATCCATGGCAGCTAGATGGTCATATTTGAAATCATTTGAAAGGCCTGATCATGGCCTTTCCAATGATACCAAACATGACCAGGTTTGGTTTAAATTTGTTTTAAATAAATAAAATAATTCTTTTTATTTTTTTTTTAAGTTTTTTTGTGGGTTTTTTTGTCTGGGGGGGTTTAATTAAATAGGACCTAGGCTGTCATCGCAAAATAATTAGCACAAAATGGTCAGAATGAGCGCAGCGCACATAGGTGAACTGGCTCAGCAGTTCTTGGAGGTGAAATACAGCAGATTGCGTCCACTGTGTCATTCTCTGAAGTTTTGCCTGTGCATAACATTCAAGATAGGAAGATGCGCAATAGGGAATTCAATTTGTGGCTTCGGGAATGGTGTCGGGAGCAAGGATTTGGCTTTGTGTCCCATGATAGCTCTAATTGGAGCAGAAAGGAACTGTATAAAAAAGATGGTTTGCATCTTACTCATAGGGGAACATATGTTCTCAGTGAGAAGTTCAAAGGTTTCACAAAGAAATATTTAAACTAGGAGCGGGGGACAAAAGGGTAAACAATCTGCCCGATTGTCCCCCAAAACTAAATCGGAGGGTGCAAGCAACATGCGAGGTAAAAAATGACAAGCTCAGAGTCGTGTCTATAAATTCTCGCAGTTTAGTCAATAAAATCAATGAACTGGAGGCAATGATGGCAGCTGAAAAAGTAGATTTAGTGGCGGTTACTGAGACATGGTTCAGTGAGAAAAATAACTGGGACATAACAATACCGGGGTACTCTTTATATAGAAAAGACAGAGAAGGTAGGAAAGGAGGAGGAGTGGCCCTGTATGTGAAAAACAACATAAAAACGAACCAAATAAAAGTGAGCGAGGTGAACATAGAGTCAGTTTGGGTTACGCTAACATTTGGCAATCATACAGTAGCTCGTGTAGGTGTGATCTATAGACCCCCTGGACAAGTAGAAGAGCTAGATAATCTGCTGCTTGAGGAAATAGCCAAAATGGCAATGAAGGGGGAAGTTATTATCATGGGGACTTTAATCTTCCTGATGTGAACTGGAAAACCAAAATAGCTGGGTGCACCAGGAGTACAAATATTCTAAACTCTTTACTGGGATTATCTCTAACACAAGTAGTTGAGGAGCCGACCCGTAAAGAGGCCATATTGGATTTAATACTCACAAATGGAGGTATGGTATCGGACGTTGTTGTAGGTGAAAATTTGGGATCTAGTGATCACCAATCAGTATGGTTTAATATAAGAACAGGGATGGAGCCGCACCACACAAAAACAAAAGTTTTAGACTTTAAAAAAACAGATTTTTCTAAAATGAGATTTTGTGTGAATGAGTCATTATCAGACTGGAGGAGTTTAAAGGGAGTCCAGGAGAAATGGGATTATTTAAAGGAAGCATTATTGAAGGCCACAGGAAATTGCATCCGGCTTGTTAGCAAAAACAAAAAAGGGAAGAAACCACTGTGGTACTCTGCAGAAGTGGGCAAAATAGTGAAGAACAAGAAGATAGCATTCAATAATTATAAAAAAACTCAGCGTGAAGAGGATAGGCAAACCTATAAGATTAGGCAGAAAGAGGCAAAGCAATTTATAAGAGCTTCCAAAGCACACGCAGAAGAGAAAATAGCTCAGTCAGAAAAAAGGGGGACAAAACATTTTTTAGATACATAAACGAGAAAAGAAAAGTAAAACAAGGATTAGTTAGATTAAAAACAAAGGAAGGAAGGTATGTAGAAGAGGATAAAAGTCTCGCTGACTGCCTCAATGAATATTTTTGTTCAGTCTTTGCAGAAGAAAAGGAAGGAAAGGGACCTCAGTTAGGAGAGAACACTAAAGAGACATTTACATATGAGTTTACAGAGGAGGAGGTTCTGAAGCAGCTGTCTAAAGTAAAGACAAATAAGTCAATGGGGCCTGATGGGATCCATCCTAAATTAGTAAAAGAGCTCAGTGATGTAATAGCAAAACCGTTAACAGATTTATTTAACCAATCCTTGTTAACAGGAGTCGTCCCAGAAGACTGGAAATTAGCAAATGTTGTGCCCATTTACAAGAAGGGTAGTAGGGAGGAATCGGGGAACTATAGGCCAGTTAGTCTTACGTCAGTAGTGGGGAAATTAATGGAAACCATGTTAAAGGAAAGGATTGTTGAACATCTAAAAACACATAGATTACAGGATCAGAAACAACATGGGTTTACCTCAGGGAGATCATGCCAAACTAATCTTATTGATTTTTTTGATTGGGTAACAAAAATAATAGACACAGGTGGTGCAGTAGACATTGCTTACTTAGATTTCAGTAAGGCTTTTGATACTGTTCCGCATAGAAGGCTTATCAATAAATTGCAATCTTTGAGCTTGGATTCCAATATTGTTGAATGGATTAGGCAGTGGCTGAGTGACAGACAACAGAGGGTTGTGGTAAATGGAGTTTATTCGGCGCAAGGTCTTGTTACCAGTGGGGTACCTCAGAGGTCAGTACTTGGACCCATTCTCTTTAATATTTTTATTAGTGATATTGCAGAAGGTATTAATGGATAAGTATGTCTTTTTGCTGATGACACAAAAATTTGCAACAGGGTTGACGTTCCTGGAGGTAAACTAAAAAAATGGTCGGAGTTGTGGCAATTGAGTTTTAATGTGGATAAGTGCAAGATAATGCACCTGGGACGTAAAAACCCAAGGGCTGAATATAGAATATTTGATACAGTCCTAACCTCAACATCTGAGGAAAGGGATTTAGGGGTCATTATTTCAGAGGATCTAAGGGTAAGTAGTCAATGTAATAGAGCAGCAGGAAATGCTAGCAGAATGCTTGGTTGTGTAGGGAGAGGTATTAGCAGTAGGAAAAGGGAAGTGCTCATGCCACTGTACAGAGCACTGGTGAGACCTCACTTGGAGTACTGTGTGCAGTACTGGAGACCGTATCTCCAGAAGGATATAGACATCTTAGAGAGAGTTCAGAGAAGGGCTACTAAAATGGTGTACGGCTTGAAGGAGAAAAGTTACCAAGAAAGGCTTAATGATCTTAACATGTACAGCTTGGAAAAAAGACGAGACAGAGGAGATATGATAGAAACATTTAAATACGTAAAGGGAATCCACAAGGTAGAGGAAGGGAGTATATTTAAAAGGAAACAAAATAGCAAAACAAGAGGACATAGTCTTAGATAAGAGGGGCAAAGGTTTAAAAGTAACATCAGGAAGCATTATTTTACTGAGCGGGTGGTGGATACATGGAACAGTCTTCCAGTAGAAGTGGTAGAGGCCAAAACAGTAATTGAATTTAAGCAGGCATGGGATAGGCATAAGGCTATCCTAAACAAAAGATAAATCCAGGTCAAGTATCCATGTAATTGGGCAGACTAGATGGGCCGAAAGGTTCTTATCTGCCGACATTTTTCTATGTTTCTATGTTTTCATGAAGGGGTTAAAAAGCAAAAACATGTAAAAATTGGGTATTTCTAGTCTCGGGACAAAATTTTGAAACTATTTAGCTTTTTTGGTGGTTGTAGATTTTGGGGATTAAATTACGAAAAAGTGTGTTTTTACCATTTTTTTTTTGTTCATCATATTTCATATTTTTTTTATAGTAAATTATTCGATATGATGGTATTTCTAGAAAGTCCATTTAATGGCGGGAAAAAGGGTGTATAATATGTGTGGGTTGAATAAATGAGTAAGAGGAAAATTTGACCTAAACACTAACAGCGCAGAAACGTAAAAACAGCAGCGGTCACTAAAGGACGGATTTGTGTAAAACCGCCCGGTCACTAAGGGGTTAAAAGAACTAAACTGGCCGTTGCTGGAGTCTAAACGTACCCTTCACCTTTCCAACCTGGTGTTTAAGAGCTTTTCTGGGAAGCTGCCACCCTACCTGAATAGGCTGCTTCCTCATCCTATAACCTCCGATCCAGGACCAGCACCTTACTCATTTTCCTACAGAGCACCACAATTCTGGACTAACCTCCCAGGCGCCATCAAATCTTCCCCCAGTCTAAAGTCACTCAAGAGCTCCCTATTAACATACCTCAATACGGAATGCACCTGTAAACATGTAACAAAATGACTATTTCCTACATATGCATTGTATTACCTTGTATTGTATTACTTTGTATTTCTGTAACAACTGTAACATTTTAATGTTCTTGAACCCAGGACGTACTTGAAAACGAGAGAAATCTCAATGTATCCTTCCTGGTAAAATCCTTTATAAATAAATAAATAAATCTCATAAAACAGTCATTTCCAAGTCCCAGTAGGTTCTTTGCTCCAGACAAGTTTGAACATGTTCTAATGTGCATGTCACATCATAAATTAAAGCACTGCTGTGATCTTTACAGGGGTGAAGATTGCTCCACTGACCTTAAAATGAATTGAAGAGGCATAAGGACTTTATTACCATTACTATATGTGCCACTAAGGCAGAAATTAGTCCACTTTCTAGTTTGTGGTGTAATCGCTCAAATAGTAAAGGAAATGGAAACATAAGAAAGAATCGAAGAGCTGTTACTTCATTTGTGAGAATTCTTTTCCCAGAGTTACGTGAAAATGCTAAAACATGTGTAACAAGTGCTTTATGTAACTTGGTGAGACGTGCAATAAGCAACACTCTGAATCTGAAGATAACCAGTCTGAAGAAAATACTGAAGGGGTTAATCACTGAACACTGTTGCTTAGCGTTGTTGCAAACAACAGCAAATATCACTTGCAACCACAGTAAACTTCAAATAAAGAGAATTAAAGAATGGCAAGGGAAGTGTCAGTGATAAACTCTGCCATTAAGGGGATATTTTTATCGTGTTTGCAACAACACTAATCAAGCGAATAACTAATTATTGTATAATTGTTCCATTTTTCTAAAGCGAATAACAGCTAGAACGGACGTGCGGAGTGCGCCACATCTGCATAGCTTTGTGTGTGAGTGATGGAACATAGTCAGACGGTCTACATTTTTGACGTCCAGCATTTTTGACGGATAAAATGTTTTTTCATATTATTTTTATTTCCGTCAGAAAAAACGTCAGTCACAAAAACGGACCATTTTCACAGCCCTGTCTTAAATGATAGTTTAGTTACTTTGAGTGGAATGCCAAGCAAGAAGAAACATTTCAGAAACAAATTACTGTACAAAGAAACTGCATAAAGTGAATGAAACTATCCAGAATTCAATTTATCCTTATGTGCGAAGTATTGAGAAAATCAGAATCTGTAGTAATTAGGGTGGTCCTGGGAGTAATTAAGGAGGTTCCAAGGCCTCTCCCCACCAACTACAGTACCAATGGAAATGTTCAAGGTGGTGGAAGGAGGATCAAGTCATGTGAAGGGCCTCAGTATATGAAGGGGGCATGGTTTGTGAGTGTGAAGCGGTTTAGTGTGTGAAGGGGTCTGTGTGTGTGAATCAGATCAGTATGTAAAGGGGTCTGTGTATAAAGGTGGATAAGTGTGGAAACCAGGGTTCAGTAAGTGAAGAGGTCCGTCTGTATATGAAGGAGTGTCAGTGCGTGAGCTGGAGTCAGTATGTGAAGGGGTCAGTCTAGGAAGGGGCACGATAGTTTGAAGTGAGGGAGACCGTCAGGACTGGATTTATAATTAGACAGTGTAGGCATATGCTTACAGGTACCTTCTACAAGGGGGTGCCTTGCTCTGTGTAAAAATAATTGCACTAATTCAGACCTCTATATCTCTGGAACTCCAAAGGCTACATTGACAGATGTAGTATCATTGGATTGGCCAGGGTATGCCGTTTCCAATGATACCAAACATGACCAGGTTTATGTAAAGTAAAATAAAATCTTTTTTTATGGTTTGGCCCCCCCCCCCCGATCGCAGCACTAATGTTACAATTATAAAGTGAGTGAGGATGCTTCACTAACAAGTGTGGTGGTGATGGCACATCGACAAAAGCATCGACAAGCTAAACCATGGGACTGCAGTGAAGAGTGATTGGGGGACTCTGGAACTCTGCATCTCTGATTTTTACACTGCACAAAGTCAAGGGAAGTGTCATTGAAAAGGTCTGGCCTTTACAACGATACCAAATATGACAATGTAACGTGTAAAATAAATAAAACATTTTTTTTTAGCTTTTTCTCTGTTCTAAGGCAGAGGAATTATAGGCTTTTAAAACAAACCATGGCACTGCAGTAAGTGAGATTCTCATTTACCATGCCGGGAACAACTGTGGAGATAATGGTGCAGTGCGTTATTAGGCATTGGTTCATCTAAAACACAAGCTTTACTGCAAGGAGAGCAGGGATAAGGGGTGGACTGACCCATCGGGGGCCCACGGGTCAGTGGGGGCCCGGTTTTGTAAGAGACCACGGTGGCACACTAACAAACCGCCTCGTCGGCGGCGCTCCAGCGTGCCTCCCTGGGCCCCACGTGTACCCTGCATTGACGCCGCCCCCACGTGATGCACACGCATCACGTGGGGGGGGCGGCGTCAATGCAGGGTGCACGTGGGGCCCAGGAAGGCACGCTGGAGCGCCGCCGCTGAGGCGGTTTGTTAGTGCGCCGCCGTGGTCAGAAGTTGGAATGTCCCTTACAAAACCGAGCTGCTGGGGTCAGTATATATCCATGTGTGAGCTGGGCAATATACATCCATGTGTGAGCTGGGCATTATACATCCATGTGTGAGCTGGGCATTATACATCCATGTGTGAGCTGGGCAATATATATCCATGTGTGAGCTGGGCAATATACATCCATGTGTGAGCTGGGCACTATACATCCATGTGTGAGCTGGGCAATATATATCCATGTGTGAGCTGGGCAATATACATTCATGTGTGAGCTGGGCATTATACATCCATGTGTGAGCTGGGCATTATACATCCATGTGTGAGTTGGGCACTATACATCCATGTGTGAGCTGGGCACTATACATCCATGTGTGAACAGGGGCAACATACATCCATATGTGAGCTGGGGCAATATATATCAATGTGTGAGCTACAGGGGGCAATATATATCAATGTGTGAGCTACAGGGGGCAATATATATCCATGTTTGAGCTACTGGGGCAATATATATCCATGTGTGAGCTGCACATTACTGTGGGATTTATTGCTGTGGAGCTCTGTGATACGCTCATGCACTCTGCACATTACTGGGAGTTTTATTGCTGTGGAGCTCTGTAATGTGCAGTGTGTCAGGATTGTACAGTATCTGTTAAAGTGATCGGCAGTTTCCCACAATTTCCACAGGGACTTTCTGTGCCGGGGTGTAGCCTTAGCTGCAATGAGTGTGTGATGGCTGCTGCAGCAGTGCGTTGGGCATCTGTAAGTATGGAGGGGGCACAATTGGCTGCTGGGACCAAGTGGATTTTCAAAAAGGTTATTTTTAGGAGTTCAGAAATGAATTCTTTAGCACAATAATGTACATGTAGGTGTTGCGTTGTAGGGGGTGGGGTTTATGGGTGTGGCCTCCTGTGGGTGCAGAACAAGGGGGGCCCCATAACCTCCTATTGCCCGGGGGCCCCATTAGTTGTCAGTCCGCCCCTGGCAGGGATCCTTTGGACCCTTGTATCTCCATTATTTGCACCCCATAAGTTCAATTTAGGTGTCAGGTCAGAATCTGGCCTTTCTAATGATACCAAACATGACCATGTAAAATGAGAAAAAAGAAAAACCAAAAAAGAAAATAAATCCTGCCCCTTTTCTTGTTGCATAGCAAAGCAAGTTTTGATATGATATTGAAAAATTGCAGAAAAAGCAGTATCAAAAAGTAAAGTGGTGAAAAAGTCACGTCTTAGAAAAGACCCTTGATGCAGCCATATTTTGATGCCCAGAATTTTGGTTGTCCTGATCTGAAATGGAGCATAATTTTCCACTATGGACTCCATAGAGAGGATGCGCGCAGCTGCGCTTAATGCTACCTTGCACATCCCGGGGGTTAACGCGCGGTAACAATGCAGGCAGCATTTTTTGCGCCTGCATTGTAATCTAGCGTTAAAATGCAGGCACTAGGGGGAAAACTGCGGGCGCAGTTTTTCTTCTCTAGCATCCACGTTTTAACGCTAGGAATGTACTTTAGCCAATAGTGCGCTCATCTGACACGGCCCTAAGATAATGAGTGTGGTCTGGATATATAACAGCTTGCTCGTCAATGGCTCGATATTGGTGCTCTGTAGTGTGATTGGGAGGAATTACTAAATTTAACGTGTCACATTTTGAAATTGTGTGACTTGACAGTAGCATTATGGCATTGTTCTACTTAATGAATCTTTTTAAACTACTTTTTCAAAGTGAAAAGTTGGCAAAGTATCACAACTTGCCTTTCACTCAGTAAAACAATTGTACCAAAACGTTGACCTATTATATGTCTTTTTTGTCGTCAGTTTTTTTTCCTTGCTACACGCCAGATTAATGGATCAAACGCAGTGGCGTTGCGTGGGTTGTCAGCGCCCGGGGTCAGCCAAGAATTGTGCGCCCCCCCAACCTGTGGACACGTTATTGATATTGCCCCAGCCAGCTCTCACCTGGATATTGCCCCAGCCAGCTCTCACCTGGATATTGCCCCAGCACTCACATGGATTTGCCCCAGCTCTCACATGGATATTGTCCCAGCTCTCACCTGGATATTGCCCCAGCACTCACATGGATTTGCCCCAGCTCTCACATGGATATTGCCCCAGCTCTCACATGGATATTGACCAAGCTCTCACCTGGATATTGCCCCAGCTCTCACATGAATATTGCCCCAGCCAGCTCACACATGGATATTGCCCCAGCCAGCTCACACATGGATATTGCCCCAGCCAGCTCTCACATGGATATACTGCCCCAGCCAGCTCTCACATGGATATACTGCCCCAGCCAGCTCACACATGGATATTGCCCCAGCTCTCACATGGATATACTGCCCCAGCCAGCTCACACATGAATATTGCCCCAGCCAGCTCTCACATGAATATTGCCCCAGCCAGCTCTCACATGGATATTGCCACGGCCAGCTCTCACATGGATATATTGCCCCAGCTCTCACATGGATATTGCCCCAGCAGCTCACACTTGGATATTGCCCCAGCTCACACATGAATATTGCCCCAGCTCACACCTGGATATTGCCCCAGCTCACACATGAATATTGCCCCAGGTCACACCTGGATATTGCACCAGCTCACACCTTGATATTGCCCCAGCTCTCACATGGATATTGCTCCAGCTCACACCTGGATATTGCCCCAGCTCACACCTGGATATTGCCCCAGCTCTCACATGGATATTGCCCCAGCTCTCACCTGGATATTGCCCCAGCTCTCACCTGGATATTGCCCCAGCTCTCACATGGATATTGCCCCAGCTCACACATGGATATTGCCCCAGCTCACACCTGGATATTGCCCCAGCTCACACCTGGATATTGCCCCAGCTCTCACATGGATATTGCCCCAGCTCACACCTGGATATTGCCCCAGCTCACACATGGATATTGCCCCAGCTCACACATGGATAATGCCCCAGCTCTCACCTGGATATTGCCCCAGCTCACACATGGATATTGCCCCAGCTCACACATGGATAATGCACCAGCTCACACCTGGATAATGCCCCAGCTCACACCTGGATAATGCCCCAGCTCACACCTGGATAATGCCCCAGCTCTCACCTGGATATTGCCCCAGCTCACACCTGGATATTGCCCCAGCTCACACCTGGATATTGCCCCAGCTCACACCTGGATATTGCCCCAGCTCACACATGAATATTGCCCCAGCTCACACATGGATATTGCCCCAGCTCTCACATGAATATTGCCCCAGCTCACACATGGATTTGCCCCAGCTCTCACATGAATATTGCCCCAGCTCTCATATGAATATTGCCCCAGCTCTCACATGAATATTGCCCCAGCGGCAGCCAGCTCATACATGGATATTGCCCCAGCTCCGGATCCAGCAGGGGTTGGTGCCTGCCCGGTCCTGAACAGCGTGTGAGTCCGTCCGTGTTGAAGGGGAGGCGGCTGCGTGCGTGCGCAGGTCACGCGGTCCGGCCAGTCAGGTGGTACAGAGACTCAGTACCACCTGATTAGCCGGACCACGTGACCTGCGCCCGCACGCAGCCGCCTCCCGTTCAACATGGACAGACTCACTGTTCAGGACCGGGCAGGCACTCCCGCTGCCCGGCATCTGGGCCCCCTCAACCCGCGGGCCCTTGGGCGGCGCCCGAGGGCCCAGCGGGTCAGTCCGGGCCTCAAGCTTTAGAGGCGCAAATATCTTTAGAAATTATGCGCCCCTAAGAAAACTGCGCCCGGGGCCACGGCCCCCCCAGCCCCCCCACGCTACGCCACTGATCAAACGTCAGTTTTGCATCATACTTTGTAGGAAAGTTAATTTTCTTCCCAAAAACCCATTGCAAGCCCTTCCTTGGAAGAACCAAAGTGGTTAGGCACGTTGGAATTGGAGAAAACGACCGGTGTTGTGTCGGATCTGGTTCCTCGTCGAGAGCTGTTCCAAGCAGCCTTTGTATGAGGTTTTATACAAATTATGTACAGTTTTACAGTGCGAAAACAAAGTATGTTCTTAATAAATACGGCATAACATTAAATAGGCTTAAACAAAACAACCCTTTAAGGCTGGGGTCAGACTAACGCATTTTTAACGTGCGTTTAGGCGCACTTAATCACGGCCGCAGTAGCAGCAAATGATGCGCAATGACGGCTAATATACGTAGTACGGCCGCACAAAAGTTCGGCCGCGCAACGCAAGCGGCAAACGCATTTTTTCGAGAACGTAGAACCGCTAGTACTGACGCACAGAGTGCGTTGCGTCCGCTAGCGGCGTGTGTGCGTGATTGCGAGACGTCAGACGCTGCTAATGTCCGGCCAACATAACGTCCAGACGCAAAAAGGGTTTTATTGACGATCCGTAAAAAAAACACGCACGAAAATGCGCATCGTATGACCACTTTCGCGTCCACCGTAAAAAAAAAATACGTCAATGCGTTCGGACGCACTTTTTGACGGTCGATGCGAAAAATGCGTTCGTCTGACCCTAGCCTAAACTGGTGTGTATTTATATATATATAAAAAAATAATAAACAAAATAATTTTTAAATGTATTTTACATTAACCATTTCCATTAACCATTAACCAAACTTTTTTTTTTATATACAAAACGTCTCTGCAAGAAATACAAACCCCAAAACTGAGTGTCAAATGGGGGAGAAATGGCTGCTTGGCACAGCTCTCGACGAGGAACCAGATCCGACACAACACCGGTTACTGATTCCCTACAAGTCACCGTTTAGAGGATGAGCCCCAAAGTGACAGGACAGCCTCTCCATGTGTGTAAACACGTCCTCGTTCCTAGGCCCTGCCTTAGCAATGAGGCAGCCCTATAGCCGGTCTCTGTCAGAGTGCCAGGCCTCTGGGAGGGGCCTCCTCAGCACTGCATTCCTCGGATGCCCCTGCCTGGGCTTCTATAAAGAGGGCACAGACACAAACACACACATGGCAGCTCAGGGTCAGCTGTCCTGACACACATCTATACATAGGCTGGTTGGGATCAGCAGCATGTGCCAGGCTCACCCACGACTCTACCCATCATCAGACAGGAAAGGCAATACCCACACATGTCATCTGGAGCCATGAGGGGTAGCAATGGCAGTGCATGGGCAGGGGGCAAAGGTAAGGAAGGGGCATGCACCCCACTATTCTTCCATGTGATACAGTGTGTCATATGCTCTGTTTTGTTTGCAATGCATACAAAGCAATCTGAACGTGTTTTACATCTGTGTACCACCATGTACATCCATCTATCTCTATGCTAACCATGGGATAATGTGCTGTTATTGCAGAACTCGCTTCTATACAATGTATGCATCTGTGTGTATCTGCATGAAGTGTTTGTGTACAGTGTGTGAGTGTGTAGTGGTGTCTCCCCAGGCTCTCGGTGTAAGATTCAGTCCTCCTTGTGATTTCTCTAGCTCTGCTGTCCTTCATTACTCCCTGCTCAGCTTGCACATCCTCACATCCTCCTCCTGCTGCTTCCTTCATGTCTGCCTCTTGCTCTCAGGCTCCCTGAGACACTCTCACACACTCTCACACACACCATCTGATCCATTGCTATGTGAATCCCTGAATCCAGGCTGCATCTAATGGCTGTATAAGGTGCTGTGCCACAATGTAAACAGAGAAACCGCCCTGTTGTCTGATTGTTTATGTTTATGCTGCCTCTGTGATACAGGATGTGACTGCCTCTTATTGCTGTCTGTGTTAGGTTATTGCTCCCACTATCTTTAGGAGTGTGTGTTTCTTCTTTCTGCAGGGTGTGATTGCTCCTGTATGTTTATCACCTCTTATGCCTCTAAGATTGCTTATGTTATGTTTTGACTCCTCTGCTGCCCATTTATTTGTCTTGTTGCAGTTTTGTGTCAGTGTCTGTGCATATGTTTCTCCACTGTGTCTGTCTTCCTATAATTGTTTGCTTTTTCTTTACCATCTGTATATTTGTCTTCTCTCGATGTTTTTGCATATGTTCCGTGTGTGTTGGTCTCTGTTTTGTCCTTTTTCTGCTGTCTTTGTGTTCGCCAGTATGTGTTTGCTCCATATGTTTTGGTTGTGTGTGTGTGTGTGTATATGTGACTGTTTGTATTGGTCCTTCTTTGCTGTCTGCATGTTTGTCGTGAATGTGCTTGTCTGTTTGCACCCTCCCGCTCTGAGCATTTGTATGCACACCCGCTCTGTGCTCCCCCCCCCATTCAGCTGTCACTAAGTAGGGTTATATATATATTTGTGTGTGCCCTTTTGATTGTGGTTGGGAATACACTGCTGCCACTGCGTGTGTCCACTTGTAATGTAGTCTGTACTGTTGGAATGGGTTTCCCTTTTCTGTTGTATGTGACTGTTTATGTTGTCACTCTTTTGAATTGTTTGTTAGATCTCTATCGCCAGGAAGGATGCATTGAGATTTCTCATTTTCAAGTATGTCCTGGGTGGCGAGTCTGTACCGTTGTCTTGCCCAAGGACACTTACTCTAGAAGTGCTCTTGCTGGGATTCCAACCTGTGTCTCCACGGTTATAGAGCAGTGATGTTACCTCTACTCCATCCTGTCCATTGTCCGCAAATGAGTACCTTTTTGTCTGTCTGGGAGTTTGTTGTTGCAGGAAATGGCAACGGTTTTATGGTTCTAAACATAGGACCCTATTCTAAGGTAGGTGTTAAGCAGAGCTGTTGTAAACTTACCAGAGCCATTAGTCTATGGGGTTGTACAGCTTGGAAAAAAGACGAGACAGGGGAGATATGATAGAAACATTTAAATACGTAAAGGGAATCCACAAGGTAGAGGAAGGGAGTATATTTAAAAGGGAACAAAGTAGCAAAACAAGAGGACATAGTCTTAGATTAGAGGGGCAAAGGTTTAAAAGTAACATCAGGAAGCATTATTTTACTGAGAGGGTGGTGAATACATGGAACAGTGTTCCAGATGAATTGGTAGAGGCCAAAACAGTAATTGAATTTAAGCAAGCATGGGATAGGCATAAGGCTATCCTAAACAAAAGATAAATCCAGGTAAAGTATCCATGTAATTGGGCAGACTAGATGGGCCGAAAGGTTCTTATCTGCCGACATTTTTCTATGTTTCTATGTTGTTAAGTTTACAACAGCCCTGGTTAAATTGACGTCATCATTGGAATAGAGAACCTATTTGGAAGTGATGGATTTAAGCTGGCGTCAGGCGAATGCAGGATTAATGTCCATGTTGGAGCACAGTTTAGGCCGGGTGCACACTAGCGTATTCTTCTGCGCACTAGCGTTTTTTTATGATGTCCGTTGTAGCATATAATTACGCGGATAGAGAAGAACACACGTAGTACGTGCACAACGCATAACGTGCGCTGAAAACGTCCGTCATGGAAACACCAAGGCTTTTGCGCTAGGATTGACGCGACGTTGGCCACGTGCTGAACGTCAAATGAGCGTGCCTGCGCACTTGAACGGCCGCGTGCGACCGTCAAAATTAACGCATCGTCTGGCGTCTACCAATCTCTTCCATCATAAAGTACATCCTTTTTATCGCACGCTAGTGCGCAGAAGAAAACGCTAGTGCGCAGCACCCGGCCTCAACTTCCGACGAAGCATAGAGTCATGATCAGTGGAGACCCACACACGAAGTACATGCGCACCGAACTGCGCACACACAACGCACGTGGCAAACGGACGCAAGTTAGGCAAGAACGTAAAACTGCTAGGAGTGCGCCACGTTCGCATAGCGTTCTGTGTGCGTGATGACACGAAGTCAGATGGCCTGCATTTGCGACGTCCAGCACCTTGACGCACAAAGTGGCTTTTCATATCCTGTACCAATTTTTTGCATTTTTCATATTAATTTTGTTTCCCATAATTCCCTTTTTTTTCTACGTCCGTCAACAAAAGGGCCGTGTGGTGTCTACAGTATCTTCCGTCGGTACATCTGTCCGTTATTCACGCACGCAGATTGCGCTCAGCCTGCGTTCGTCTGACTCTAGCCTTAGGGTGGCAAATCTCTTTGCTTTGCACCCCTTGGTGTAGGTATGTAGTAAAAAAAATAAAATAATAATAACCCTGATAGTTACTATGGGATTTATTCGGAAAACGCAAGTGCTTGACATTGACAAATGTGACATTGTTGCAAGAAACACCAGTGCTTCACTAAAGAGGAATCCAAACGGCGGCAGGAGATGCTTCACCCTGAAGCCTTGCCCTTATTGGTAACTATAATTTGATTGACATGTTAATTGTGCCAATGGTATCGCAGCTCAAGGTATCATTTTTTTGAAACTTGTCATGAAAGATGTAACGATAGAAGCTGCAGTAGCCAAATGTAGAGGTAGGATAGGCAGATATTTATGCGGCGAATATGTACTGCATGTGTGTTAATTATTTGCTTAGGTTTTGTGCAGTGAATCCCGTTTGAGTGTGGATTTCTTTCAATGTTTGGTTTTGGCTCTAATCGCTCTGAAACCCATTATGTGAGCGTTCATTGTTTCAGATTCATTAGTGGCTGGCAGTGAGTATAAATGTTTAACTGCTGATCGCTTCATTAAACCATAACTACGCCGAAAGGTTCTGCCACATACTGTTACAGATATTTCAGATAGGCTGCAAAGATGTCATCTCCATCTGTCTATTTGCATCTTGATTACCAGCTTATTATCTTGTTTATAGAGAAAAAGTTTCCTCCAAGATATATTCTAACCAGTTTTGAACTTTTCCTAAATCCACTCAGGATGTGACTATCATTATTTCCCACCAGCTCTTGGTGAGTTATTCCTATTTACAGCAAGAGTCCTCAGACCTCTCCCTGACCTAAAAAAAAAAATTCTGTATCTGTTTCAGGTTTTTTTTTTTTTCTTCATCTTCTGAGGTGCAGGGACATGTCTGGGAAGTAAAACACGTGCATCCCTCTAGATTGTAAGCTCCTATAAGCAGGCCCTCTACACCTCTTGTTTCCTATTTCTATTTATCTGTATCACGTTCCCTTTGGTTATTGTAAAGCGCTGCGGAAACTGTTGGAATAATTATTATTTAATTTTTTAGTAGGGATTGCAAGGATCAGGAGCCAAACGTGGGATTTCTGAAGGATAGGTATTGACTTTATGCTGATCCGACCCAGACTCCTACCCTGTTGGGCCACAGGCACACATGTAGACTCGCGTTCATGGAGAAAAGCTTAGGTCCAGTCGCCCTTGTGAGGAATTGCTAGCGTTTCAGTGGTTCGGGCATAAGGTTGTGAGTCCTCAGGCCAGCAAGAGACACCCCTAATGCTCACGCTGCAATACATATCAGAATCCTGATTGGCTTTAGGAAGCCGCCCCTGTGCCTCAGGCAGGTACATGCAGGCAGTCGTCCAATCACATTGGCCAGGGGATTCTCTGACCCGGGAGGGTCACGCTGTAGGGGAGCAGAGTCTGGCTAACCTGTAATGAGACAGCGAGCCATGGATTTATTCATTTACACACTGGCTCGTCACAGGGTAACCTTACTCCGTCCACCCCCCCCCCCCCCCACGATCCTTCCCAGAGCTTCTGCAGACATTAAGATTATCGACTCTGGATCTATAGCAACCAATATTGAAAATAAAGCTAGAGTATGCACAAACCCAGACCCCAAACATCCTTAGCGTTTGGGTCCGGAGCCAGAAGTCTGCAAACTGTTTTAAATGGAATCGACTCTATCTTTATGAAATAAGTAATTGGTGTAAATTAGGAAAATGCTTGTCTTGACACAATAAATGGAGTTAAAAATAAAGATCCATTTTTTTTTTTTAAATTATTTGCCCTTGACTAGTTGGATGCCTTTCGTTCAATTTATATTTTCAATACTTTTTCCTATTTCAGGTTAATTTACTCACCTTTTTGTCCCTCGCTGTGTGCAGCTACTCTTCAGCTCCAGAACGTTCGAACCCAGAAGTCCCTGCATTTATTTATTGCAGTTTGCGCTCCTACACAAGCTGTGTCGCAAACGATCTGCAAATTGCCCAAAGCTACAGACTTGCTCTCTTTACGTATGCAAGTGTAGCGCTCACTCCCGGAGGAGCCGCTGAATTTAACCTCGGGTCAGTCTCCCTGCACTAGGGAATAAATATACACCAGCACTGTTGTGGATGTTATAAGTTTTATAGTTTACTGGTCTCAAACTGCCATATATAAAGCAGCACGGTATACATATATATTTACAAGAATTCGTAATGCGAGAAACGCACAGCGGAAAAGAAAAAGGAATTTTAACCCCTTCGTTGCTGGAGTGTGAGTCCCGTACAGGTTGTGTCCCAAGAAAGTGTGCGTTTGTTGGTACCCGGGTACTAGATTCAACTGGCCAGTGAATGATTTCAATGTGTCTTCGACTAGTCACGTTGTGGCCCTGTAGGTTTAAACAAACTGCAGCGTGCTTTATTTTTGTACTGTGGCCGGGAAGGCCTCTCACCCATCCGCCAGATACTCTGCACTCTGCTCGACCCAGGACGTCTCTCCGCTCGATTTGGCTGGGACTCTGTGCCACTGGATCCGCTTGTCTTGTTTGTTCGTCTCTGCCACAAGATGCTCAGTTCATCGCCTGCACTCCCATTAGATCATCGCGGTCTCCTAACTCGGGGTCCATCTGCAGCTCTGTATCTGTGAAACTTATCAGCGGTGGATTACTAGGTCTCTGGCAAGTAACTGAAACCGAGCTCCGCAAGGCAGCACCTGCGCTCCGGCCTGGTCACAATCGCTCCTTGTCTCACGTGCGTCTTGCTCTCTTCACCCCTTGGCGCGCACTGGCTCTCCTCCGCACGAGTTTGCGGAGGTGTCCCGGTTCTCCCCACCCACTTCCTGTCTCTGCCCCAAAGCATGCTGGAAAACGTTATCCAAAAGTGTCCAGTATTGGTTTACATTGCGCTCGTCTCCCCCTGGTGGCCAGAAACGAGTAATTACAGCAGCAGAATTTAAACCAGCGCTACACAAGTTTTTAGCGCCTGCGCAAAGCAATGGATCGTTGCTGCTTGTATGCACAGATCCGATGGCTTGCTTGCCGCTCTGAGACTGCTCGTTATCGCGGACAGTCTCAGAAGGTGATGTAGGAAACACTCTCTGCGTCCTGACGTCACTATCTGGCCGATCTGGGGAATTCAAAATCCCAGCTGCTGGTGACGCTGGGTGGGGTGGAGGAAACTCCTCCACTTCACACAGCATTTCTGTCAGATCGGGGCAGGAGAGATGAGGGGGGGGGGTGAAGAAAGGTGTCACTCCTCATAGCCTGACCACTTTATAAAGTGGTCAGGATGAGTAGAACGTTCTTTAACTTTTTTTCTTTTATTTAAAAGTTCAACCTATGCAAGATTGGATTATATAAGGGCAATCTGACTGTAAAAGGAACCACTATTAGTATGGAAGCAGTATTTCTTTTTTTCCTATTGCATCTGATTAGTGGTGGATCTGTTTGTCTACATTACAGTCATTTGTATTTATAGATACAGCTCTCCCTCTCCTTTCCTAATCCTATTATCTTAATAGCAAGCCCTCCCTTATTGGCAGTCTTCAATAGAGGATTAACTGTTTGTAAATAGCTAATGGATCAGACAAATATCGTCTCTTTTTAATTCTGAAAGGGGACTTACACGAGAAATCTCAATTTATCATTCCTGGTAAAATCCTAAAACCCTCTTCACTACTTTGTTACTCCAATTTAACAAGGTTTCACTGTAATGACATGCATTAAAATCTAGTTGAAAGATCGTTGTATACGTTAAACATAATTGCTATTTTATTGAACGTTTGCTTTGTCTTATGACAAGCAATAATTTTCTGGCAAGACAGGAGGTGAATATTTTGCAATCTCCAGCAGCAAAGGTAAAACGTTAACATAGAAATAAAGGAGACCAATCAGGAAAGGGCATGATGCACCTCACAAGTCCTCTTTTCTTTGTTCGGTAAACTTCAGGAAAATTAGTAATCTGAAATTAGGAAAGGCAATGAAGAGCATAAAACCATCCATCACTGAGCTGGAGGATCGCAAAGTTTATCGGCACGAAGTGGATCAAAGTGGAAGAGAAACAGCGAGGTTGTGAAAGTATTTCCAAGTGGCAGTGTGCGGGCGCATAAATGACATAAGCTTTGGCCTAAATCACCTTCTGAGGGATATATAACACGAGACCTACATAGGTCATCAACTAGAGGTGGAACTGAGGCACTGGAACGAAAACTGGTTAGACCACCCAGAGATAACCATAACAGGGAATGAAAGGGTACAAAGTCAAACAATCCAACCTGTGCAAGGGAAAAGGTTAGGGAAGGAAGGACTCGGAGGCTGGCATGCAATCAGACGCCAAGAGTTCAGTTGTGTGTGTTTATTTATTTGATAGTACTATAACAAGCAATAACGCATAACAATAGAGAACAGAGTACAAAGACTTCTCAGAAGGGAGAGGAGGGAAAAAATATTTGCCTCCTGTCTTTATTAAAATTACGATTATTCAAGTTTCAGTATTAGAAAGAATCTACAATTTTATGGCAAGACCGGAAACTCATATTTTTCCATTTTTAAAGCTACACCAGGCCCAAAGCAGATTGGACATGAGGTCAAAAGTAGGACTTGCAGAACGTAGTTTTCCTGGACCAAATGCCTCGCAAGAATTTCCGAAAGGGAACCACCATGCAGGACACTGCTGCCCCCCTAACCGAGTGAGCCCGAAGCTCTGCTCAATACCACCGAGGGTTAAGGTGGGGGAAGGATATCAGTTTGAGGAGTAACGTCTTCCGTATAATTAAGATTGTTCTAACACCAAGTCTGGAATAATACACTTATTTGTAATGCGAATAGCATTTTTAATTTAGAAATTTTTTTGGTGGCCAGACATCGCATGATACCACTTTTTTTGCATTAAGTCAGGGGTTTATGAATCTAGACGCCAGATGGCCATTGACTCCTATAATTTTACCTCTTGTTCCTAGATTTCTTGCTTTGTTCTATACAAATTTATGTACAAAACCCTGCTGGGCTCCTAAAATGCATATTTGCAGGGTTATTCAAAGAGATCCAAATGGCTGCCACATGGGGGGGCAGGGGGACGGTGGCCCGGGCGCTATTTTCTTAGGGGCGCAAATTTATTTTGAAGTTGTGCGCCCCTAATATTTTCTAGCCGCTGATCTCAGTTGCACTGAATCCAGAAGAGTTCGGTCACATGATGCAGTGCAGGGACTACCCAGCAGGGACTACTTTTTATCGCCCATGCACTCTCTAACTGCTGCAGCGTGCCTCAGTGTCTCCCAGAACACGGGCACGGCATGCTGCTTTAGTGCCGCCCCCTCGCGTGATGCGCCGCAGGCACAGTGGAAGAACAGACCCAGTCAGTGCCCACTGAAGGAGTGCCCAGGCCTCGGAGAATGTTTTTACAAGTGTATGGTGAGCAACCCGCCTGTAGGGGGGGTTGTATAAGTTGATATGGGGGCTTTTTATTTGAATAATTTGGGGTTGAATAAATTGCTATTGGTACATTGCAGTGAGTTTTATTACTGTGGGTGCTCTGTGATACAGTAATGTGCAGTTTGTATGAGTGACTTTTATTGCTACATACCCCGGGGTGTAGGGGATATATGGTTATGCATGTGAACATGTATGGCTGTGTGTGTAAATGCATGTATTTGTCTTTAAAAAGGCTGCTATGTGTAAGATTCTGCACCTGTGTCGCAGTCCAGCACTATATCTGCTAAGATATTTTCTTTAACTCTATTGTGCGTGTGAGCTGTGATATGCTCATACACACTGCACATTACTGAGTTTTATCGCTGTGATACGCTCATACATAAAGCACATTATTGTGAGGTTTTTTGCTGTAGTCAACATTGTGGCCCTGGAGGGGTCCAGCGCGTGGGGGGTGCAATTCTTGCCTTGCCCCGGGCGCTGACAACCCACGCTACACCACTGGGCTGCCGAAAGGTAACTGAACGCTGAAAATCAGCATTCGGTTACCTTTCTTGGCCATTCGGCTATCCAGAGAGCAGGCAGTTCGCCAAATGTTGGCGAATTGCCTGCACATACGGTGCCTGTTCGAGGGCAGTGAAATCCCCATAGCTTCGGCTATTCAGAGAACAAAACCCAGCAGTGAAAAATTGCCGAAATGCCCTGCCATTCGGTTGCTTCATTCGACAGGTTTATTCAGGCAAATCCCATAGGCTTCAATGTTAAAAATATTCCCGTTTTAATTCAATATCTAAAACTGTTTATTATATTCTGCAGTAAAGTCTCTAGATTTTTTTTTGGATCTTTTAAGCATTTTTGGGCAAAAAATTGTAACTTTTTTCTGTAACAGTAAATTTCAGATTTTCGTTCTGCAGGTTTTTGTTTTTTTTCTCTCACTCCATTTGTCAGCGGTGTGGGGTTTTTCCGGCGGTTGCTCTGCACTGTGATCGGCTCCTGCTTGGGTTTGTTCGGCAGGATTAATCCAGATGCGCCTGTCAAAGTCAATCTGCACATATATGCTGCATCCAAAAATAAAAAAAACACGTCCTCCAGGTCCACAATGTCGACTACAATAATAAGAGCTTGTGTGAAGCCTTCAAAGTGAGCACTTAGAGATCTTCTGGAGGTAGTCTGAGGTTAGACAGGAGGTAGAAAACCTACAAAAAGGTACGATTTGTTGGTTTAAATCTATTCTTTTATAATGGCAGGCATGGTCCAGTGTAAGAGCTGTCATGCATTTGTTTTTAGATCCAATTTTTGGAGGTTTGGAGTGTGCCTGATATGTAGGCAACTCTCTTTATTGCAGCAGGAAATTGCCTGTTTGAAGTCTGAGATTTGTAAATGATCTGTTAGACAAACTCAGGCTATGGCTATGACTGTTACAAAGCCACTGCCACACAGAGGCCTCCTAGGAGCGGTAGATGGACTACTGTAGGATCTGGTAGACTTAGAGTTGTGGATAGAAGGCATGTCCCACAGTCTGTGGCTCTTCTTAATTCTTTTGAGGCACTTTCAGAGTGTAGTGGTGAGACGGAAGTAGGCTCAGACACCATAGTTGAGGAACCACCATCCCCTATGCCTAAGGTATGCAGGACTGCAACCAAGAACAAAAAGGAAAAGGTGGGACATGATAGAAGGCAATTGTTGCTGGGTGATTCTATCATAAGAGGTGTTGAGCTGGAGAGTAGTGGTTTGGTGAGATGTCTTCCTGGGGCTACTGCTCGTAGAGACAAGAGACGTATTTTCAATATTGTCAAACAAGCAAAGCCGCAAGGGGAAGTGGATGTTCTAGTCCATCTAGGGACAAATGACTTGGCTAGCAATGAGGTTTCTGAGATTAAGGAAGATTTTTGTGTTCTTGGAGGTGAAATACAGCAGATTGCGTCCACTGTGTCATTCTCTGAAGTTTTGCCTGTGCATAACATTCAGGATAGGCAGATGCGCAATAGGGAATTTAATTTGTGACTTCGGAAATGGTGTCGGGAGCAAGGATTTGGCTTTGTGTCCCATGATAGCTCTAATTGGAGCGGAAAGGAACTGTATAAAAAAGATGGTTTGCATCTTACTCATAGGGGAACATCTGTTCTCAGTGAGCAGTTCAAAGGTTTCACAAAGAAATATTTAAACTAGGAGGCCGGGACAAAAGGGTAAAAAAACAATCTGCCTGATTGTCCCCCAAAACTAAATCGGAGGGTGCAAGCAACATGCGGGGGAAAAAAAATGACACGCTCAGAGTCGTGTCTATAAATGCTCGCAGTTTAGTCAATAAAATCAATGACCTGGAGGCAATGATGGCAGCTGAAAAAGTAGATTTAGTGGCGCTTACTGAGACATGGTTCAGTGAGAAAAATAACTGGGACATAACAATACCGGAGTACTCTTTATATAGAAAAGACAGAAGGTAGGAAAGGAGGAGGAGTGGCCCTGTATCTGAAAAACAACATAAACGAACCAAATAAAAGTGAGCGAGGTGAACAGAGTCCGTTTGGGTTACGCTAACATTTGGCAATCATACAGTAGCTCGTGTAGGTGTGATCTATAGACCCCCTGGACAAGTAGAAGAGCTAGATAATCTGCTGCTTGAGGAAATAGCCAAAATGGCAATGAAGGGGGAAGTTATTATCATGGGGGACTTTAATCTTCCTGATGTGAACTGGAAAACCAAAACAGCTGGGTGCACCAGGAGTACAAATATTCTAAACTCCCTACTGGGATTATCTCTAACACAAGTAGTTGAGCCGACCCGTAAAGAGGCCATATTGGATTTTATACTCACAAATGGAGGTTTGGTATCGGACGTTGTTGTAGGTGAAAATTTGGGATCTAGTGATCACCAGTCAGTATGGTTTAATATAAGAACAGGGATGGAGCCGCACCACACAAAAACAAAAGTTTTAGACTTTAAAAAAACTGATTTTTCTAAAATGAGATTTTGTGTGAAGGAGTCATTATCAGACTGGAGGAGTTTAAAGGGAGTCCAGGAGAAATGGGATTATTTAAAGGAAGCATTATTGAAGGCCACAGGCAATTGCATTCGGCTTGTTAGCAAAAACAAAGGGAAGAAACCACTGTGGTACTCTGCAGAAATGGCCAAAATAGTGAAGAACAAAAAGACAGCATTCAATAATTATAAAACAACTCAGGCAAACCTATAAGATTAGGCAGAAAGAGGCAAAGCAATTTATAAGAGCTTCCAAAGCACACGCAGAAGAGAAAATAGCTCAGTCAGTAAAGGGATACAAAACATTTTTTTAGATACATAAACGAGAAAAGAAAAACAAAACAAGGATTAGTTAGATTAAAAACGAAGGACGGTATGTAGAAGAGGATAAAAGTCTCGCTGACTGCCTCAATGAATATTTTTGTTCAGTCTTTGCAGAAGAAAAGGAAGGAAAGGGACCTCAGTTAGGAGGAAACACTAACGAGACATTTACATATCAGTTTACAGAGGAGGAGGTTCTACAGCAGCTGTCTAAAGTAAAGACAAATAAGTCAATGGGGCCTGATGGGATCCACCCTAAATTATTAAAAGAGCTCAGTGATGTAATAGCAAAACCGTTACCAAGGATTGGTAAAATAAATCTTAATGGGAGTCGTCCCAGAAGACAGACTGGAAATTCGCAAATGTTGTGCCCATGTACAAGAAGGGTAGTAGGGAGGAATCGGAACTATAGGCCAGTTAGTCTTACGTCAGTAGTGGGGAAATTAATGGAAACCATGTTAAAGGAAAGGATTGTTGAACATCTAAAAACACATAGATTACAGGATCAGAAACAACATGGGTTTACCTCAGGGAGATCATGCCAAACTAATCTTATTGATTTTTTTGATTGGGTAACAAAAATAATAGACACGGGTGGTGCAGTCGACATTGCTTATTTAGATTTCAGTAAGGCTTTTGATACTGTTCAGCATAGAAGGCTTATCAATAAATTGCAATCTTTGAGCTTGGATTCCAATATTGTTGACTGGATTAGGCAGTGGCTGAGTGACAGGCAACAGAGGGTTGTGGTAAATGGAGTTTATTCGGCGCAAGGTCTTGTTACCGGTGGGGTACCTCAGGGGTCAGTACTTGGACCCATTCTATTTAATATTTTTATTAGTGATATTGCAGAAGGTATTAATGGAAAAGTATGTCTTTTTGCTGATGACACAAAGATTTGCAACAGGGTTGACGTTCCTGGAGGGATCAGCCAAATGACAAATGATTTAGGTAAACTAAAAAAAATGGTCGGAGCTGTGGCAATTGAGTTTTAATGTGGATAAGTGCAAGATAATGCACCTGGGACGTAAAAACCCAAGGGCTGAATATAGAATATTTGATACAGTCCTAACCTCAACATCTTTGGAAAGGGATTTAGGGGTTATTATTTCAGAGGATCTAAGGGTAAGTAGTCAATGTAATAGAGCAGCAGGAAATGCTAGCAGAATGCTTGGTTGTGTAGGGAGAGGTATTAGCAGTAGGAAAAGGGAAGTGCTCATGCCACTGTACAGAGCACTGGTGAGACCTCACTTGGAGTACTGTGTGCAGTTCTGGAGACCGTATCTCCAGAAGGATATAGACATCTTAGAGAGAGTTCAGAGAAGGGCTACTAAAATAGTGTACGGCTTGAAGGAGAAAAGTTACCAAGAAAGGCTTAATGATCTTAACATGTACAGCTTGGAAAAAAGACGAGACAGAGGAGATATGATAGAAACATTTAAATACGTAAAGGGAATCCACAAGGTAGAGGGAGTATATTTAAATGGAAACAAAATAGCAAAACAAGAGGACATAGTCTTAGATTAGAGGGGCAAAGGTTTAAAAGTAACATCAGGAAGCATTATTTTACTGAGAGGGTGGTGGATACATGGAACAGTCTTCCAGTAGAAGTGGTAGAGGCCAAAACAGTAATTGAATTTAAGCAGGCATGGGATAGGCATAAGGCTATCCTAAACAAAAGATAAATCCATGTAATGGGCAGACTAGATGGGCCGAAAGGTTCTTATCTGCCGACATTGTTCTGTTTCTACGGGTTTTGGTGTGCATTCGCCTGGGTTTTGCAGTGAGTTTTCAGCGGCTTTTCCCAGCACTACTACGACCCTATGGTGCTTGCTGAATACACCGCAGGGTCGCCGAAATGGGATCGCCAAATCGTACCGAATTGAAGAGAACGAAAAGTCACCATAGTGCAGTGACTTTTCGATTCTCTTGGAATAACCCTGTTGGTTTCTAGCTTTTTCTACTGGCTGCTAAGTTGGATATCCTGGCAAACCCAGATCAAGAAGCAAAAATACATATATTTTGCATAAATTAACCTGCTTATGGTTTTGTCTACTACAAGCATGTCAAACTCTGCCCCCCAGATATTTATGGCTTACAATTCCCAGAATTCTTTGACCGCAAGGCTGGCCAGAGAATCATGGGAGTTGTAGTTGAGCAACATCTTAGGGCTGGAATTTGGCTTCCCTGGTCTAGAACGGCAGTGGAGGATTGGTGCATGCGCAGTACCAATCCTTCGTTCTGTGCAGGTGCCGGCGATGAGTAACTTACGTACAAAAGTACACAAGTTCCATGTAATACGCAATTTGTTGATGTACATAGCAACAATTCCTCCATGTTTACAAGGGGGGGGGTGGTAAGCTTTCAAAGAAAAGAGCACCATCCTTACAATGAAACATATGTGTCTCAGTGATGTTTTCGGGATGCTTTTGTGGGTCCAAGTGAGCCAAGAATCTTTGCAGGACATATTGAAATAAGAATACTGTCAAGTAAGGGTGTCTCGCTCAGATATCAAGACCTTGATTTGATTCCAGCTGTACCCGTGGTGCCTTTACAGAAAGGGAATCGGAGAGCCTTTGCATGGATTTGCGAGTAGGCAGGGAAGTCACCATGCCTCAATATAGAGGCTCTGGCAGACTTCGATACAGTTGTAGGATTCTGGGTCAGCTCAGTTTGATAAAGCAGAGCCCCAAAAAATAACTAGATTGGGTGCTGATCCCAATCCAAGGGATTAGGTCGGACATCCCTACTATCAAAGCATTCTGGAGTGAAACCTATTGCTCGGTGTCATAAAGTTGTATCTCAAACACACGTAATGGGGCCTCCAGCAGGATAATGACCTAAAACATGCCTTCTACAGCCCTCCAGATTGGATGAGAAGCAAACCTGGAACTGTTCGAAAAGTGGCAAAGTCAATACATGTTGAAAGCACTGAAACCCACAGTTGGAAATAAGGCAACCATCAAACCCGAGTGAAGTGGAGCAGTTTGCTCAAGAAAAGTTGTCTAAAATCGCAGTTGAAAAGTGTAGACTTCTTATTCAGAGTAACAGAAAGCTTCTGCTAGCAGGCTTTGTCTCCAAAGGCTGTCATGAAATCTTTGGTTAAGAGTGCCATTCTCATTTATTTCACTATTTATAGAAATGGGACGTTTCTGTTCCATTACATATGATCATGGTGGAGGATGCCAAATTCTTTCGCAAATTTCTTTGCAGAGAAAATTGGATGTGCTTTCTCCCCACCCCACACAAAAAAGGAAAGGACATCAATACTACCAGCCACATCTGCATCTTTCTAATCCGTTCTTTGTTGTCCTCACCGAGAGACTTACAGTTGAAACTCGAAAAATTAGAATATTGTGAAAAAGTTCATTTATTTCAACAATGCAATTTAAAAGGAGAAACTAATGTGAACTAGTTCAAGCCGTGATTTGTCATTGTGGATTTTCATGAGCTGTAAGCCATAATCACCAATCAAAACAAGGATTGTACATAGAACAATATCAGACCTCTGAAAAGTATAAGCCTGCATATGTACTCAGTACTTGGTTTGGGCCCCTTTTGCAGCAATTACTGCCTCAATGCGTCGTGGCATGGAAGCTATCAGCCTGTGGCACTGCTGAGATGTTATGGAAGACCAGGATGCTTCAATAGCAGCCTTCAGCTCTTCTGCATTGTTCGGTCTCATGTCTCTCATCTTTCTCTTGGCAATGCCCCATAGATTCTCTATGGGGTTCAGGTCAGGCGAGTTTGTTGGCCAATCAAGCACAGTCGTTAAACCAGGTTTTGGTACTTTTGGCAGTGTGGGCTGGTGCCAAGTCCTGCTGGAAAATGAAGTCAGCATCCCCATAAAGCTCGTCTGCGGAAGGAAGCATGAAGTGCTCCCAAATCTCCTGGTAGATGGCTGCATTGACCCTGGATTTAATGAAGCACAGTGGACCAACACCAGCAGATGACATAGCTCCCCAAATCAACACAGACTGTGGAAACTTCACACTGGACTTCAAGCATCTTGCAGTGTGTGCCTCTCCATTCTTCCTCCATACTCTGGGTCCTTGGTTTCCAAATGAGATACAAAAGTTGCTCTCATCAGAAAAGCGGACTTTAGACCACCTGAGCAACAGACCAGGTCTGTTTTTTCTTTAGCCCAGGTAAGACGCTTCTGACATTGTGTGTTGTTCAGGAGTGGCTTGACAAGAGGAATAAGACATTTGAAGCCCATGTCCAGGATCCGTCTGTATGTGGTGGCTCTTGATGCACTGACTCCAGCCTCAGTCCACTCCTTGTGAAAGTCCCCAACACTTTTGAATGGCTTTTTCCTGACAATCCTGTCCAGGCTGTGGTCATCCCTGCTGCTTGTGCTTCTTTTTCTTCCACACTTTTCCCTTCCACATAACTTTCTATTAATGTGCTTTGATACAGCACTTTGGGAACATCCAACTTCTTTTGCAATTACCTTTTGAGGCTTTCCCTCCTTATGGAGGGTGTCAATGATGGTTTTCTGCACAACTGTCAGGTCAGCAGTCTTTCCCATGATTGTGATTCCTACTGAACCAGACTGAGAGACCATTTAAAGGCTCAGGAACCCTTTGCAGGCGTTCTGGCTTAATTGGCTGGTTAAAGTGGGACACTTTGAGCCTAGAATATTGCACCTTTTCACAATATTCTAATCTTCTGAGATTGTGGATTTGGGGTTTTCATGAGCTATAAGCAACAATCCTCACAATTCTAACAAATCACGGCTTGAACGATCATCTGTTTCACCTTTTGAAGTTGTATTACTGAAAAAAATGAACCTTTGCACGATATTCTAATTTTTAGAGTTTCACCTATATATGGAACTTTACAACTGCATCTCAATTGTCCGTAAGAAATTTAGGATCCCCAGTTAGAAAAAGCACAATTTCCAATTCCAGCATGAATATTAAAGTATTCAGGAGACTGCACTCCAAATTTCACATGTCGCGAAAGGTACATACAGACATTATATGGTGCTAGACGTTAAATGGCTTGTGTACAGAACAATGATGAAAAATAATGTATTTGTAGAAGAAAAATGAATTGGCAATAGAAAGCATCTTCATTAAATGAGGATTGTTTGTGTTCTTTTTTTTCTCTTTATTATTGTATATCCACTGAAGTGGTCGACGCGCTTAGACAGACGTGCCTGAATATTTGAACCACTTGCCTAAAGTAAACATATCTTGTTTTTATAAAGAAAGAGATGGTGTAGCGATCACAATGTTCCTAGTGTCATTTCTCAGGTCGCATCCAAAAGATCGCATCCAAAGATACATCTGTTAGATCTTCTCTTTCCAATGACCTCAAAGGAATGGAGAAATATAGATCATAGTGCGACCCGTGTATTGTATCTGAGCAAATCCACACGTGTTACACTCACATGAAAGCGAGCCCTCCTGGCTCAAGGTAATGGGCTTCTGGGTTGTTATCCGGCCACCCAAGCGCCCCTCTGATCTTTTTATCCCTTTAAAACCTTAAATATAAAAGGTGGGAACCATGGTGCAGACTGGAAATAAAACCTATATCTCACATGGCATAGGACCTAACCCAGGTCCGTAGGTAGTGCGTCCAGAGGTTGTTTGCAATGTACAACATCCAAGAAAACCTGTCTTGCCTCCAATAGATCAGATACAGGGGTGATATTTCTTAAACTATAATGAAAACTTGGCCAGATCGCGTTTCACCTTTTAGACAGGTTGTCAAGTGGCTTCCTCAGCCACTGTTTTTATTATTTTATTAAAGTTTTTTAAGTAATCACCGCTGTAATGTGATCGCTACACCAACTCTTGTCTATTTTTGTGGTCTGGTGACTAGGACAATTTTAGTTTATTTCAGTGAATTATTTTTTTCCTATCATATTAATCAGCGCTACTCAAGTTTTTGTTGTATATTTGTTTTTGTTTATGGTGCTCAACATAGACAGGTGTCCCCAAAATCATAGCGTAACTCTCCGTTTCAAACAGAAATGAAGCTGATGTTAAGCATGACCCTAGCAGAGAGAGGACGGGTAGAAAGGCAGATCTATTTCTGAGGATGACGCCTGCAGATTTGGGGATGAGTCACTTAGAGGACGTGTTTGTGTGTGTGTCTCCCATTTATCAACGTGCAGTAGTTATGGCAACTTCCTGATTTAGGGAACTCTTGTGCTGCTTTTTAAAGTCTTAAAAGATACATGTTCAGGCATCTCAAACGTACATTGCCAAATCTCCTGTCCCGTACTTAATTTTTCTTTATCCGTGTGAACTGTCTGTGCCAATCTGACTCGCAAATCCTTGCAGTGCATTGTTCTCATCTCTGAAATTTAAATAATTGTGTTTTTACAAACAAATCTGGCTAAAATCTGTTTTATGAAGAGATTAGATTCATCCCAAGAGCTTCTGTTTATCCATGCTAATGTGCTTGTCATCTTTCTTCCCATAGTGCCGTGCCTTGCCCCAAAATGTGCTGTAATTACACAACACAAAATTAAACTTTTGTATGCATCACTACAGTCATGGGTCAAGCCCAAAAAAAGGCCATATTACATAGAGAAAAGAGGGGGTGTGACTATCCTGAGGACGAGCAACAGCACTAGTGGCCTGCTCTATGGTGGGGCCCGCTCAGGTCTCACAAGGTTTTAGCTCGCTTGTGCCATTACAGGGATGAATGCTCCATATGCAAATCAGCCTGCTCACCCAATGAGGGTGGCCATCACTGACTGCCAAGGACGTCATCCCTGCACAAGAGGTGCAGCAACCTCCGACGATCGTTTCAGCCTTGTTAGGCCTCCTCAGGTGGGTATAGCTGACACCCCTCTAGGCACATCAAGCATATTAAGGCCATATTACATAGTTGGTGCTAACTTAACCAGAGCTGTTGTAAACTTCCCAGAGCCGTTATAGCCTATGGAGGTTTTAAGTTTACAACAGCTCTGGTTAAGTTAGCACCAACATTGTAATATGGCCCAAAGACTGGGAGCCCCAAGTTAGTGTCATCGTGCACTGAACTTTCCACGCACACTCAAATTTAATATATGTGAAAGTGTGATTAGGGTCAGGGTGATAGACCAGTTTTGTTAGCAGGCGGATGGAGAAAGTCCTTTTCCCTATAGGGTTAAATCTCAGTTGATTCCTGATTACCTGTAACGGCAGGGCAGTCTTAATGTGTTTCCCTCAGAGCAGCCTTTGCGCTGGGTGCAGCAGAGGAGACAAAACCCTGAGCTTGCTAAGGGAGGTACACTTTATTTTGTTGGCCTAGCTGCCCAACGTTCTAGTGAGGAGTAAAATGTTTAGTGAGACTCCGAATTAGGAGTAGGTTTTTGATTTATAAGTTTTTTTATTTTCTTGTTTATTGAATACTCTGCAAGTACGGCGGTTGCCCAATAAAGAAAAGCATGAAGCACTAATTGTGTCCAGTGGCTATATCACAGTATTTACATGTATAGGAGGGTTTTAGGGAAAATCTGTAATAAATCATGTTTCAACAGCTAAATAAAAGCTTTATCGTGTGTGGGACCAAAGAAATTCTGTTCTCTCTTCACAAAATAGTGGACGAACTGTGTTGGTTTATGGACATACTAGATACACAGGGTCTAACAGCAGACAGGTGTAACCCAATTCCAGTGCTTTGAAGAAAGTACAGACCATCTTCCAGCATTCCTGGTGTCTGATAGTTGGGACAAATATTTTAACAGGGTTATTCAAAGATCTGAATTGTAACCAAATAGTGAAATTCAGCATCCGACTACATTTCCTGGCCATTAGGCTATTCAGAGAGCAGGCAGTTTGCCAAATCTTGAACGGTGCCTGTTCGAGGGCAGTGAAATCCCCATATAGAAGCAATGCTTCATCTATTCAGAGAACACAAAACCGATGAGGTTGCCGAGATGCCCTGCTGTTCGGTGGTTTCATTCGACAGATTTATTCAGGAGAATCCCATAGGCTTCAATGTTAAAAATACTTCCTTTTTTTTTTTAAATTCAATATCTAATGAACCGTTTTAGGGTTGCACCGATACGATACTAGTATCAGTGCTGATACTG
Source organism: Leptobrachium leishanense (assembly GCA_009667805.1). Lineage (NCBI taxonomy): Eukaryota > Metazoa > Chordata > Amphibia > Anura > Megophryidae > Leptobrachium > Leptobrachium leishanense. The sequence continues at coordinate 78,551,030 of CM019070.1, read as the reverse complement.
GGTACTGCAGAGTACTTGGTACTCATGCAGTACCCCCAATATTTCCCCCGATACCGGAAGCTGGCATCCGCGGGGCTGGGGCGGCTGTCCGAATGCTCTATCGGCATTCGGCCAGGCACCTGGAGCTCTCCGCGTTCATACTTACCTTCCTGAGCGACGCCGGTAAAGTCTTCGTTCGTTGGAAGGCCCCCCCCCCTAGTCGCGATCACGTGGGACTCCCACGTGATCGCAGCTGGGATCCTTTCAACGAGCGCACACACGTAAACTTTACCAGCGTCGCTCAGGAAGGTAAGTATGAACGCGGAGAGCGCCAGGGGAGCTGGGGGGCATATCTATGGGAGCTGGGGGTATATACATGTGAGCTGGGGGCATTTTTACGAGGTCTGTTCTTATTGGAAAGCGTTCACGTGACATAAAATAAAAGTATCGGTACTCATTCTTAAAGTGGTATTGGTGCATCCCTAAACCGTTAATTATTATATTGTGCAGTAAAGAGTCTCTTTATATTTTATTTACTATCTTTTTGGGATCTCCCTTTTTTTTTCTGTAACCGCCCTTATTCATTGGATCTTATATGTAAATCCCAGACATTTTCGTTCATTTTTTTTTTTTTTTTTTTGCAAACAGCGTTTCAATTTTCAAACTTTCAAGCGTACTTTTTTTTCCACCTTGTTCGTCTGCGTGTTGGGTTTTTCCGGTGGCTCCTCTGCGCTGTGACCTTTTTGGCTAGTCGGTTTCTCTGGTGTGTTTGGGGTTAATCCAGCTGTTTTCTGCAGGTTTCGGTGAGTTTGCCAGGGGGGGGTTGGCCCTGCGGTTCTTGCTGAATACAGTGCAGGGAACAAAGTCACCGACCGTATGACTTCAATTCTTTTTGAATAACCCTATTAGTTTTTAAATTTATTTAGGGAAAACTGTCATCCAATACCCAGCAGCCCTGCAATAAAAAGTTGTGACAAAGGCGTATCAATGTGCCTCACCCAATATTGCACTAAAACATTACCATTTAGCGTAATGGTGGGGCATACAAAATACATTGATACGGTTGCCCAAATAACCACAGATCCTCCCTGTGTTTGATAGTAGGACGCAGAAGTTTCCTTAGTGGTTCTCCGTATGTAAGCCTGACCTGCTGTAAGGGATAATGACTCATTCGGTCATATCCCTACATTCCAGCTTTTGTGGTCATGGCTCCATCTATTTCACATTTGGCCATTTGTGCCTGTGATTAACAGTATAACAATTTTTGAGGTGAATATTGAGTTCTATCATTTTTGCTGAGTAGTCCGTTTGGATGATCGAGACCAAGCACTTACAATCAGGGCTGGTGGCATCTATTCGGCCAACTAGGTCGTTGCCTAGGGCACCGGGGGGGGGGTGGCGTTAGGTCATAATGGCAGGCACTACGGAAGAGGTTGTGTCTGTTTTGCGCTGATGCTGAGCTTGCAGCAGCCCTCTCCGGCTGTTAGCCAAGGCCAGCTCTCTAGCTGCAAGCGCCCTCTGCCTGCAAGCTCACTCTGCTGTCTCACAGCAAGCATGATTTCTGTCCCCACAAGAGTCTGCTCCCTTAAGGTCTCAAAGACAATATTTGGTGGGAAACTCTGGGGACTGAAGGGACAGTCAGATATTTATTTTCCTAGGATGGCAGAACTCCTTGCACCAGCCCTGCTTATGTGCAGTATGGGTTTTCACCCACTATACTCAGGGCCGGCTTAACATGGGGGCAGATGGAGCAGCAGCTCCAGGCCAATGCCCCAGAATAGGCCCAGAGAAAGGATAACTATGTCTGCATTTGGACCCCTGTATCTCCAACTCATAACAGCTACAGGGTCAAGTGAGGTATCATTGGAAAGGTCACATCATGGCCTTTCCAATGATTCCAAACATGACCAGGATTTTTCTTTCCAACAGCAATATTTTTCAATTATAAAGTAAACAATGATGCTGCACTAACCATCACATTTCTCACGACACCAAGTGTGGAGGTGAAGGGTGATGGTACACTCCATTGCTACAAATTGTTACATCAAAAACCTAAACTGTCGCACTGCAGCGAAGAGCACTTTGGTCCCCCTGCCTCACTAAATTTTACACCTCACAAGGTCGTGAGGTGTCATTGGATAGGGCAAAGTCTGGCCTTTGCATTAATACCAAACATGACCATGTAAAATATAAAAGAAAAGCAAACAATTATTTATTTTTAGTTCCAAAGAGATGGCATTGTCTATTTGTCACGTATAAAATGAGCATTACCACTGCCATTACTCACCTTTTCATTTCTCACGCTGGGAGCAAGGTCAGTGTTTTATTCATAGTCATATTATTCGTTAAAAAAAAAAAATGTTCCAAAACACAAGTGACATATTTCATTTTTATATTCATTTTTTTGGTTAAAATTTTATTTTCTCAGAAAAATGCAGTAACAGGTTCCCATTTCCCTTTTTTTTTTTAACAAGAATGCCCTATAGAATATATAACCACAAAGGTTTGGATGATAAAATGGGGGGAAAAAAATTACACTCTTTAAATGATTGAAATCTGAATGAAAAATTAATCCTACAGTATCTGCCTGGTTAGATATACCTATTAAATAACCAAAAATATATGTTTTCATGTCACTAAATCCAAAAAAAGCCCACCAAAATATTCAGCTCCAGGCCAATAGAGATCTTAATCCGGGCCTGACTATACTTTTTTGACGATGGGATAGATTGCAACCAAGCAGTTACTGGTGAGCCACAAATGGAATAGGCTCTTCATTAACCGCTCTACAAAGTATAGGAACTTTTGATTTACAATAAGATGCAGCAACATCCGAGCCAAAAGCAGAGCGCTAGCCATTAACCTATTGGAGAGCTTGTGCTCTTGAAACGCCACATGATTTGGCGGTTCTACCTAGTTGTTCTTGCTAAATTGACTCCTACGATTTGTGCTTCTTGGAAGTCTGAAAAGCAGGGGCGTCGCTAAGTGGGGGTGGGGGTTGTGGCCAACACCAGGTGACACCTGCCTTTTTAGGGTGACGCCGTCACCCTAAGGGCGGATGTCTCACCCTGCGCCGCGTGTTCGCTTCCTGCGAGCGTCCGAAGCTGTGCAGCTTCGGCACTCGCCTGGAGGAAACACGTCACCAGCCAATCGCGGCTGGTCACGTGGCTCCCCCAGGCAAGCGCCCAAGCACCGCCGGACGATCAGAGGGAGCGAACACGCGGCGCAGGAGGTGAGCTGCTGGGGCAGTATATCCATGAGAGCTGCTGGGGCAGTATATCCATGAGAGCTGCTGGGGCAGTATATCCATGAGAGCTGCTGGGGCAGTATATCCATGAGAGCTGCTGGGGCAGTATATCCATGAGAGCTGCTGGGGCAGTATATCCATGAGAGCTGCTGGGGCAGTATATCCATGAGAGCTGCTGGGGCAGTATATCCATGAGAGCGCTGAGGCGCAACATATATCCATGTGTGAGCTGAGGCGCAACATATATCCATGTGTGAGCTGAGGCGCAACATATATCCATGTGTGAGCTGAGGCGCAACATATATCCATGTGTGAGCTGAGGCGCAACATATATCCATGTGTGAGCTGAGGCGCAACATATATCCATGTGTGAGCTGAGGCGCAATATATATCCATATGTGAGCTGCTGGGGGAAATATATATCATGTGTGCTTTCACTGCCTTCGAACAGGCACCGTACTTGCTGGCAGTTGGCAAAAATTTGTGAGCATATGAGAGCTCCACAGCAATAAACCTCACAGTAATGTGCGCTCTGTGTATGAGCATTCAGTGTTATATGGAAGTACTGATTTAGGAGTAAGAGTAGTTAAAAAAAAATCCATAAAACTCAGGGGGGTGACACCAACCCTAGTGACGCCACTGCTGAAAAGTCATCGACTTCTTGTACTGATCTCTGCTGAACACAACATGCACTATATTAGCATATAATCTAGAGAACCTAATCAAAAAAGTTTAAAGGAACGCTCTATTGAAAACCGTTCTTTCTTTGGCCTTAAATAATTGGGCAGATGCTGCTGACAGCCTCTGCCCAATTATCACTTTTTTTTCGGTGATATTACTCTCCTTTTCTCCCTTGTAGCCACAGCTCCACCTCTTCGGCTCGGACACCTGAACCAGGAAGTCTCTGAAGCTTTTCTGCACAATTTGCGCTCCTATGCAACTTGTGTAGCGTAGGAGCCTGAAAATGCATTAGCTGAGCTGCATTAATGCAGATACATTTATCGGCTGCCTCTTTGGGACTGCCCGCTACACTGGGGGGAATTTGAGGGTGAGGTCAGCCTGCTCTCTGCATGCCTGCACGCTGCGGGTCAGAGGGGCCCACCACAGCATCTGAGAGCAGTGTGTACACCCTGCCGACACTAACACACTCCCTCTGGGCACAACCCACCCAGCGGTAAGGCTTTAGCAGTGTTTGTATTTGTCTTTACCTTTTTCTTTCTGTTAACCTTTTAACTCCTTAATGCTAGGAGGGTGGTGGCTCATGGGAGGGGGTTTATGCTGGCGGTGAGTGCTAGTGGCCACCAGGTGCTGCGGCGGGCCTCTCCTTCTCCGGGCCTAGCCCAAGCAGCTGATACACGACTGCCTGAGTTCAGGCAGTCCGCAACAGCCATCGGTGGGTGGGTGTGTGTGTGGGTGTGTGTGCCGGGGGCGGGGCTGAGGCAACCCATAGAAGTCAATGGGGCATATTAGTACGCCCTGCAGCTTCAAGGTCCACCCGCCCCAGCTGACATAGTAGCCTTGTGGAGGGAAAGGGTTATATAAATTTATTATACCCATCACTGTAGTTGTGTCCTCATTCGCTATTTTACATCACATGCTATCTGGTATGCCTTTTTAAAAATAGTTTTTCACAACACCACCTCACATAAGGGGAAGTTTAACGTATTGACTCACCTCTCTCCTGCACTCGTTGCAGCAATATATCATTTTATCACAGGATTTCAGCATTCCCATCCAGTAATTAATCACAGTAACATGATAGAAATGGCAAAACAAAGCAAACCCATTCATAAGAATGCTCCATCCTATCATGCTCATTTTCTTTTCTCAGTGTCCGTGAACCACCAGTTTGTGTAGCCAATCATTGCGTACGGTAATTTATTTATTTTTGGCTTTTTGTGTTTGATCTTTTGATGCTTATTTTGCATAGCTCTTCTTATTCATTTTATTTTGATTCGGGTGATGGCGGCTTCTACATAGAATGTCCTTGAGTTGCTCTCCAGCTGGAAACCAGCCACCAGAAAATTGTGTGACCTTTACTCCAATTTTTATGCTGTAATAAGGGGGTTGGGTGCGAACTGGTGTTTATATGAATACCACTACATTGCAAACACAGGAAAGGGTTACATTTGCTGGATAGAGGCTAAAGGGGTCTCAAGGTCCTGATTTTTCTAGCAGAATATAGAAAATTAGGTTTTGAAGCTCTATTCTTCTAGGTTTATATAGGCAAAGGATTGTCAAAATTTCTAATTGGCGTAATGGTATGCCCACATACATGACGTGAACAGATCACTATTTACAAACAGAAGGGATTCATAATCCCCTCCTGTTTCCTTCAACCCTAGTTTTGTAGTGCGTAAAGGGATGTTCTATTAAATTGAACTGCTTTTTTTTTTTTTTTTTAAATAATGCATCTGCTTAACTATTTCTGGTGATTTTACTCCCCTTTTTTGTCCCTCAGTGCATGCAGCTCCTTTGGTTCAGGGGCTTCTGAATCTGGAAGTCCCTGCAGCTTTGCAACACAAATCGCATAAGTAGCATCTAGAGATTGTGCATCACTTGGGACTTGCACACTTTAGGCTAAATTACAATCTTCACGCAAATGTTTGCTCCGGCGCAAAATAATCATTAACGTGTGGGGCAAAACCATTTGCGGCGAATCCCGTATTACTTACTCAGCGCAACAACCGTGCCCAATCGTCTACCACGCGTGAACCCTGCGCGAGCTTACTGTACTTTGCGTGTCCTATGCTTAAAATTGTGCGTGCAAATGTGCGCTGTTACAAGGATGGTATTACACTCTATTTTGCGGTAATTACCGCATGGCCCTTGCGCGCATAATTTTAGCAACTCCTAAAAGCTGATGCTAATGGCAAATTTGAACAACCTGGCAGAACCAAAATATCCAAGCCCATTAAAAGGAATGCACCGAGCACAAATCATACCAAACCAATACAATGGATGACGTTGTGTGTGCATGTATTATTGTTGCAGCATATATGCTCAGATTGACAGTGGCAGACGCAATTTGTTAACGTGAGACAGGTGTGGTTCTTAATTCTGATTGGCTGAATCTCGAAAAAAGACTGCTCGCGCAAAGATTTTTCCGTGATACGGGACTGCGCGTGCATTTGGGCGCGTCCTGTTTGCGGGCGCAATTGATCGGCGGATGAGAAACACGCGAGGATTGTAATTCCAACGGTGATTTGCGCACACAACTTTAACGCTTGACGCAAAGATTTTCACTTTGCGCGAGGATTTTTGCGTTAATGTGGCCCTTTTATGTATGCAAATTCCATTGTGCCTGCGCAAAGAGATGGAACGGAGCTGTGTAGAACCGATCCACTGGCTGCCTCTCTGAGAATGCTGCAGTCTCAGAGGGTGACGTCAGGAAGCTTTGTGTGCTGATATCACTGACTGGCACCAATGAAATTCAAAATCCCAGCTGCTGGTGACTTTGGGTGGGTGAAAAATTCCTCCATCACCCAGGGTTTTAACCAGATTGGGTACACATCCCTGCCACTTAACATGGTCAGAACGAGTAATCTTTTGAGTGTTCCTTTAAAACGCCTTTTATATTACTCTGTTCTCTTCTTCCAGCTGGCCAGCACCACTTCTGCAGGATTCAGTCAGACACCTCTCAATGCAGAAGCCTTTAGAGACCACCATTCCTTCTTATATTCCCTCTGGGTGCAATTGTTTCAGTTCTCACCCAAGCACCTCAAAGGCTGTTCAGTGGCGTTTTACTAACAGCCTTTAGAATGGAGAGAACATGTCCACTCTAGTGGTCTTCCACAGTAGTCAGGGACAGCCATTAGGAGTTTGCTCTCTAGTTGCCAGAGCAGGATTTGTACACTCTGCTGTCCCAGCGCAGGTTTTCTTAATGCCCCTTCCCATTCCCTTGGGGTTGGTTACAAATTACGTCAGTGCTAGGGTTAGGATTCTCTTTGTACTTTTTTTTTTTAGATTTCCATTTAGGGTTAAACCTAACATTCTGCTTAACTTTTTTAGGCAAAATGTTTTGCAGCATATTTTGATGCTCCCATCAATTGAAGGGGCAGAATCTGTGGCCTTATAATAGAGCAGAAAGTTAGGGTTAACCTTAACGCTTACACTTAAAACAAGCACTAATAGAAACCCAAACCTAATTTCTAACCCTAGCTACTGAAAATTGCATGTGTCCGTCCCTGTCTTAATCAGGTCTCTGCTAAAATGTTCATCAAAGCTCTTATTGCGATTGCCAAAGCCAGAGGTCAAACACAACAATAAATTCGTTAGAGAATGCTAGGAGCACTGAGGGAGTGAAAATCCGACAGCGCGATGGCCTGGACTGAGTAAAGGGCTTAAATACCGGATCGCCGCTGTTTCCAAACATGATCGGTGCCGGCGTTTATTTCATCCGGCGTTGAGCAGCGTGGAGGAGGCTGCTGGGCGCCTTAGGTATGTGACAATATCATTTACAAATGACCCACAGAACTTCTTAACAGATATGGATGCTGGACACTCAGTAAGATTCCACTGTTAACCCTTCCCTAAAGTGGTATGATTCACACTGCAAGTGCCAACTAGTTTATTTAGGGGAAGAGTGTATATAAAAATGTATGTGTTTGCACTGCAGCTAAATAGTGATGTGGGGGACTTTATAGCCTTTTACATTTACTATTAGAAGCCTCCCTGCTATCTGAAACCGCCCCGCCATCCCGGGCTGAGCTGTTACTCACACTCAGTCTTTCCCATGAAAGAAAGGAAGCCAAAAACATGGCTGCCTTCATGAGAAACTGTCATGCCCACCTCATCACCATCCCCTGATGTTCTTGCCAGCACACTTTGTTCCATCCCTGAATCCGCATTGAGTAATACCACCCAGCAGTGAAACAGTTAAAACACCACACGTGATTCAGTCTCAATTTAATAAAGGGCCCTGCCCCAAACAAACCTTTGCTGGTTCATTACAGCTTTTTGTGCTGAGAGGGACATACTGTTTATTCGCTGCTCTGCAAAGCCTATTTTGTTCCTGTTAATTTGTTTTCCTGGCTCCTGCATTTTTTTTTTTCCACGCTTCCCACCATCCTACAGAATTCATCCGGTCCGTTTCCCTACTTCATCCCCTTCCAAACCTTACCCACCTGGTCATCTGTGCAGGAAACTGCATACCGGGTTCATATCCCCTACATCCCGGTGCCACCCCGGTACCTGGGCATGACCAAGCGGATTAGAAGCTGCAAAAACTCAACTCCATTGGAAGCTGCAAAATAAAAATGTTTACAGGTTAAACTACTTTACATCAAATCGGAGACAGCAGGTGCACTTTATGACTGAGCCACTCTATTAGCGGGTTGACTCGTAATTTAGGCTAACTGCTGCTGGCAGCACCACTGCTTGTGATTTCTCTGCACAATGGGCAGTGGTGTATTTAGGTTTTGTGCTGCCCTGGGCCTGACTAAACTCGTGCACCCCCTAATTTAAATTTGATGCACCCCTTCCTGTCAAGGGCACACCTCTTCCTGGTTAATCCCCACCCTTCCTCTTTAAGCTCCACATTTTCCTCTTAGAGCTCCGCCTTTTCCTCTCTTTATATTAAGAGTGGATACCAAGTGCCTACTTGTATATTTTGTATACCATTTCAAATGTATCTATTGAGATAAAGAAAATTATGAAATGTTTAAATTCAAGCATATTTACAAAGAACAACCACGCATGTCAAGTAAACGGGATCACAGCCGCTCTAATTGGTTGACCAATAAAATCCACAGAAACATGCACTGCATATGAGCGTATCACATAGCTGCACAGCAATAAAACCCACAGAAATGGGCACTGTGTATGAGCGTATCACAGAATCCACAGCAATAAAACTCCCAGCAATGCAATGTGTGGTGTGTGTCAGCGTATCAGAATCCACAGCAATAAAACTCCCAGCAAACCGAGTGTGTATGAGCACACAGGCTCACAGCAATTATGCTGTGGAGCCATCTTGTCAGCAGTGGGGTGCCACTACCAGAGGGGGCACTGTAGCTTTGATTCCCTTCCCGGTGGGTGTTCAGTCCAGAATAGAGTCTGTGTTCATGAAAGGGCGGGCAGCTGGGCGCGTGCGTTTCACGTGGTTCAGCCAGTCATGTGGTACTGAGACTCAGAGAAATGGCAGTGAAATACCCTGATGTTCGGTGGTTTCAATCAGCAGGTTTATTCAGGCGAACCCCATAGGTTTCAATGTTAAAAATATTCCCGTTTTTATGCAATATCTAATAAATCATTTATTTTAATCTGCAGTAAAAAGTCTTTACTTATTGATTTTTTTTTTTTTTTTTTTTTTTTTTTTTTTTTAGTACCTTTTAGTCATTTTTCAGGTTTTTTGGGCAAAATTCCCCCCCCTTTTTTTAATAGCAGTTTTTCTTTTTTCTGTATCGGAACTTTTTATTATCATTCATAGGATCTTATATGTAAATTCCAGACATTTTCGTTCAGTAGTTCTTTTGAAAACAGTAGGCCACGGGTTTGCGGTGGCAGCATTCAGCGGCCGACTCCATGCACTTTGTGGACCCTCCGGTGAATTCACTGCAGGGTGGGGAAATTTTATTCTCCTAAGTGCAGGGAACTACAGAACACCAAAAAGTTGGCGTAATTTCAGTGCTCTGTGTAACCCCTTTAGGCTAGGGTCAGACGAGCGTGATTTCTACGGCCTGTACGTCCGTGCACACGGACGTACGTCCGTACGGAAGACACAGTAGTGGCCACACAGTCCGTTTATTCACTGATGTATATTTTGACGGATGTAGGAGGGAAAATAAAATAAAAAGCAAAACCATTTTGTCCGTGAAAAATGGACGTATGAATGCAGTCCGTCTGCCCACGTTCCATCACTCACACACAAAGCTATGCAGATGTTGCGGACGCAACACACTTTGTGCGGCCGTTCTAGGGGATGTACGTTCTTGCCTGCCTTGCGTCCGTGGGCCACGGCCGTTGTGCGGACGTACTTCATGTGTCAGGCTCCAATGGGCTTTCTGTCATGCTATCACGGACGTGAACACTACGCTCGTCTGACCCCAGCCTTAGTGGTGAGGTTTTTTGCTACCCCCTGGAAAGTGAAAGCCTAGGCCTTGCCTACCCAGGACATACTTGAAAATTAGTGAAATCTCAATGTATCCTTCCTGGTAAAATACTTTGCAAAAGTAAAAAAAAATTTTAGGGGTGGGGCCACCCAGTGCGGGCCGTCGGAAAGTGGAAAAGTGCCGCCCTAGGCCTGCGCCTAGTCGACCTAGGCCAAAATACACCACTGACAATGGGACCAGTAATGATTATGATACCTACATATATATTATAATTTTATTAAACATTTACTTAATACTAGTTTTCGGAAACTGACAACTTTACCTCTTTTTTTTTTTTTAAATACTAGCTTTAATCTCCGCCATTCTTTCTCCGTGATAAGTTGCTTCTGTTTCCAATGATCATATATTTTCCTACAATCTTGGCTGAATTAATCTAGAACATTTATGTTTGAGAAGGAAATTGGTCATCAGAGTTCCATGACGAGTTCTGCAGCTGGAGTTGAACTGTCTGAGACAATTTAATGGTTTTTTTTTTTCTTTAGTGCCACTCCTACATGTTGAACACTTGCCTCAAAGGAGTGACCTCAAATGAGTGACCAACTGCTTTGTGGAACCTGCATAAGTGAGCATTATGTTAACACAACGAGGTACTCTTCTGACACCCTCTGTCATACTTTTTAGCTCCTGCTAAATGTGTCGCAAATGACTGACATTGCGAGATACTAAGGGCTAAATTACAATCCTCCCGTTAAAACAGGGGCGCTAGGGGGGGAAAAAACTGTTCCCGCAGTTTTCACCCTACAGCCCCCGTCTTAACGT
>CM019070.1:78324933-78534933 GCA_009667805.1 Leptobrachium leishanense | reverse complement strand
CCACAGTTTATAATCTTTCTCAGCGGTCCCTCACTGCCCCTGAACTGAGCATCCTCTCTAAAGGGCTGAGTTTTGTACCTTCTGCACCTGCTGATGTATTTGAATGGGAGGTGGATCAGTATAAATTCGGTCGTTCCTTGAGATTGGAGGAGTTTTTTGTCCATCTTCCAACCTGAATGAGCCAGGACAGACTGCACTTCGCCTCAAGAGTAGCTTTGACCCGAATTCTAATAATGTCTCTATTAAAACGTTCCTCCAGACTGTCAATAAAGAAACAAGTACCATCTTGCGGAAAAAATCTAAGTCGGTACCGAATTTAACTAAGTTAGAGAGGAATGCCATCAAGAGTTTGTGCTCTGACCATTCTATCACTATACGCCCTGCAGATAAGGGGGGCGGAGTTGTAGTGTTAGATTATAGTTATTATAGGGATGAAATTCTCAACCAACTTACGGATACTGATACGTACGAATTATGTCATGCTGATCCTACTGTATTGTTTAAAAAAAATTTTTTTGAAGTTGTCACCAATGCTCTTGACAGGAAACTTATCGATGTACAAATGAAGGAGTTCCTTATTGTTGAGTATCCAAGAGTACCTATCCTGTACACTTTACCTAAGGTGCATAAGGATGGTCAGCGTCCACCTGGGAGGCCTATAGTCTCTGCTGTTGGCGGTTTACTGGAGCCCTTAGGGCAACTCATTGATAAGGCACTCAAAGTGCCTGTCATGCAGTTGCCATATTGTCTCCGGGATTCATCAGATTTGATTGAGAAAATTGAGTCTATCTCTCTCTCTGAACATACTTTGTTTATCACCATTGATGTCCGCAGCCTCTACACCATCATCCCTCATGATGATGGTGTGGAGGCTGCCAGATGGGTGTTGGAGAATACCACTGCTGTGGTTGAATGGGACGTTGAATTTGTCATTGAGCTGCTTTGGTTATCTCTCCGTCTCAACTACTTTCGTTTTGAGAATAAATTCTATCGTCAGCGGAGGGGTACGTCAATGGGTGCCCCAATGGCGCCCATGTACGCCAATGCCTTTATGTTTCTATATGAGACCAAACATATTGTACCGCTTTTTTCCGACGGGTTGAAGGCCTACTATAGGTTTATCGACGATATCCTTATTATCTGGGATGGGGATAGAGCCCAATTGGAACGTAAAATGGCATTTTTGAATGGTTTACCTTCCACTGTACGGTTTACACATCACTGTGATTCACAGCGGGTTGAGTTCTTGGATCTTAATATCTTTAGAACAGGTGACAGAATAGATTTCTCGTTGTTTCGCAAACCTACGGATCGCAATACCATTCTGCATAACCAAAGTTTTCATCCGTCTAAACTAAAGGAATCCCTACCTATTTCTCAATTTTTAAGAGTGCTTCGGAGTAATTCCAACGCAGAAACACGTGAGACACAGATTGATCAGATGAGACTCCGTTTTCTCGAACGTGGTTACCCAGGCTGTATCCTTGATGCAGCTTTGGTTAAAGCACGGGTGAAATATGAGATGAGTGAACCAGCATGTGGGGACATTCAATCCCCCAGATTCTTGTTCCCACAGAAGTATAACACACAGTCGAGGCGGATTAACCGTTGCATACGCCGTAATTGGCGGATGCTGCAGGGGGATACTGGTTTGGATGGTAAATTTCTACAACCACCTATCATGTGTTACAAACGGAACAAGAACCTGAGGGATCTGTTGGTCCATACAGATCAGTATACACGCAATTTGGGCACACTAGGGGCTAACCCAGGGTGCTACCGCTGTCTGGGCTGCACCACGTGCAACTTTGTTAATCCTTGTAAGTCCTTTCAACACCCACACACAGGACGCATATTTAAGATCAGGCATCATTTAACATGTACGACCACATTCATTGTCTATTTACTAACGTGCCCTTGTGGGTTGGCCTATGTGGGGAAAACCATCACGGACCTGAGGACCCGTCTGGCTAACCATCGTTCCTCTATTAGGGCAGCTCTGAGTGGTAAGGAGAGTCCACAGCCAGTGGCAAGACACTTTAGAGAGTACGGTCATGCACTCTCTACTGCGAGTGAGACTCATTGATCATGTTCCAGCGTCCACACGTGGGGGGATAGGGCGGGTGAGCTTTTGCGCAGGGAGGCTTTTTGGATATTTACGCTCGAGACGTTGTCCCCGAAAGGACTGAACGAGTTTAACTCCTTTGGTTCTTTCCTTCCAGCCAGGTAGACATTTTTTATCGGCTCACTGTCGTCGTAGTTTGCTGCAGTTTTGCTCATAACAGCGGTTCTTTAGGGGTCCTAGTGATCTCATTATTTATAATATTGCTTACAAGTTATCTTATTGCGGATATACAGTAGCATTTAATTTGAGTAGATTGTCTAGTTTCAGGCTAGGTTGAAGTTTTGCTGCTGGCTATATATGCATGTAGTTTTGGTTTCTTTGAATATTAGTATATTATGTTTAGCTGTATAGCTAGCCTTTTGTAATAAATATTTGGGTTTTTTTGTATTTTTTATGTATTTTTCGTTCTATGTGCATCTATTTCATAGCTGCATGTTCACAATTAATTTTGTTTGTCTCCATTGTTCTTCTATTATGTTTATTATTGCTTATTTTATTTTGTTTCTTTCTTTCTCTTAATTTTTGTTGCTGTGATGGTTTGGTTTAGAAGGTTGTTTATCAGTTCATTATATCGCGCTGGTCTTGCGCTGCTCGGCGTTCGCGTCCGGTGCCGGCGTCCTGTTGCCATGGTTACGGTTCTCTGACCGCCAGGCACTGGACTTCCGGTTTCCGGCGGCGAGCGCGGAGCGGCGTTGTTCATCAGTATTCACAGGTGTGTATATGGTTTCATTTCATTATAAAATGTATCTCTGTGGGTGTTTTTTGTATTCCTGAAGAAAGTCCATGTTGGACTGAAACGTTGAAGTATTTCTACTGCTATAAATCGTTTTTGACTCAAGACTCCGTGTTGCGGTCTCTCTCATGACCTTCTATATATATATATATATATACTCGTTATATATTTTTTTGTTTCTTTCTGTAACAGAAATTTTTAACATTATTCATAGGCCCTTGTATATGATTCCCAGACATTTTCATGCAGTGTTTTTTTCTTTTTCTCTTTACACCCTTGTTCGGCTGCTTGTTGGCTTGTTCTGGCGGCTGGTCAAGTTTTTCAGATGGATCTTTTTTTTTTTTTCTTTCATTTTGTTCTGGTTGATTCGCAGCACTTCAGGGGAATGCTGAATTCCCCGTAGGGTCGGCAAATTTAATTTGTCGGTGACATTTCGGTGCTCTTTGAATAACCCTGCTAGTGTAGTGAGGAGACTTGGCAGCCTGCTACACATGCTTCGATTTTCAGAGAATAATCTGGAGCCAATGGCTACCAGTCTTCCAGACATTTTGAGCCTTGTATTAGGCTCGGGTCAAACGTGCGCAGTGATCACCGTCCGTGTTGCCACACATTTTAACGTCCGTGGTAGCATACAATCATGATCAATAGAGACCCACACACAGTACGTCCGCACAGAAGTACGGACGCAAGTTAAGAAAGCACATAAATCCGCTAGAACAGACGCACAGAGTGCGCTGCGTCCGCATAGCTTTGTGTGTGAGTGATGGAACGAAGTCAGACGGACTGCACTTTTGACGTCCAGCATTTTTGACGGACAAAAAGGATTTTCATATTAATTAATTTTCCCTTCTACATCCGTCAAAAAAAAACGTCAGTCACAACTGACTGTGGCCACTACCTTGTCGTCAGTCAGAAAGTATGTCCGTTGTGCACGGACGCACAGAATGCGCTCGTCTGACCCTAGCCTTAAAGTACAGGTTGAATATCCCTCACCCAAAATGCTTGGGACCAGACTTGTTATCTTTTTGGTGTTTAAGAAACTGTCATATGATGAGATCTAGTCAGCGGATGGGACCCACGTCTAAAAAAATAAATTAAAGGTTTCTGATCCACAAGGCTGAATGTATTTATTTATACAATGTTTTGTCCCCATCTCATGAGTTCAGGTGTGGAATTTTCTACTTTTTGTCATTTCAGTGCAAAAATAATCTATTCATTCCACATAAGGTATAATGAAGAATATACAGGTTGGGTATGAAGGATCTGGTGTAGAGCTCAGTACTTGTGTTGATTCTCTCTGTTTATACAGTGTTACACATGAAAGTGCTCTGACAGGCTGGATTTGTAGCAATGTTTGCATAGGGTCAGGTTACAGATGTCTGTTTTGAGAACTTGTGACAGCAAAGCGACACCTCAGGCTCTTTTCTGCAAGACTCTCGTTTGTGATATTTGAGTTATGCTGTTCTGATCATTTCAGGGGATTCTGCATTACATTCATCCCAATACAAAATGACTCCGCTTGCCAACTTCACAGGGAGAGCATATTTATTTTTCTATATTTTTCATTTTCAATGTGTGGAAAAATATATTTTCTGATTGGCCCATAACATGTTTCATTTGGTCATACCCCAATGTAAATTTTACTCTATAAGCAAAGGCGAAGGTCTATATCTGTGAGATGGGTTTACTGGCCTTCTCGATGGACCCTGCTCCCCTAGCAAGTCCTCCAATGATGTACACGGACAATCGCCCTGTTTGCTAATATATTATACATACATATTGAATATATCCTGGATATATATATCTCCCAGATTGGAGCCTTCCTACAAGAATTTAAATTTGCTTTACCACGTGGAAGTCAGAAGATTAAATCAAAGCATTTCCATCCTGCCCAAGTGGCCCTTTTTTTAGGTCGGACAGACACTACTTTAGGCACAAATCCCTTTTTTACTTTGCTCTCAATATGCCTCGTTTTAGGCTGGCGTCAGACGAGCGCACTATGTCTGTCGCAACATTGACGCTGAAACGGGGCCGACCACACGCGTCTGCGTGTACATGAAATGCGCGCAACAAGCAACCATTATCCAAGCCTCTCCGTCGACGCGCGCTGACAGAGCTGAAAAACGCGATTCTCCATAGGAGGATCGCACTTTGCAGCGCTGAGCGCGTTCAACGAGGTGGCCAGACGAGTGGCAGGAACGTCCACTCCCACGGACGTTCCTTCCGCTCTCCAAAGACACTTGTCTGACACTAGCCTTAGAGGTTGAATAAATGGTGTGCAAGTCCATAAGCATCAAGCATTTTGTGCATAATCGTTCTCCAGAGCAACACTCCCCCATGAGTCTAAAATACATTATTAAATATTAAAAGTGTACTGGTGGTCTGCATACATTAATCAGAATGGAATAAAAGAAAAGGTGGGCATATCTCCACGTCTCTCATATTGCAATAGAAGTTGCAGGGAAACATCAGACGCTTTATTTGTTTCTAGTTTACAGTTCTTGGATTTTTTTAAATATTCTATGTTGCCCATCAGCTTTCTGTATGTGAACACTAATCTCCAAATGGATTTCTTAGCACTGAGAATTCCAGACGTTCAAACCTCTGTTCATATATCTACCATAAGCACATGCATGTTTTTTTTCTCTCTATTCAGATGGGGTCCACCATCAATTTAAGCCTCATCTGTGGGTTTTGGGATTACTGCCCATTGCCTGGGGGGGGGGGAGATGCTGAATCTAAAGTGACTAAACATTCCAAAAGGGAATTCTTTCAGATCAAAAAGACTCCATGGGTCTTAGCCCCCCTCCCAAAATTCGTAATGGGTGGGTGGGGGGGGGGGGGTTCTAGCTCCAGTAAAATGCAAAATGGTGAAATAACAATGGTTTTCTGTCCATTAATCGAAAAGGGGGAGGGTAGAACAGCTCATGCATGAAGTATCCCTCTTATCTCTATTGTGTAAATCTTTGATGTATTCCTATGAAGAGGTCATGAAACCAGTGCTGCTGGACACCCCGACAAGCTAGTATAAATATTTCTTCGAATAATAAGGGTCATAAAATGTACCTTAATGAATGGGAAGGGTGTACATTGTGCTTAGACTTTATTAAAATCAATCATTCTAAATATTCTACTTTAGAAGTCATTATATTTGCTGGAAAACACTAGGCTTTGCAGCATCTGTAGTAAACTGTATCCAGACCAGGACAGGCCTCATTCAATTTTGTTGCTACTTTTTTAACAAAAGCCAGGGACACAGCTGGGGGATAACGGAAATAGGACACTAACGATACCCCTGCCATTTAAATTCACTTAAACCAGAGATTTCAAACTCGACCTTCTCCCCCATATGTTGATGGCCTACAATTCCCAGAATTCTTTTAATGAAACAGATTGCAAAAGAATCATGGGAGTTGTAGCTCAGCAACACCTGGAGGTCCTTAACCTACCCTTTTGGCCATGGGTGTAGGAACTGGAGGGATGATGACAGATTTCCCTTAGCGGACAGGACCCATTTACACAAAACTATCAGGGTTATCCAAAGAGATTCGAATTGCTTGAGAAAGGTAACCGAACGCTGAAAATCAGGGTTCGGTTACCTTTCCTGACCATTCGGCTATCCAGAGAGCAGGCAATTCGCCAAATCCTGTCGAATTGCCTGAACATACGGTGCCTGTTCGGTCCCTGTTCGAGGGCAGAGAAATCCCCATAGAGAAGCAATGCTTCGGCTATTCAGAGACACAAACCAGCAGTGAAAGGTTCCCCTAATGTCCTGCCATTCGGTGGTTTAATTCGGCAAATTTATTCAGGAGAATCCCATAGACTTCAATGTTAAAAATATTCCCGTTTTAATTCAGTATCTAATAAACCGTTCATTATAAAATTCTGCAGCAAAAAGTCTCTTTATTTATAGATTTTTTAGGATACTTTAAGCATTTTTCTGAATTTTTTAAAAAAAATTAAAAGTCCGATTTTTTTTTTTTTTTTTTTTTTTTTTTTTCAGTTTGCTTATTTTTTTTGTAACAGCCCTCTTTATTATCATTCCCTGGACCTCCTGTGAAAATTTCAGACATTGTCGCTCAGTAGTTTCTTTGCAAACAGCATTTCTTTTTCCCAGATTCATACAAATGGTTTTTCTAATTTATTCACTGCCTCCTCTACGTCACAGTTGCTTCGGCTCTGTGTGATTCGGCTCCTGTTCGGCTCATGTTCGGCTCCTCTTCGAAGGTTAATCCAGATGTTTTTGCTTGTTTTCATAGTGCATTCGGTTAGTTTTCGTCAGGTTTTCGGCAGCTTTTCCCTGCAATTCGGGGACCCTGTGGTGTTTGCTGAATACACCGCAGGGTCACCGAAATGCAATCGGCAAAAGGAACCGAATTGAAGAGAACGAAAAGTCACCGAACGTGCGGTGACTTTTCGAATCTCTTTGGATAACCCTGTATGTGCTTGGTATGAAGAACGTATTGTATTGATGGCTGTTTAATGCTTTCTTTAAGCGCCTGTTGAGGTGGTTGGGTCAGAGACCGTACAGGCTTTTAGGCTAATGTCAGATGAACGCACTCTGTGTGCGTGCACGACGGACGGACGTACTGACGGAAGTTACTGTAGACACCGCACAGTCTGTTTTTGTTGACGGACGTAGAAAAAAAAAGAACTATGGGAAATAAAATTAATATGAAATGATAAAAATTTGAAGAGGATACGAAAAGCCATTGTGTGCGTCAAGGTGCTGGACGTCGCAAATGCGCTGCGTCTGACATCTCATCACTCACACAGAACGCTACGCGGACATGGTGCACTCTGCGCGTCCGTCTAGTGGTCTTACGTTCTTGCCTAACTTGCATCCGTTTGCCACGTGCGTTGTGTGTGGGCAGTTCGGTGCGCCCATACTTCGCGTGTGGGTGTCTATTGCTCATGATCCTATGCTACGACTGACGTTAAACTGTGCGGCGACACAGACGTGATAACTGCGTTCGTCTGACATCGGCCTTAAACGACTGGATGATTTCCTGCAAAAATATAATAGGGTTGTAAGATTTAATAGGTGATAATGGTTGCTTGATCCAAAGAGAATTCTGACTGCCATTCTGGGGTCAAGAAGGAATTTTTTACCCCCAATATGTTGAATTTTGGCAAGCACTTCAGACTGGGGTTTTTTTTTTTTTTTGCCTTCTTTTGGATCAACAGCAGTAGGTGATGTGTGAGAGGCTGAACAAATCGATGGACATGTGTTTTTTTTCCTTTTCAACCTATGTAATATTATGCCTTCAGGCATAAAGAATGCTATTTTTTTTCCCCCTGGCCTAGATGGTTTGGGATCCCTACATAGATGCTTTTCTAGGGTTGCAAGATCGGCCATGTTTTCTTGGACTTCTATTATTTCATGGGGGAAGGGGAACCGGGAAGATGTATTTATAAATCAAATTCTGCAGGAGGGAAAGCTGTTATTTAGTCAAGTCTAGGGTTTCCACATCTGCCTTTTTTTTCCAGGACAGATTCATACTGATGAGCAGTGCAGGAAAAATGCAACCCCGCTGCATGTAGAATCCATACGCTGCACATAGGAAATAATAGGTATCCCAGGTATCTGCGCTTAACATAGCATATGAATTATACATGTTGCACAGCAGCACTTTTCCCTGTTCTCCCCTGTCCATGAAATAGTAATGTGTCCTGGAAAACCTGGCCAATGGGAAGTCTCGCCTGCTGTTTATGGATTCTATATGCTTTGGGGTTGCATGTTTCACTGCCCATGTCATGCCTCATGATTCAGCATTTATTTGTATATTTTAATCTTATGTGTTGAATCTGCCTTTTACTGTTTACAGTTATGATTTCATAGCTATTTTGTTCCTGCTGGGTCACCATAGCCTTGCTGCATCCAGCTAGCTCCACCCCTTTTTCCTCAGTCTTGTTCTGAGGTAATTGTCAGCTAGCAGCCATTTTGGCTCAATGCTGGACAGAACGAATGTGTTTTCACCTGAATTGCTGTACATATTATAAAGATTGTCAGTCTGATCATTAAACGTTTCAACTGGATTCATCTTTCTACGTATCAGTTTTGCTGAGTTGACGCTGTCTGACAAACTTCCATCGTGTCTGTACTGATCAAATACAGACTGTCTCAAGCGCCTACGTCTCACAGCTTTGCTAGCGAGGCAGAATAGCCCATCAGCCTGAATAAATTAAGGGCCAGATTACATAGTTGGTGCTAACTTAACCAGAGCTGTTAACTTTCCTGAGCCATTATAGCCTATGGAGGTTTTAAGTTTACAACTGCTCTGGTTACGTTAGCACCAACTATGTAATATGGCCCTAAGGCCCCGTTCACACTGTGCGATTTGAAAGTCGCGCGACTTTCATATTCGCGACATGGTGCGATGTCGCGCGACATCGCTGTTTTGTGCGATTTTTGCAAAGCACCGCCAATACAAATCACAAAATCGCAGAAAAAGGGTCATGTACCAGCGACATGCTTATGCGGCGTCGCGCGGCAAGATGTGAACAGCTCCATTGGAGAAGCTACATAGTGCGACGTCGCGGCAAAATCCGCGCTATAAATCGCACAGTGTGAACGGGGCCTAAGTGTCCAGGAAACCATGGCCAGACAATCCTCTTTAGTTCCTTGATCATGTTGATTGTATGAATTGTAGCAGAGATGGTGATTTTGGGGTGTGTGTGTGTGTGTGTCTAGGTCTAAAGGTGAATTTCCCTGTACGATGCAATTTTCTGGCAAATCAGCTACAACGGAAGCTAGCAATTTAACACATATTGGCGAATTGCCAGCAAAATCTGCAATTTGGTGGCAGTGAAATCACCATAGAGAAGCAATGGTTAATCTATTTGGAGAACACCGAACAGTCCTGAAAAGTTGGTCAAATGCCCAGATTTTCGGTGCTTTCTTTTGACAGGTTTAAACAGGCGAATCCCATAGGTTTCACTGTAAAAAAAATACTTTTTTTTTCTTTTATTCAGTCTTAATTTTTTTTTTTTTTTTTTTTTGGCATTATACTGGAATTTTTGGATTCAGATTTTTCCCTTTTTTAGGCTGGGGTCAGACGAGCGTAGTGTTCACGTCCGTGATTGCGCCTAAAAGTACGTCCGTGATAGCATGACAGCCCATTGGAGCCCGACAGACGAAGTACGTCCGCACTGAACTGCGGACGCACAACGGCCGCGGGCCATGAACGCAAGGCAGGCAAGAACGTACAACCCCTAGAACGGCCGCACAAAGTGCGCTGCGTCCGCAACGTCTGCGTCTGCGTCTTTGTGTGTGAGTGATGGAACGTGGTCAGACGGACTGCATTTATACGTCCAGCATTTTTCACGGACAAAATGGTTTTGATTTTTAATTTATTTTCTCTCCTACATCTGTCAAAATATACGTCAGTGATAAACGGACTGTGTGGTCACTACTGCGTCTTCCGTACTGACGTACGTCCGTGTGCAAGGACACACAGTCCGTAGAAATCACGCTCGTCTGACCCTAGCCTAAAATGGCTTTATTTTTTTACAGACCGTTTTTTGTTATTCATAGGACCTTTTTTATATATCCTTCTCATGCGTTACTTTTGTTTTAAAACTACTTTTAAAAATTGCAGGATGGGGCGTTAACCCTGTTCGGCGGCTGGTCAGCTTTATTTTCAGCAGCTGATCGGAGGCGTTCGGTCTCTTCGGATCGTCGGATGCATTGAGTGATTTTACGCAGGTTTATCGGCGGCATTGGGTGCACTTCGGGGACCTTGCAGTGAATGCTGAATTCACTACAGGGTCTGCGAATTGAGCTCGCTAGAGTGCGCCAACGAAAGCGCATCGAAATTTGTTGATGCCAAGTGCAGTGGGGCTGTTACAGTGGAGGTGGTTGTCATCGGTTCACTTGATCATAAAAGATTCTTTAAGCACCAGGTTTCTTAGGTTTGCAATGGAAATGGTGAAATTTTACCTTTTTGTTACGACTGAGCGACCTGATGCTGACCACTGAATTTGAGAAAGGATTCATTGAGATTTCTCATTTTCAAGTATGTACCATTGGGTGTCTTGCCCAAGGACTCTTACTGGAGAGGGGGTCTTGCCAGGACCGAACCTGTCTCCAGTTATAGAGCAGTGATGTTACCTCTACTCCACCCAGCCAGCAATGCAATAATTCAATGCTCAGGGTGCAGTTTAGTGAATAGACCCCAACCATCCTTCAGTGTACTTTTTCCTTTTCTCCTGTAGCTGGCTTATTTTAAAGAGATCCGAATTGTGGCCGAAAGGTAACCGAACAGTGAAATTCAGGGTTCAGTTACCTTTCCTGGCCATTCGGCTATTCAGAGAGCAGTCAGTTCGCCAAATGTTGACGAATTGCCTGCACATAAGGTGCCTGTTCAAGGGCAGTGAATTCCCCATAAAGAAGCAATGCTTAGTCTATTCAGAGAACAAAAACCAGCAGTGAAAAGTTACTGAATTTCCCTGCGGTTCGGTGGTTTCACTCCACAGGTTTATTCAGGCGAATCCCATAGGCTTCAATGTTAAAAATATTCCCATTTTAATTCATTATCTAATAAACCGTTGCTTTATAATATTCTGCAGTAAAAAAGTCTCGTTATGTATATAATTTTTTTGGATTCTTTTATGCATTTTTCGGGATTTTTTTTTAATCCTTTTTTTTCTTTCTGTAACGGCCCTTTTTTATTATTCAGTGAGACATTTTCGTTCTGTAGTTTCTTTGCAAAACAGCGTTTCACTTTTCAAACCCTCAAGCATACATTTTTTTTTTTTTTTCACTCCATCTGCGGTGTCGGCTTTTTCCGGCGGCTGCTCGGGTTTCTCTGGCGTGTTCGGCTGTGTTAATGTTTTTGCGGGTTTCGGTGTGCGTTTGCCTGATTTTGCGGTGGGTGTTCGGCGGGTTTGCGGTGGCTTTTCCCTGCACTACGACGGCCCTGTGGTGCTTGCTGAATACACCGCAGGGTCGCCGAAATGGGATTGCCGAATTGAACGAAAAGTCACCGACTGTGCGGTGGCTTTTCGATTCTCTTTGAATAACCCTTTTTGTATTTTATTCCGTAAACTCCCATCACCACCATAAGAAGGTTACATTGTCTCTGCATGCGAAACCTCTTGCTTGTAACTATTTCCTGCACTTTCTGTTAACATATGTAAAAATCTCAATGTATCCTTCCTGGTAAAATACTTTGCAAATAAATATGTTCTTTTGAGTATTCCCATCTGTTCGTGTCATTACGGTAGTGTTCCTCTATGCTTGTGAATATGGTAGCAATGCCAGCCCTGGGGAGGAGCCTGCGCGGCCTCACTTCCCAGGACATGCAGGCAGATGGTGTGTTTGTGCAATCTGCACAGTGTGTGATGTGGCTTGTGTGTGTCTGTGTGTTGTGCACAGGGTGAGTGTGAGGCGTCACTGGCTGCAAGCAGGCTTTGCATTGTGAGTGGTGGTCACTTTACTGGTGTCCAGTGATGGCTGAATCTCCCCGAGAACTGACCCAGAACCCACTAAAAAAAATATGGGTTCCTTCCAACAATGGACGTCCTGTACAGCACAGCGCCCAGAGGAAAGGTAACCCCGTGAGCTGTCACCTGGCAGCACGTCACACTCTGATCAGGGGTATGCAGGGTTAATGCAAAGCTGCAAACCCTTTAACTGCTGGGGTTGCATGCTGTGACAGCCTGATCCCTCCGCCTTATGCCTTGGAAATAGGGTCACAATGTGAACCAGTCCCTTTTATCCAGAGAGTGGCGATGGGCGCTCATCAGTGCGCTGTCAGGGGATGTTCGTCACACCTATTCGTGTCTATATGAATGGGGGGAAAAAGAATTAGCTTGCATGTCTTAATTCCTATACTGATCCAATAGTACGTCCTGTGCGATTACTGCAGGATCAGCTTTTTATTTTTTTACATTTTTATATATATAGATCTATCCCGTTACTTTCGCTTCATTTTATTTATTTTTCTTGCGCATGTAAGTTCTACGCGGTCCTGTGATCAGTGAATAAAGCTGGATGTATCCGCAGTGCCAGTCTCGTACATGCAGGCACTGCGTCACTTGTCCTCACACTTGAAGAAAAGTCCAAATTTTAATTTTTTTCTGCCTGCATCATGCTGCAGCTGTATATAGCACACCGGGAAGAGGCGCCGCCAGCGATGATGCAGTGTTGTACCATGTCATTGACGTTTCAGCTGAAGGGAAAGCGATTCTCTGAACTTCCTCTGTCCCTAGAGCTGCTGAGTTTGCAGCTTTTGGAAAATTCAAGGCTTTATACGTTTATTTGACCTGTCACTGTAATTCTAGATATTGCAGAGTAAAGGGCTGCTTGAGGCACATTCCTGTAAGGTAAACCCATTAAAGTGGAACGTATAAACCATTTTTACAGGTTTAAGGCTAGGGTCAGACTAGCGCATTCCGTGCGTCCATGCACAACGAACGTACGTTCTGACTGACAAGGTAGTGGCCACAGTCTGTTTTTGCGACTGACGTTTTTTTTTTTTTTTGACTGTAGAAGGGAAAATTAATATGAAAAATATTTTGTCCTTCAAAAATGATGGACATCAAAAATGCAGTCCGTCTGACTTCGTTCCATCACTCTCACACAAAGCTATGCGGACGTTGCGGACGCAGCGCACACTGTGCGTCCCTTCTAGCAGATTTACGTTCTTGCCTAACTTGCATCCGTTGTGCGGCCACACTTCGTACTTCGTGTGTGGTCTCTATTGATCATAATTGTATGCTACCACGGACGTTAAGGCTGGGGTCAGACGAACGCTCGTGCAGCCGCACTTTATTACGGCCGTAGTAGCAGCAAATGATGGCCAATATACAAAGTACAGCCGCACGAAAGTTCGGCCGCGCAACGCAAGCGGCAAACGAATGGATTTTTTCGAGAACGTAGAACCACTAGTACTGACGCGCAGAGTGCGCTGCGTCAGCATAGCGGTGTGTGTGTGCGTGATTAGGAGACGTCAGACGCTGCACATGTCCGACCAACATCACGTCCATTCGTTTTTAATAGCTCCGTCAAAAATCACGCACGAAAATGCGCATCGTATGACCGCGTCTTCTGTGAAAAAAATACGTCAATGTGTTCGGACGCACTTTTTTACAGACGATGCAAAAAATGCGTTAGTTTGACCCAAGCCTTAAATGTTCGGCAACACAGACGTGATCCGTGCGCTCGTCTGACCCGAGCCTTAGTCTGGGGGAAAAAAGCCAGTAGTTCAGCAGAACCTGATCACACTTTGATAGAATACAGAAAGTGTATGCGTTTATTGGTCAATTTCTCCAGAAGGGTGTGTGTGTGTGTTTACAGGTAAAGTCCGACATGGTGAGAAATCTGCGATTACCCAGGTAAAACTGACATTACTCAGCCCGAATTGAATTCATACATTGAGCTAAAAGATCTATGAAAGTGCTTCTGGGTAATGTGTTTTCGATGTGATGTGGGTTACAGTTCACAAAAGTCTATTACCCATGGCCAACGTTAACCCTAAAAATCACTTTTACCCAAGGGGTAATCCGCAGATTGCCCAGGTAAATACAGCACTTTTCTTTTTCTTAAGCCAGCACTTTTCATGTGGGCTTTACCCTATTTGACTGTCAGGTCTATTCACTAAAAGGTGCAAATCAGGAGAATTGGCAGAACAGAAAAATCTAAATAGGCGATTTGGAAAGTGAGAATTTTTCTGGTTTGGCTATTTTGGCCTAGAGTTTTCACTTCTCCTACCAGTTCTTCAGAGTTTCACCTTTAGTGAATAGACGAGTCTGATATCTGACAGATCACTAACCTGCAAATTGGACCTGAATTGCACCAAACGGTGAATTTCGCAGTTTAGTGTAATTTCAGGGCAATTTGTCTATTCACTAAAGCTGTCAATTCACCACATACAGGCGAACGGACAGTGAAATATGATGCGAGTCACCGGTGTTCGAATTCACCATAGACTACAATGAAGCCTGCGTGATTCACCTGTATAAACCTGTCGACATGATAAAGTAATATTTTAAATTTTTCAAAGACAGTTTACTCTTTTTTAATTCTATAAATAATAAATAAAATAGTAAATTAAATGAACACATTTTCACGATATCTGCAGTGCGTTCTGCCAAGATCAGGGAGTGACCTGGATCCATTCATTCTGGTGTCCACTGGTGTTGAGCATGATATAACCCTGTTAAAGCCCATCTAAGTAGGAGGTAATGGAGAATACAGTCAGGTCCAGAAATATTGGGACATCGACATAATTCTAACATCTTTGGCTCTATACACCACCACAATGGAGTTGGAATGAAACAAACACAATGTGCTTTAACTGCAGACGGTCAGCTTTAATTTGAGGGTATGTACATCCAACTCAGGTGAACAGTGTAGGACTTACAGCAGTTTGCAGATGTGCCTCCCACTTGTTAAGGGACCAAAGGTAATGGGACAGAATAATAATCATAAATCAAACTTTCCCTTCTTAATACTTGGTTGCAAATCCTTGGCAGTCAATCACAGCCTGAACTCTGGAACACATAGACATCACCAGACGCTGGGTTTCATCCCTGGTGATGCTCTGCCAGGCCTCTACGGCAACTGTCTTCAGTTCCTGCTTGTTCTTGGGGCATTTTCCCTTCAGTTTTGTCTTCAGCAAGTGAAATGCATGCTCAATGGGATTCAGGTCAGGTGATTGATTTGGCCATTGCATAACATTCCACTTCTGTCCCTTCAAAAACTCTTTGGTTGCTTTTGCAGTATGCTTTGGGTCATTGTCCATCTGCACTGTGAAGCGCCGTCCAATGAGTTCTGCAGCATTTGGCTGAATGTGAGCAGATAATATTGCCCGAAACACTTCAGAATTCATCCTGCTGCTTTTGTCAGCAGTCACATCATCAATAAATACAAGAGAACCAGTTCCATTGGCAGCCATACATGCCCACGCCATGACACTACCACCACCATGCTTCACTGATGTGGTATGCTTAGGATCATGAGCAGTTCCTTTCCTTCTCCATACTCTTCTCTTCCCATCACTCTGGTACAAGTTGATCTTGGTCTCCTCTGTCCATAGGATCTTGTTTCAGAACTGTGAAGGCTTTGTTAGGTGTTTGGCAAACTCTAATCTGGCCTTCCTGTTTTTGAGGCTCACCAATGGTTTACATCTTGTGGTGAACCCTCTGTATTCACTCTATTGAAGTCTTCTCTTGATTTGTTGACTTTGACACACACCTACCTCCTGGAGAGTGTTTTTGATCTCGCCAATTGTTGTGAAGGGTGTTGTCTTCACCAGGGAAAGAATTCTTCGGTCATCCACCAGTTGTTTTCCGTGGTCTCCCGGGTCTTTTGGTGTTGCTAAGCTCACCGGTGCGTTCCTTCTTTTTGAGAATGTTCCAAACAGTTGTTTTGGCCACACCTAATGTTCTTGCTATCTCTCTGGGTTTGTTTTGTTTCTTCAGCCTAATGATGGCTTGCTTCACTGATAGTGACAGTTCTTTGGATCTCATCTTGAGAGTTGACTGCAACAGATTCCAAATGCAAATAGCACACTTGAAATGAACTCTGGGCCTTTTATCTGCACATTGTAATTGGTAATGAGAGAATATCACACACCTGGCCATGGAACAGCTGAGAAGCGAATTGTCCCATTACTTTTGGTCCCTTAACAAGTGGGAGGCACATCTGCAAACTGCTGTAAGTCCTACGCCCTTCACCTGAGTTGGATGTACATACCCTCAAATTAAAGCTGACAGTCTGCAGTTAAAGCACATTGTGTTTGTTTCATTCCAACTCCATTGTGGTGGTGTATAGAGCCAAAGATGTTAGAATTGTGTCGCTGTCCCAATACTTATGGACCTGACTGTAGGTCTGGGAAGTCCTAAGTCTAGCTCGACTATTCAGAAGACCCATACTGTACAACCAGCTGGTTTGCAGCAGGATAGAAGTGTGTCCTACGTTTGACTAGTGGCCTGTATCTGTGGCTTTAAGGATCTGTATGTACGACTGGTACAAGGGGTAACAGTGATTGTGGTGTGCTGGGTTTAAGGCTTCTTTTTGAATTTGCTAACAAAGGAAACGGAATAATGTGAAATGCAGGCTGTTATTAGGAATCTCGCCACTTCCTCTTCTAATCGGAAGTGAATGGAGTGCAGAAATTCTTCATAGTATTTTATTAATTTGACGCACCGAGGAAAGTGAATTAAGGACATAATGGGTAACCTAACCATTACACCCTTTTGCTACATCAATAGCTAATGTAGCTATAAAGGGCTTCCTGTCCTTCTTTCTCATCATTCTGTCCATTTTTACGGCCATGCATCAACTGGATTCAGGTTTATTTGATAGTTACCTGTCATGCCCAAAACATGTTGGTCTCATTTGACAGGGAATCAATCCCCATATACAGTTTGTGTTGCCCTTTCTTTGCTAACACACTGTCATGCCTATCCGTGACAGCCATGTTCCTGCAACTAGACTTTACCTCTTCCCTGAGTCTTTCTTGGGTACAAAGCTTCTCCTGCAGCGCATCATTTTTCAACACTTGCCTTGAGCTGTATCGTTCTACTAACTAGGGATAGACCGATATAATTGTTTCAGGGCCGATACAGATTATCGTCAGCTTTTCTGGCCAATAGCCGATATTTGGTGCTGATATTCTGTAAATTTAAAGTTGTGAAAAAAAACAGCACAAATCTGACATTATGCCATGAACTCAATGCGTTTAACATTTAAACATTGCACCACGTCCACTTCATTTATTCTATTTAATAAGCATTTTTTTTTTTCATTTAGGCTTTTATTTTTACAAACAAGACCGTGTCTTTGGCTTTCTTAAAGATACCTCATATGTCCCTGTATGTAAGTGGTTCAACCGTGGCCCTCCAAGGGTTATATTACAAAGTTAGTGCAAACTTAACCAGAGCTGGTGTAAACTTAACAACCCCATAGATTATAATGGTTCTGGTAAATTTACAACAGCTCTGGTTAAGTTAGCAGTGACTTTGTAATATTGCCCCACATGTTTTGGAATTACATCTGCCATGATGCTCCGCTTCTCATTAGGTTCTTGGAGCCTCATGGGAAATGCAGTTCCAAAACATCTGGAGGGTCCAGGTTGCTGACCCCTGCTGTAGGAAATAGAACCCGCATCTCCTGTATAAGGAATTCCCTGCCAGATGGGATGGAAGCCCCATTTCTGTTGCCATCACGCTCATGCGCAATACGGTCAGTGAGCAGGGGTCGTTCTGCAGTGAGGGCTTACAGCCTGATGTGGGAGAAGCCCCGGATTCGCAGAGTTCTGTGGGATCTTGCGTGTTCTTGCTAATTTTCTGAATATCGGCAGCCGATAATCGGCAAAACCGATTTATATCGGTCTATCCCTTAGAGAAAGCAATTTACCACATGTGTTTCTTACAACACCTTATTTCTCCCAGGGACGTGTACTACACTATATACAGTATAATGCCTCCTTTTCCTCAGAAAGTTGTCCTCTCCTTTGTTATGTGCATCTCTTCTGCTCCAGCAATTGTCTTATTTGGTTACCTTTACCCGGCTGCTCCTCACACCACATGCTTCATTGCGGAAACTGTTGGCCTGACTATAAATGATAATAATTGAATGCAGGCGCAATGACACTCAGTAAGTTACAAACACAGCAAAATGACAGCAGCACGCTATGCTGTAAATGTGTAATTTTACTGCTAGGCAAAAGAGCTTGCATTTGTCACACAAGATCGCACAATGGATGCACCCAGTGACACAATGTATAATTTTCTCAACATACATGTAATTTGGTTCTCTCTTGTAAGATACCGGCAACCTAAAATAAACAGTGACATATCATTTTTGGTGGTATTGTCCCATTTTTAACCAGTTTGGTACTTTGTTTTCTACCTACAAGGAGTTAATACTGTGTATTCCTCATCCTTCAGGATACTGCAGGCTCAGCTTCCTGCTTATCTTCCTTGTTAATGTAAAGGGAGTTCCTGCTGTTCTGTGCAGGGGGAGAAAACTGATCAGGTTACAGAGTGGTGACAGGAAGCCCAGATGTAAAGCAAACTATTCATCCATTCTTTCTCAGCTGAAGAGGTAAAAATGTCAGTATTTGACATGCCTTTTTAAAACTTGAGTGTTTCGAGGCAGTTGGTATTCGAGACTCCAATTCTTGACCGCCAACTAGGTGCCAGCAAGCTCAGATCACCCGAGATCAGAGTTGTACTTGGCGGTATTATCTCTGCTAATCTCATAGGGACACTTCAGCTGGCATTGCTCTTTGTAATTAGCAGAGCCAGCACTGACCAATACAAGGGCCCTATTGCATCTTACCTGGTAATGGGGGTCGCTAATGGAAAAATGTAGGATGTGCCAATAGCTGTTATTGGCTTTGTATTACCGGTTCTGCTTTGCTTTGAGCTCACGATCGGGTCTAATCAATTTCGGTGATTCCATTAAGCCAAAAATACGATGAATTCACTATTTACCGAATGGTCACTGTAGTTTCCTAAAATCGGAGTCTCCGAAGCAGTCATTGGACGTCGGTAACAACCAAGTGCAGTGATAACTGCCGAATTAGCCTTGGCGAAAGCACAGACGGGGCCTCCATACTTTTTTTTTTCTAAAATTCTTTGGGCTCTGCACCTCACACATATTTGTATTTGGAAGCTCAAAAGTGCAACTGCACAATACGGTAAATATAGGAAACAAAGCATGAAAACACCTGCAGAATTTACAAGTACAAAACAATGCAGACATATAAAAAAAATGGAAGTATCGGAAGGGGAGGGCCTAATCAACTAGGCGGGAAGTTCAGAGCTGCAGGAATCCCTGGCGACCGCACATCTAAAATTGAGAGTGGTTCCCCTCTACAAGGGAAAGGGCCAGTGACCATGTGATGTAGAGGGTCATTCTGGGAGCTGTTTGCAGTCACACAGGGAAGTGTGGAGGGGAGAGGAAAAGGGCCTCCGTACGTAACGGCTCATGCGTTAAAGTTAACGTTTTGTTTGGTATAGAACACCAAATGCTGAAAGTTTTTAAAAACTTTCAGCATTAACGTAAAAAGTGAAATAACAATTTCAGGGTGACACGATATGTATGGGTTCTAACACCTAGGTTAGATGAGCTATCATTATTTGCAAAATCAGAATCCAGGGTTTCTCCATGACTGGTACAGGTGAGTCACGTCATTACTGTGGGGTTTTTAAAAACTTTTTTCCTAGCTCATTGTATTAGAATGTACCCAGTACAACTTGTTCTACATTTTGCCTGAGTGCGTAATGTACCTGGAGTAAGTATTCCACGGTTAAATTGCAGATCTCCTCTGAAAACACCCATCTGTCTAATTGTCCTGCAATTGCTGTGAACCATCACTAATCCAATCGGCCAGAAGGTGTGCAATGGGTACAACTCGTTTTCTGTCTGAAATCCCCCTCCTCCAAAACTAAGAATTTGTCGAGCCCTGATTTTATAAATAACTCTAGAAATCCGTAATGTAATTTAGGAGCCATACATACAATCACCCCAGCCCCAAAACAAATTCACTTTGGGGTGGGCACCCCTTTAATAGGATTAAACCTGGTACAAATTTGAAAACAACCATATGAGAAACTCTCAACAGATAAGGAGTGCTGAATTAAAACCTAACCTTTTTATTAGTTACAATAAAACTATGCGGACCGAACAATATAATAAACCTATACACAATACGTGATCTAACCTGCAGGTTCAAAACGAATTGTTGATAAATTGTACTAGGTCAGTGTGCAAATTTTAAGAAATGAGCAAATACTCAACGTATGTTCTTAGCCGTCATTTTACTACTTCATTAGCAACTGAAGCCACTTCATTCTAATCATGGCGACACCAGGTATACAAACCGGAGCAATAATCTAATCTTCCTTAGTCTGGCCACCTTTTTAAGTTGAAATAAATATAAAGTCACAACTTCCTTATATCGACACGGACTGCGTCAACATTTTGCTAATCCATCAATATAGACCAAACAACTGACCCTTGGTTTGAATAGATTTCTACAATATCCCTGCAGAGTTTCAAGTCACAAGACGACATAATAAGGACTCAACACGGACGCGTGTTTCGCCGAGACTAAGTTGGCTTCATCGGGAGTCAAAAATGATGAACATGTCGTTATGTTCATTTTTGACTCCCGATGAAGCCGATTTAGTCTCGGCGAAACACGCGACCGTGTGGAGTCCTTTTTATTATGTTGTTCCTAAACGTAAGGAACACTTTCTAGCACTTTATTTGGATATACAGATTCCTCTCCTCATGGTTTTCATGCTTTGACTTTTAGCACAACATTGTCAAAAAGAGGTCATGTGGAAGAAGGTTCCCTCCCCCCTTCACTCCGTACTATTTCTTTCTTGATTGAAGATATATACAGATATGGTATACAGACTCCCTCACATACGTCATTTTATGTCTTGCCATTTTTGCACAAATTTTTCACATTAACACATACAAAGTCACCGCACGTTCGGTGACTTTTCATTCGCTTCAATTCGGTGCGATTTGGCAATCCCATTTAGGAGACCCTGCAGTGTATTCAAGCACAACAGGGCTGTCGTAGTGCAGGGAAAAGTCGCCGAAAACTCACCGGAAAACCCGGCGAAGGCTCATCGAAACCCGCAAAAACATGTGGATTAACCACGCCAGAAAAACCCGAGCAGGAGCCGATCGCAGAGCAGCCGCCAGAAAAACCCGACACTGCAGACGAATGGAGTGAAAAAAACAAAAAACATACGCTTGAATGTTTGAAAAGTGAAACGCTGTTTGCAAAGAAACTACTGAACGAAAATGTCTGAAATTTACATATGAGGTCCAGGGAATGATAATAAAAAGGGCTGTTGCAGAAAAAAAAAACTTTTTTGCAAAACAATCCCAAAAAATGCCTAAAAGATTCTAAAAAACTTTTTCCTGCAGAATAATAAAATAAACGGTTTATTAGATATTGAATTAAAACGGAATATTTTTAACATTGAAGCCTATGGGAATCGCCCGAATAAACCTGACTGAAACCACCGAACAGCAGGGCAATTCGGCAACTTTTCACTGCTGGGATTTGTTCTCTGAATAGACAAAGCATTTGCTTCTTTATGGGGGGGTTTCACTGCCCTCGAACAGGCAACGTATGTGCAGGCCATTCGGCGAACTGCCTGCTCTCTGGATAGCCGACTGGCCAGGAAAGGTGACCGAAATTCAGCGTTCGCCAGCAATTCGAATCTTTGAGTAACCACTATAGAAAAAGTTATTTTTTTAGGAGCACGTCATTTTATAGAATATATTTATTTATATAATTTTTACATTAGTTATAATTACTCGTCAAGATCATTGAGACAGGCCACTTGCACTGGTGTGATTTATTTCACTACTATATTTGAAAACGGCACTGTTTTTGCGCTCTTGAGTGTGTTCCTTACGTTTGACTGAATATTGCTGCCTGGCTCCTAAAGTCTGAGCTTGCCAAATATTTGTACAGTTTAGGCTGCTGTCAGACGAGCGTAGTGTTCACGTCCGTGATTGCGCCTAAAAGTACGTCCGTGATAGCATGAAAGCAAGTCCATTGGAGCCTGACACATGAAGTACGTCCGCACTGAACTGCGGACGCATGACGGACGCTGCAAACGGACGCAGGTTAGGCAAGAACGTAATACTGCTAGAACGGACGTGCGGAGTGCGCCACGTCTGCAACGTCCGCATAGCTTTGTGTGTGAGTGATGGAGCATGGTCAGACGGACTGCATTTATACGTCCAGCATTTTTGACGGACAGAATGTTTTTTCATTGTAATTTATTTTTCCCTCCTACATCCGTCAAAAATAACTTAATCATACGTGATCTGTGTAAAGAATGTGTACAAACAGGGTGCTCTAGAGAAACACATCTTGCACATCACACTGCTCTTTGTTCCTGTTTCTGTGCTTATGTATCAGTAACTGGATAAAATAATGGAATTCACAAGCAAATTTCTACTTTAGAAGACTTTTTTTTTTTTTTCTTGCAGACAAATACTAGTTTATTAATGGCTTTTTCTCCCCTAGGTTTTGGATGTTTGAGTCTTTGAGACATATGACATGTGTTGCAAAAAGTTAAAACGCAAGCACAGCCTGTAGTAACTGTTACCTGTTTATAAAAAAAAATCAACACTGAGCACAACTGCAAAGTGATAGATTGAAATAGGGCTATTCTGTAATATACAGGCATCTATACTTTTTAACCTGAAGGAATTCTCCAAACACCGTAAACCTTTGCTCCTTGGTTGAGATATTCTGGCCACAATGACCTCATTCATTGGGGCGCTCTGGCCACAATGACCTCATTCATTGGGGCGCTCTGGCCACAATGACCTCATTCATTGGGGCGCTCTGGCCACAATGACCTCATTCATTGGGGCGCTCTGGCCACAATGACCTCATTCATTGGGGCGCTCTGGCCACAATGACCTCATTCATTGGGGCGCTCTGGCCACAGTGACCTCATTCATTGGGGCGCTCTGGCCACAGTGACCTCATTCATTGGGGCGCTCTGGCCACAGTGACCTCATTCATTGGGGCGCTCTGGCCACAGTGACCTCATTCATTGGGGCGCTCTGGCCACAATGACCTCATTCATTGGGGCGCTCTGGCCACAATGACCTCATTCATTGGGGCGCTCTGGCCACAATGACCTCATTCATTGGGGCGCTCTGGCCACAATGACCTCATTCATTGGGGCGCTCTGGCCACCATGACCTCATTCATTGGGGCGCTCTGGCCACCATGACCTCATTCATTGGGGCGCTCTGGCCACCATGACCGCATTCATTGGGGCGCTCTGGCCACCATGACCGCATTCATTGGGGCGCTCTGGCCACCATGACCGCATTCATTGGGGCGCTCTGGCCACCATGACCGCATTAACTTAGTTTGTTGGTAATGGAGTTGTAACAGTCCCTAGTGATGGCAAAGTCCTATGAGAACTGAAACTGCGATCCTTCAACTAAAGCTTTTTAAATTACTGAGGAAAGACATCGGAGTGAGCTCCAGGTATATATTTTATAAATCTAGGTGTCCCTGGCTTCCTGTCCCTTGGCTATTTCATGCATTGCCTTATAGTAACTGTCCCTAGTTCCTTTTTTTTTTTTTCTTTTCCCCTCTAGATCAGTGTTTCCCAAACCTGTCCTCCAGGACCTTCTGCCGAGCCAGATTTTCCAGATATCTGAAGCTCAGCACAGGTGATGTGATTTGCTGCTCAGTGATTGCAGGATTCAGTCTGCTTTTCCCCAAACTTATCGGCAAAATCTGGCCTGGTTGAGGGTCCCGAGGACAGGTTTGGGAAACAATGGTCTATGAGCAGGGCCCTCCTCACCTCTTGTCTCCATCCTGTGTCTTGTTCCCTTTGGTTATTGTAAAGCGCTGTGGAAGTTGTTGGCGATTCTTCTTTTTGTTTTATTATAAATGACGATAATAACTGATCCAATGAAAAGTGCTATCAAACTCTGTATCCCACAATGCCTCCCTAGAACGACAGGATTGTGCTGATTTTAAAGGGACATTAAATCCAAAGCCACAATTCCCAATGGAACATATTTAACTGCTCATAGGCTGCTAGGATCCCCCGCCCCACACACACTTGAATTGTCGACTCTTTGACCTGTGATAGCCTGCTGTGGATTCTGATATAAACCCTGCACAAATGGTGCATCGTAAACGGAAATTAATACTACTTTTGGAATCATGGACCCTTCCAGAACTTGGCTTGAATTTCTTGCTTTACTTCCCCTCCTCTAACATATACTCATGTGTCTTATAGAATTTGCGCTATTAGGTGTGTGGGTTAATTCATTTAGAAGTCGTGTGTTTTTTTTTTCTTTTTCTTCTCATTAAATCTGGTTATTGACCGCCATTGACCTCCATGTGCTTATTTCTTTCTCAGTGTGCATGACCAATTGTCCCACCCTCATTGTCATGGTCGGCCTCCCAGCCAGAGGAAAGACTTACATTTCTAAGAAATTAACACGCTACCTGAACTGGATCGGGGTACCAACCAAAGGTAGGTTTTGTGAACTGTAAAAAAAAGAAAAAAAAAAAACCCTGAAACCAGAGGCCTGTTCAATACCTCAGCAGCTGCTGAATTGCTGCATCGCAGCAATTCAGTTTGCTGCAGCAGTGTCGTTGAACCCTTTGGATGCGAATTTTGAATCCAAAATGGCCAACGATTTCTTAATGAAAAATTCAGATTGTTTTTCGGATCACTCGGACAAAATATAATAAAGAGAAGCAGTCAGCACAATTCCGTTTTGTATGCACACACCACAAATGATAGTTTTTAATGAATAAACGTTATGTTTACTTCTGAAACAATATATAAATTGAGCTGTAATATAAGTCTATGTGCAGGGGGAAATAATAAATAAATATTTTGTGCTTTGGTGAACAAAAACCTGAAAATTAACATTGCTGTACGGAATTATTACTTGCTTCGAGGCGGCGGCCATCTTGCTGTACGGCATTGTTACTTGCTTCATGGCGGCGGCCATCTTTAAAACGTCACACTCAGCATCTCCTCGGGTCGCTGCAAGTGCTAGGTTAGCACTGCTGAGCGCTGAGCGGTTGAACGGCGTTCAATGCAAGTTGCTAACTTAGCACTTTCAGCGGCTGAGGTATTGAACAGGCCTCTGGTTTGTTCACATGTCGTCAAATCCAATTTGTCTTGGCAATTTGTTACCCTTTATGTTAAAGTAACAAAACGTGTCCTCATTTAAAGTGACTCTTGAGATACCGGGATGCTAAAAATAACACCTATACATAATGATTTAGAATTTAGTACAGCTGGGCAAGATCTGTATACCCCAATTTAATGGAGGTCAACCGCGATGTTACACTTTCTAAAATCGAGAATTCTGGATTTGTTAATTGACAGATGCTCTGTCCAAGCATCAGCAGAGTGACGGGTTCAGCGGGCACCTGCTAAACCTGCCAGCTTGGCTTTGCCGATGCTTGGACATAAAAGATCTCTGGATTCTGTTTTTTTTTTTTTTTTTTGCAAGAGTAAAATTATGGTTAACCTCGCTTTTTAAATCTGGCTAAATCACGTTTATTGCCAAGCCCTAGATTTTGGTAGTAATTTCTTCTTTGGGAGAAAGGACCCTCTTCCTCTTCTGTTTCCGTCCATCAATTCTTTGCCCCTGTGCCGCTTTGTAGTATATTTTGCACAATACAAAGAATAATTTAATTTTATGTTCTGGATTCTTCTTCTGAATATATTTGTCTCTTGTTTCCCCCCCACCTGTAGAGTTTAATGTCGGCCAGTATCGGAGGGAACTTGTGAAGGCCTTCAGATCCTTTGAGTTTTTTCTCCCTGACAATGAGGAGGGACAGAAAGTACGAAAGTGAGTGATGAACATTTCTATTCACGTTTCCCTGAGAAACTGATTCTTATTACAGTGTATATTTTGAGGTAAATGTAGACAACGTGTGAGTGTCTTTATTGCTTGTTCTGTGCTGGCTGGCATAAAACCCATCTGCCGCACTCGTGGGCTGCATGTTTTGCATCTCCGTATCTGCCAGTTGCTTTCTTCCGGTGTTCTTGGCAATAAAGCTTTAAGACTCGTTTTGAGGCCTTTTGCCACTTTTTACTCTGACCCAGATTACACACAGACGCCTCTGTCCCATCTGTAGCCAAACATTGCAAGACGCTGGGCTTCGTGCAGAGCTGTCCACGCACTAGGGTGCAGCCGTTTCAATATGTAGAGCACAGTAATAACCTCTGATACTGTTGGAAATTGCGTTGGTTTGTTTAGCACTGTGTTGTGTTTGGGAATTTCTAGGATAACTTGACTTTGCGTTCTCTTGGTTTCCAGGCAGTGTGCCTTACTGGCGTTGAACGATGTTGGGCGTTATCTGGGAGAGGAAGGTGGTCATGTAGCGGTAAGTGTTAACATCCCATGGCAGGGTAGAAGACGGGATTTATTATAAGCAAGTGGGTGGAAGGAGATGGCTTTTCCTGGTAGGTTGTCTGATTAAGGCATGCCTTTTCATATAGCCAAGGAGGTAAGTATGGGAAAAGACATTATGGTTGTAAATCCTACTTCCACTATAAAACATAAACTAGAAGTGTGTCTAATGATCATTGTAAGCGCCTGTATGTGTTCAAACAGTGATAAAGTGTAGTATAGTTTCTTTTGATTACACTTTTAGTTTCAAGTAATCTGTATGGTGTGAAGTTTCCTGTTCAATCAAGGATCTCAACCTTTTTGTAACTCAAAAGAACTAGTGACCTACTCTTTGGAGAACTTTACCCTAATTCAGGGGTGAACAACCTTGGCCATCCAGATATTTTGGTACTACATCTCCTATGATGCTCAGGCTACATAATGCATCATAGGAGATGTAGTTCCAAAACATCTGGAGGGCTACAGTTGCTGGCCACCTGTGTCTAACTGACTTTTTAGACATAAACCTAAACCAAGAGTTGTTGCCCAACTAGTGTAAGTTGGATTTATCGCATGAGCTTCACTTGTCCAGTCACTCCATCGTTGGCCGTTGGCCTTGGAAGAACAAATTGTCAAAATAATTTTCCAGCGTACGGCAGTATTCATCATTAGGATTGGAAGAATAAATTGGCTAATTCTTGACAAATCAGTTGTCTCTCCGTTGAGCGTTGTTTGGTTATAGATTTGCTTGACAGACTGAAACTTGTCTCTACACATAGAAAAGGGAACGTTGTCTGCTAACCGCTCAGCAATCACTTGGTAGTTGTTCAACACTTTGAATAGACCCTTTAGTCTTACGGAAAGGTTTTTGGTTTATTTCATTTTGTTCAACAGGTTTTTGATGCCACTAACACAACCAGGGAACGGAGGGATACCATTCTTAAGTTTGCTGATCAGCATGGTTTCAAGGTGAGTTGACTTTCCTGTATACGGATATTAATGTCTTATCTTGCTAAATGAGCTTACATGGGATTGCCTACGCTCTACAAAACACAACTGCAAGCTCCTTCTGAAATTATATCTTGTATGACACCACTGAGTTTTAAGTGCAGACTTTGGAAGATTGACACCGGGCCAGTATTAATGTATTGTGCCAATGAAGCTTTTAAGATGTGCTCCCCAAATGCATACGTCTTCCTTTCTACATTAAACAATCGAATGGTCACTATCGTCCCAAAATAATGTGCCCCTTATTAATAGAACATGTAATTGTTACTTATGTTTCCACGATCATTTAGAGTCAAAAAAATATTTTCAGCCTACAAAAATCCCAAAACCCCTCTATTAACACATCCAATTGGCATCCAAGTCAACTATACTCCAGCCGTGCAATACACTGGATTCACTGTGGTTGTCTGTGTGCTGATCTGAGGTGTAAAGCAGGAGTTTAACTACACATGTCCTATTGCAAAATCTATTTTTCTGCACTAGATCAACCTTTATGTGATTCTAACCAGAGCTGTTGTAAACTTTGTGGGCCATATTCCATAGTTGTTTGGGGGGGCTCCTGCACATTTTACCATCCATATTCTGGAGTAGGTACCTGGCCCCAGAATGAAGCGTAAGGCTGGCTGATACGGTCAGCAGCGCAGTGCACTGCCACAAGTATCGGCTCTTAGAGTCCATAGGACTCCACGAAGCGTTGCACGACCCAGCCATGAGCTCTGTGCAAGCTTGCTCTCGCTTCATCGAGCAGCACTGTAGATGAATCGTGGAGGGAGATTAACGGTTTGTTCCCCATCTCACTCTGCTCGCAACGAGAGGAAGCAACGGCTCGACTGCCTTTTTTCCCCGTGGGATGAGAGGGTTAGAATGGGAGGGTTTTCAGAGCCTGTTAAGTGATTTTGCAAATGCTGTCCTGTCCCTTGACTCCTGGTATACAGCTGACACACTACCATGGTGATAAGACCCTCTTGCATTTCCTGACTACTCTATTGGTAATCCCGGTTTATGTTTCTGTATCATTTATTCCTTGTGCCCTGTATCCTGTTTAGTATTAGAAGGCCAGTATAAGGACCTTGTCCTAGATCAGGGTTTCCTCATGTGTGCCATTGTGTTGTCAGGATCTTAACTTTTGCCCCTCCTGTTTCTGTGTATTTTTTTTGTGAGATTCCCTTTTTATAGCATAGTCCATTGTATGGACCTTTATCCCAGAGTTAGGGTTCCCTTTAGTTCTGTTCTGCAATTTCCTGCTGTTCCAGTTCTTTCTCTTGCCTTGTGTTCTGTATTTATGCAGGGAGCAGCTAACCTGCCTCAGTGGTTTAACACCCAGTACAAAAGGCCCACCTTGGCTCACGCCGGGTGCCCCCGTAACACGCACAAGGAATCGCTACATTCAAGCCACAAGTCCAGTTTCCGGCAGGAATGGAATAGCATTTCCCGTTGATACACATAACGTCTCCTGGAGATATTTTAACGTTTCCTGTAGTTATCTTATCAACAGCTATAGAATATGGCTCTAAGTTTACAGAAGTTCTGGTTAATCTTCACCAGGGTTGGAATAGAGCAATGCCTTTAATGATGCTCTCCCTTAAACCTGTCTTCCAATGAGTGTTTATCTGACCCACTTTATCATGAATGCTAAAGCTGTTTCACCTTAGGATTTTAATTCATACCATTCTTCGACTGTGTTTGCCGACTTGTCAATATTGTCCATGAAACTTTATTTTATTCGCCAACACATCTAACCCAAAATGCTTTGTTTTGCATTGAGTTTTGTGATTTAAAATAATTCTTTGTCAGTTTTTTTTGAATTTACGTTTTTATTCTTCCCATTACGAAGACTTTCTTTGTGGAATCCATATGTATGGACCCTGACGTTATTGCAGAAAACATTGTGGTGAGTGTTGCATTATGAACCTCTGAAACCATGACTATATAACGTAGGTTCTGATCATACGAATTTATTCAGTAAACTGTATTTGACACTTCATAGAAAATTTTAACATGAAAAATGTAAATCTCATGATGAACAGGCTCTCTCTCAGATCTAGTCAGAAACCTAAGCGCTATGTTTTTAAAGGGATACTCTATTGATAAAGGCAAAAAAATTATCTTTTTTTTAACTGGGCAGAGGCTGCTGACCTCTGCCCAATTATTATAATTAATTTTTTTCTACTTTTAGGTGATTTTACTTGCCCGAACCGGAATTCCCTGAAGCTTTTCTGTGCAATTTGCTCTCCTACACAATTTACACAGCGTATGTAGCGCAAGTTGCACAGCACTACGGGACTTGCACACTCTATGATATGATAGATCAGAGCAGCGTGATGCTGGGTGGGGTGGAGGAACTTCCTCCACTTCACCAAGCGTTTTTTGCCAGATCAGAGGCGCGTTCAGTTCCTCAGTAGCTGCTGAAAAGTTCCATTGCAGCAGTTCAGTTTGCTGCTGCCGTCTCACTGAACGTTTTGGCTATGAATATGGAAGCAAAAGGGCAGAGGATTGCTTAATGACAGGTGCCGTTTCTGCAAAATCCACTTGTCCATTTTATTACCACTTTAGTGTTAATGTTTACCATGTTCCAATAAATATTTGGTGTTTTGCTCAACCAAACCTTCAAACTGAACATTTCCTTATTGGATTATTTGCTGCGTGGAGGCGGCCATCTTTCCTACGTCACACTCGGCTAACCCCACAGCACCTCTCCACCTGGCTGCAAGTGCTAAATTAGCCAATGCTGAGCTGCAGAACGGCGTTCAGTGGCAAGTTGCTAACTTAGCACTTCCAGCGGCTGAGCAACTGAACGTGCCTAAGGGCTGCTGGTGGAGGGCTTTAAAACTATGAAGTGGTCAGTATGAGCAGAGTGTCCCTTTTTGAATACCAAAGTTGCTTGTATATCACTGCACTTGCCAAAGTATAAAAACTAGAAGGAATATTATTATAAATGAATTTGGCACAGATTAGGAGAGGCTGGCTTGAGGCCTGGTATTTAAAGTACTTGCTAATCTCCTTGTCTGTTTCTTTTAAGCAAGTGAAGTTGGGAAGCCCGGACTATTTGAACTGCAGTAGTGAGGCCGCCACCGAAGACTTCATGAAAAGAATTGATTCCTACAAGAATTTCTATGAGACACTGGATGAAAATCATGATAAGTATGGGCCCTCCATGTAACCCTGACTGAGCGCCTTGTTAAAGAATATAAATGGTGAAGACCTCTTGTTTTGCAGGGAATTGTCTTATATTAAGATCATGGATGTTGGACGCAGATACCTGGTTAACAGAGTTGTGGATCACATCCAGAGTCGTATTGTTTACTACCTCATGAATATTCACATTACACCACGATCCATTTACCTGTGCCGGCACGGGGAGAGTGAACTAAACATCAAGGGCCGCATCGGAGGAGACTCTGGCCTTTCTGGTCGAGGCAAACAGGTAAAAGTAGCCCCATAATGGAAATAAAATGTCCTGATTGCGTTTCATGGAGATATATTGTAGGCAGGCTTCTGCAAATGGGTGCCTAAAGCAGACAGTTTTACAAGCATAAAGTAAAAATACTTGATTTGTAA
Source organism: Leptobrachium leishanense (assembly GCA_009667805.1). Classification (NCBI taxonomy): domain Eukaryota; kingdom Metazoa; phylum Chordata; class Amphibia; order Anura; family Megophryidae; genus Leptobrachium; species Leptobrachium leishanense. The sequence continues at coordinate 78,503,613 of CM019070.1, read as the reverse complement.
TATTTTTCCATACAGTAAACAGCAGTAAAATATTTCATCTTATGGCATTAGGACAGTGCCCTAGGAAGATGGAAACATTAGGGCAGGGGTCAGCAACCTTGGCTCTCCAGATGTTCTGGAACTACATTTCCCTTGACGCTCACCCAATGTAAGGAGTAGCTGTGCATTTTGGGATATACAATTCCAAAGCCTCAGGCCAAGGTTGCTAACTTCTGCTTTGGGGTTTGTGAGACATTGGGCGAAGCAGAAGTGTGGGCCCTCTTTTCTTGGGCAAAAAAAAATTATTTATCCCAGTGTGTGTGTGTTCAGTGTGCACATGAATTGCTTTTTTGTTCCATAATTTATTACTTTGTATTTCTGTACCCTACTGTAAATATTCAATGTTCTTGAAACCCAGGACATACTTGAAAACGAGAGTTACGTATACAGCTCCAACAGATTCCGTAGTGCTTTACAATGGGGAAGCACAAACCAGAGATATACATGAGGAAAGACAACCCTGCCAGTAGGTTAACTGTCCAAGTAATACAGCACTTTAAACTAACTGCTCAGGCAGACATATCATAGGGATTGCATGGGAAGGACCAGAAGCTTGTGCTTAGTAAGAGTATTTGGAGAGAGAAGTGGAGACCGCTGGAAAGGAGAGCTGAAATTGGGGACCAGGCCTGGGAAAGCGGGTTGGAACAGCAGAGGGATGCAGGTAAGTCGGTGTGAGTATGCTGTGGAAAGAGAATGAGAAGTCTTAATGTATCCTTCCTGGTAAAATACTTTATAATTAAATAAAAGACACTCCCTTTGATATTGGTAGAAAAGTTAGAAAGCCGTATTTTGTATAAATACCCTAAAAATGACCCTCTGGACTGCAAAGCTAGGTTTTCATCCATGTCCAGATCAAGAAGCGTCTCTGCCACTCAGGATGCTGTCCATAGGGATTTTATGGGTGTATAGTTCAGCATCTAGAACCATATTCATTTATCAAATAATGGAAATGCAACCTAAAGTAAAGACCAACCCTGTCACTTGATATTCTAAACCATAAACCATAAACTGCTGCTCTGGGCTTTGTCATTAATCCTTTCATGGATGTTCTGAGCCCTGACTCTTTGAATGTCATCTTTCCATGCAACATGCGCTCAAGGTGTACACCTCTACTGAGCAAAGCAGGCTTGTAGTCACATTTTTATTACTAATTTCCTAATTGCTGCAGTAATGAGCAATTGATCACAGGGAGATTGGAACTAAGGACATTGTTGTCATATAGTTATTGCCTACGTTTTGTTCTGATGTTTGGAGCATTAATATCTTAAAGTGCACCTGTCACGTTGCATCGCTCCCTTTTGTAGAAGTCAGTGATTTTTCGCTGACCTATATAATGTTAAAACCAGAGATATTTCTGTTTCGAAGTTTTCTCTCCCCGGAACCAGGGAAAAAGTAACTTTGCCCATGACAGGTGAAAAGGCACCCATGATCCTACCACACTGCAGTGTGATCTCTGCAGATCATGTGACAACACAGATCGCCGTGTCTCTAATGCAAAGCTAGATGTAAGCTGCCAGCAGGCAGTCATCAAATCATTTGGACAATGCATTTTCCTCGATGATCAATAAAAAATAATAAAAAAAATAATAATTTATGAGCGAACCTTAAAGAAAAACTCAAAGAACCATAGACGCCATTATTCCAATGTGATATCATTTATCTTCTGTAAACGTGGTTCCTGTATTGGATACAAAGTTCACAATGAGTGAATGAAAGCAAGTCATGATAAAGTTCAGCGTTTCTGGCAAATGAAACCACTGCATAGTTAAGTGTTATTTGCTACTGTGCATAGGAAAGATTATCATTAGCCTTATAGTTTGTTATTTAAGTCGTACGTTTCAGTCAATAAACATGAATTTATGATCTACATTATCTGGGGAATAAATGTGGGGACATACGAAGGAGAGTTCTGTTTGTTTTGCAACGTGGAGCTCGGGCAAAGAGCAGTTACATGTGTATTGCCGAATATCCCTGTACAGTACAGATACATGGTGTTACTGTAATTTCCATAAACAGGCATTATGCCACATACAGATGTAGTATTCTCTATCACATTTACTTTATTTGACAAAGGACAGTTATTCCTGCATGGTGAAAATACAGACCAAGTTTCCAATGGTGCAGAGTAAGGGACACCTAGATCAGGGCTGTCAAATTCACAAGCCCCCCAGATGTTGAGTGCCTACAATTCCCAGAATTCCTTCAATGCAAAAGATAGCCAGAGAATCACAGGATGGTTCAGAAACATCTGGGGGCTGGTGTTTGACCTCTTTAGAACCTTTTTTTTTTTTTTTTTTTTTTCTTTCAGCTGTAGTTCTGTGACTGATCAATAAATGGAAAATTAAAAATCGGCAAATTTACATATTTTTGAGAAAGGATTTTACCAGGAAGGATACATTGAGATTTCTCATTTTCAAGTGTGTCCTGGGTGGCGAGTATGTACCGTTAAGTGTCTTGCCCAAGGACACTTACTGGAGAGGTTGCTCGCTGGGATCGAACCCATGACTCCACTGCTCTGCGTGGAGAGAGCCTGTGATGTTACCTCTACTCCACCCAGCCTGTTCTTAACGAAGAACATGTACATTATTACAAATTTACTTCACATTCCATCAATCAAATGCTGTTTTTTTTCTTGTCTCGCTCTCAAAAAAAGCGCACTTAGTGAATGGTTAATGGAACACTGCAAGCAACAATAATGCAAAAATGTACCTTTGTACTGCTTTTCCCCCCAAAGACAATAATTTACCAAATGAAAATGGTATGCAAGGTTTTATGGAAAGTTCTGTTTTCTGTGTTCCCTATTGGTAATCTGGCCATGAATACGTAATATTCTGTAATACCCTTTCTGGAGGATGTCTACTCCTTTTTTAATATAGCAGAAAATTTCTAAAATCTCAATGTTTCAGTCTCAACTGGACTTTTCTCAAGACTGTGTCTTGAGAAAAGTCCAGTTGGGACTGAAACGTTGACACTAACTCACGGAACATCGGAGAGTTTTATATTCAAGTTACCAGGTTCAAGCACCGGAGCAAGTATCCTGATTTTGAGCGTTGTGCAGGGATTAGATAGATATCCATCTCAAAGACAACATTCTTCCATCTTATTCTATAGTAAAAAGTAGACATGTGCACAGAAACAACATTTAGTTTTGAACTAATGGATTAGTCCTAAAATGCAATTTATTTAGTTGCTAAAGAAATTCGTTTTCAGTTTTTTAGTATGAAAACTAATTTCATTCATCCGAAAACCAGTGGATACAATTACTATTGTAGTGGCTCCTCAGAGGGTTGTGATCGCTGCTCGTTACAGTATCTCTCACTCTGAGCACAATGTGGGCCATATTACATAGTTGGTGCTAACTTAACCAGAGCTGTTGTAAACTTTCCAGAGCCATTATAGCCTATGGAGGTTTTCAGTTTACAACAGCTCTGGGTAAGTTAGCACCAACATTGTAATACTGCCCCGTATCAGGCAAAGCTGTTACAGTAACTGCTGCTCATCACAGCGCTCAGAGTTTCAGTAAAACTAGTAAATAATATTTTTATATATAAGAGGTTATGACAACAATATTATTTCCTTGTTTTGCTGAAACTCTGAGCGCTGTGATGAGCAGCAGTCAGTTACTGTAACAGCTGAGACTGATACATTGTACGGAGAGATAATATAACAAGCAGCCGATCTCAGCGCTCACAGCCACTGGATTTAAAGGCTAAAAAAAAAAAAAAAAAAAAAAGGCTCCTCTCTGTATAATGTTTAGAACATCCTCCTGCATTAATTAATACCCCTCTCTGTATAATGTATACATCATCCACCTGCATTAATTAATACCCCTCTCTGTATAATGTATAGAACATTAATTAATTAATTGAATGAATTAATTATTGTCCCTCTCTGTATAGAACATTCTCCTCAATTTATACCTTTCTCTGTATAATGTATATAACATCCTCCTGCATTAATACCCCTCTCTGTATAATGTAGAGAACATCCTCCTGCATTAATTAATGCCCCTCTCTGTATAATGTAGAGAACATCCTCCTGCATTAATTAATGCCCCTCTCTGTATAGAACATCCTACTGCATTGGCATGTGGAGGGTGCAGAACTTCGGATGTTGTGCTCTTCATTGCTGGTCTCCTTCACTCAATGTAATATCACAAAAAGGACTGAAACTAAAATGTAGTGCATTTTATTTTAGTTTCTTTCGTTTTTTGTACTGAGCAGTTTCGTTTCTCTTGAGTCATACTAAAACTAAATTATCCCAAAATTCGGACTAAATCGTTTTAGTACTAAAACGAATGCACATGTCTAGTAAAAAGCCGTTTTAAAAATGTTCAAACACCTGACTGAGGGAATAAATGATGGGAATGCAGTTCATAAAATATGATCATACTTTGGCAACTGTGACAGGCTTAAGCAATCTACCTTGACCGAATCTCCATTTACAGGATCAACTCCCGGATGGAGGACCTTAGGGCGGTGGAGCACTTATATATGTCGGCCACTGATCAACTTCCTCAATACCTCTCAATTTGGTCCCAATGGCACACACTGTCCACTTCATCAGCCTTTCTTGCCCGCCTGGGTCTGGCCCCGTCAGTCCCTGCCCTTCCCACACCTACGCCTGAGTAGAATTTATGCTCTCTTCCCTCCCCAGAATGTGATAACCTGGTTTTTGTTCTCTCCGTTTTATCACCCTAGCTTCCCCGCCCTTTGATCCCGCCTGGGAGCCTGCGTGCCCTGTTATAACATATGTCAGACTTGCACGTCTACCCTCTTTTTATTTACTTAACTTTGCATCCTTACGATATATTGCCACTGTTTGGACCTGCGTGTCCTATTATCATTTTCTCTGAAAACTTAATAAAATGATATTTACAAAAAAAGAAAAATATTAAACATTTGTACGATACATTTATAAACCTCATTTGATAGCAACAAATACTTAAGTATATGCATAGGCAGAAGAAAAAAAACTCCTGACGTGTACCCTGAACCTTCCCTTACTATACAATATGGGAGTAGGGAGAGGAACGGAAAAGCCGGAATAAATCCTTTAGAAATAGTAATTGTAGAATGCGATTGGTGCATAATTGTGAGGCTGATCTGTTTACAAGCAAATCAACAAAGTAAACCTTTTGTCAAATCTTTATTGAACTTTCCAAAAAAAAGGAAACCCATAATATTGCAGGAGTTTGCGTAATGATTGCATATTTTATGAAATTGCCTTCTCTGTTTGGGGAACTGTGAAATGTCCTCATTATTGCCACTTGTTTGAAACTTCTGTGCACATATTTGCTTGTGTAAATAATTCCAAATTGACTCACATGACTGTAACATTATACCGCTCTGTAGAAATTTGGATTCTCTCCAGTTTCGAGATCGCGTTCCCCAAGAGATTAAGCAATTAAATACATATGCAGATTTTCATAACATTTTTAACACTTGAACCCCAGTGTTTCATTTGATAATTCACTTTTATTCTGTGATCAGCCACCTTGGCAGCGTGCGTTCTATGCCAGGGACCTTTTAAACGTGGCCCCCAGATGTTGATTGCCTACATTTCCCAGAATTCTTTGACTGCAACAGATTCTGAGTCATTGGAATTGTAGTTCAGAAGCATCATGGGGCAGAGTATGCTTTCAATTTGCACTCTGTCTTTACGGTATCCTTTCTGAATGAGGGCAAGAGCAGAAATCTTTTGCGCAGGGACGACTAAATGTCTACCCTTTTTGAAGCCATATGCTGTTGTAAGCAGATATGTGGACTATTCAGGGCCAGCCCATCCATGGGTCCCAATGGGACCATGGCCCCAGATGGCACTTTCACAGGGGCAGTGTTTTGCTGGCAAGTTCATTGATTTAACAATATATGCACTTTTAATATTTAAATATCATTATTTTAATATTGTTATTTGAAGAGCTAATATATATAATTTTTAATTTAATAAAGCATTTCCTCCTTGGACCCAAGCAGCATAACCTCTTGTGCTGACCCTGGGGCCAGTGTCCTTTTATTGTCAAACAATAAAGGTAAGGCAGGAAAAACCCTCCTAACCAAGGTATGGGTACCCCAATGGATAAAATAAAGTGAAATACAAATGCACAAGATATAGGAAAAACAGCCACACAAATTTCCTATATATCTTGTGCATTTGTATTTCACTTTAATAAATATATTTTATTTTATACGTTAGGGTACCCATACCTTGGTTAGGAGGGTTTTTCCTGCCTTACCTTTTAGGCTGGGTTCACACCTCAGCGTTTTGCAGTGCATTCCTGCGTGCCGTAAAACACCAAGACACGGAAATCCCATGATTTCCTATGTGACCGGTTCACACCTGGGCGTTTTACAGCACGTAGGAACGCGCTATAAGGCTAGGGTCAGACGAAAGCAGTTTTAACGTGCGTTTAGACGCACGAAATCACGGCCGTGCTGGCAGCAAATGACGTCCAATGCCGGGGAACATACGACGAATGGCCGCACGAAAGTTCGTCCGCGCAACGCAAGTGGCAAACGAACGCATTTTTTCTAGAACGTCAAACCTCTAGTACGGACGTACAGAGTGCGCTGCGTCCGCTAGCGGCGTGTGTGCGTGATTGGGGAGGCGTGTGTGCGTGATTGGGAGACGTCAGACGCTGCTAATGTACGGCTAACATAACGTCCAGACACAAAGTGTTTTATTGATGATCCGTACAAAATCACGGACGAAAAGGCGCATCGTATGACCGCTATTGCGTATTCTGTGAAAAAATGCGTCCATTCGTTCGAACGCACTTTTTCACAGACAACGCGAAAATGCGTTCGTCTGACCCTAGCCTTAAACGTCCTACGCCGAAGTACAGGAGCTTCTTTGGGGCGTAGTTGCAGCGCGTTCTCTGCAGTCTATGACTGTGAACGCGCTGCAATGCGCGTTTTTACGGTTGTGTGATACGGCGTGTAAAAAAAAATGCGCAGGTGTGAACCAAGTCTTATTGTTTGTAAGTCTGATGGGTTTAAGCCCTAATTCTATATTGGGTACTCGGTCTCCCACCTTCATGAATCACTACTTGGGTAGTGGTTCCACATGCATTCTTTCTTTGTCCTTTATTGTTTCTATAGGGCAAGGGTTGAAATAATGTAGTATCAAAATCTGGGTTGGGGGGGGTTAGAAATCTTGCTCACCCATGGTATAGGGCAAAAGTATCTCCCGGAGAGTCATTTAGGAACATATATATTGCGTTTTAAAATCTACAGTCCTGGGACAACGGAAATATAAGCAGAAATAACTGGTGATGTGACACCCCTGCAGTGATGACACGAGTAATTTCTAGTCCCACGCTAATGTTCCTTTTCACTATACTTACGCACTCTCTGGTTTAACATTGTTTTATCAAGGGATATTGACTTAAAATAAGTGTTTTCATGGCAATTAATAAAGATTGCATATTTGTATTGGTTTTCCTCAGTGCGCGGTTCTCCTCCCACTAGTTGCCCCATGGAGGGGGGGGAGGGTGTTCCCGAATTTATTTATTTTTTTCTCCAATGTCAATGTAACCCTTTTGCAATCTGTCAGCCATAAAAGTCTTTCATGGACTTGTTTCTTTGCAGCAAATAATAGACAAGTTACTATTAATTGCATGGTGAATTTACCGAAACACAGAATATTTTTCTAGTCATGCCTAGACTGATATTTAAGTGATATATTTTGAATTGATCATGGAGTCCACGAAGGATCACTGGCCATAGTTGGGTGGTCCCCTTCCTTTGAGGCCACAGCCCCCCCCCCTTTTTTTTTTATCACATTGAGATCGCAGTGAATATAAAATGTGAATTTTTATTCTCAACGTTTTGCCATTTTTAATTTCTATAACTTGTTTTGCCTCTGCAGTTTGCAAAACAGTTGGCCTCGTACATCGATGAACAAAATATCCATGACTTAAAGGTTTGGACCAGTCAAATGAAGAGAACGATTCAAACAGCGGAGGCTTTAGGAGCGCCCTATGAACAATGGAAAACCCTAAATGAGATTGATGCTGTAAGTAGACTCTTGTAAACTTAAAGTGAGCCTGATGTGGTTCACACAACTTTGCAAACTATAATAGCATTTAATTGTCTGTCTACACATTGCATTAGCCAAATGACCAGCAATGACCTAGATGTCTGATAATTCATTATTAAATGATCCGTGCCTTCGGCTTCATCATGCTTTCTGTCAGCATAAAGGTCTAGATCAGGGTTTCCCAAACCTGTCCTCAGGACCTGCTGACATATCAGGTTTGACAGATATGTGAAGCACAGAACAGGTGATATAATTTGCTGCTCAGTGATTGCAGGATTCAGTCTGCTTTTCCCCAAGGTGATCTGCAAAATCTGGCCTCGTTGAGGGTCCTGAGGACAGGTTTGGAAATCCTGGTCTAGACTAAGAGAAATGTGACAGATACGACCAGGAGAGGCACTCCACAGGAGGGTTCTCTGCACTCTGATTGGCAATCTTTGTGTGAGCCTGACGTTACCAGAAAAGGAACTTCTGTGAAAACTTCTTTTATCCCATTCACTACCAAACCAAAAAAAAAACCTGTCAGGAACCAGTAGTGTTGTTTTTTTTTTTTTTTTTTTTTTTAAATTGCATATACATTGTGCATATTACCAGATATTTCTTATTGTACTCTTTGTATTGTAATCAGCTACATGGCAGGCAGATATCACTATCAGCCGTTCAAAAGGAGCAACTGCATTTCGGGTCTCCATGCAGGATCCGCTGGGGTAGGGTTCCCACCCGTTCGGTTTTGACCCGGACTGTCCGGTTTTAGAGTCATGTGTCCGGGTTTGACACCCTCTGCCACCCGGACACATGACTCCAGCCGCTATCAGCATGTCTCCGCCCCATATTTAACATTTATGCGTGCCCTGTCGCCGCAGTCCTCTCCACCGGCTGTTTCTCCATTCACTGGAGATGCAGCTAGTCCGCACCGCCCACTGTTGGTTACATGCAGGCGCAACAGCTCACGTGCATGCTCATGCGCAGCGACTGGCGTGCGTGGCTGCGGCGATCCCAGGCCAGGCACCTGCCGAGCGAGACTCCCAAAGAGACATGTGTGCCGTGGTACTTCGTGCCGGTGCTGTCAAGACAAGTGGTCCTCCTGGTCTCGTCAATCGTCCAGATCTACTACCTCTCCAGGCTCCGCTGAGACAAGTAACTCTGTGTGAGCGCAGCATCTACCATGCATAATACCAGTGTGCCAGCCATACCAGTGTGCCAGCCATAATATCAGTCTGCCATCAAAGCAGTCTTCCATGCATACCACGTGCCATAATGTATACTCTACAAAAAAAATGGCCGCCCAAACCCAACACTAGAGTGTACGGGTTTGGCTTGATGAAAAGGTGGCAACCCTACGCTGGGGAGATGTCATTTAGACATCTTGAGCTGGTTTACAAAGTGTAAGCACATCAAGCATCATGCCAGTGGTGCTAATACTTTAGGGACATGTCCTGGAGTCCAAAAGCAAACGTTTGCAATAAACATTTCTATTTCGACTTAGGAGAATGACTGGAGAAGTGAAAATTCTGAGTTTCACTTAACCTTAAATAACCCTGTGTATTTCTCCAGAGGAACACCATATCATCTATACTCCTTATCAGGGCACCAAGATGTGCCATGCAGATTGAGTAGTCGATCTTGGTAGTGAAGGGGTTAAAGAAACAATCTTGTCAGTGCGATGTTGGCACTAGATCTATAGAAGTTGTTGAGGTTTACGATTTCTCAAAATATAAAACTTACTGATCGTAATGAAAAACGCGAAACTCACAACTTATTTTATTTATTTGCAAAGTATTTTTCCAGGAAGGATACATTGATTTCTCTTGTTTTAAAGTATGTCCTGGGATCAAGAACATTTATATTTTACAGTCGTTACAGAAATACAAAGTAATAAATGGAAGATATTAAAAATAAAACACAAATATACAGATTAACAGAAAATTAATATGTAGGAAATAGTCATTATGTTACATGTTTACAGGTGCATTCCGTATTGAGGTATGTTAATAGGGAGCTCTTGAGTGACTTAAGACTGGGGGAAGATTTGATGGCGTCTGGGAGGTTATTCCATAATTGTGGTGCTCTGTAGGAAAATGAGGATCGAGACACTTTCTTTTGTATTGTGGTATTGCAAGTAAGGTGCTGGTCCTGGATCGGAGGTTATAGGATGAGGGAACTGCTAGGGGAAGCGGCCCATTCAGGTAGGGTGGTAGCTTCCCAGAAAACCTCTTAAACACCAGGTTGGAAAGGTGGAGGGTGCGTCTAGATTCCAGCGACGGCCAGTTTAGTTCTTTTAACATGTCACAATGGTGGGTCATGTAGTTACATTGTAGCACAAAGCGACAGAATGAGTTAAACCATGTAAGTTTTATGACGTGCATTTGCGGGGCAGCTGCATACGCTACATCTCCGTATTCAATAGCCGGCATAAGCATTTGTTGTACAATCTGTTTTCTTACCTCGGAGCTCAGGCAGGATTTGTTTCTGTACAGGGCACCTAGTTTAGATGCGTTTTTCGATGTGGGGGCCAAATGATAGATTTGAGTCTAACCACATACCTAGATATTTGAGAGAAGTGCCTGTGGTCAGCGTGCCAATTGATTTTTGTCCTGACACACAGATGGGGTGTTTGCAGTTTATGTAGTTTAGGTGCTGTTCCAAAGAGCATCGTTACAGTTTTGTCAGTATTTAGAAAAAGTTTTATCTGCAAACCATTTTTCTACCTCTGTGAATTGTTCTTGCAGCACGGCCTCCAGCTGCGGGAGATTTGGTTTGCTGGTATAGATTACGGTGTCGTCTGCGTACATATGTACAGTTGAGACTTTGCAGACATTGGGCAGATCATTTATGAATATCGTGAATAGCAGGGGGCCGAGTATCAAGCCTTGGTACACCGCTCTTGATGCTATATAACTTTGTAAGTGAACCTGTCCTCGCCACTTTTTCGATTTGAGACTTGCCCTAACCCGTCTTCATCTTGCATGTTTCCATTTGTATAAATGGTGTAAATTTCACCGTGTTATTATGACTTTAGATTCTTTATCCCTTTTCACTATGAAGCCTCCAGTCACCATGAAAAAATATATATATTTTTTAGTGCTTGATTGGAATTTAATGGTTTCACATAAAACCTGGTGACATGAAAGGAAACTTTTTCAGGTTTATTCCGATTTTTAATATAAAGGATTTTACCAGGAAGGATACATTGAGATTTCTCTCGTTTTCAAGTATGTCCTTAAATATGCATTTAGCCTGTGACCTGACCCTCACCAATGCACATTTTGAAGTATAAAATTCCTACCACAAAAGTAGTGTAGCAGAAAATGAATACGTGTTTGTAGATTCAGACTTTAACTGTTATCTTTTTTTATTTTGCTCCTTGTTCAAGGGCGTCTGTGAAGAAATGCGTTACGAAGAAATCCAGGAATCTTATCCGTTGGAATTTGCCCTGCGAGATCAGGATAAATACAGATACCGATACCCAAAAGGCGAGGTAACGTGATCAAGGAGTGCTACATTGTGACCTGGAAACTCACAAGTAGTATTGTTTTATGAGAAGTGACGTGGCAGTGAGCAATAGCATGACATAGGGCTTTATTCACTAAATGCTGATACAGCCAACATTTTAACTCGGCTGTAATAAAGTAGTTGTACTTGTATTCACCTTCATTTCCTTTTGTGATTGCCATCTGAATTAACCAACATTACTCAATTCCCAGTACTAATGTGAAAGCACAATTATGCTATAGCGCAATAGTCTGCTGCATGTCGGCATTTAGTGAATACAGCCCTCCACTTCCTCAATCCATTATTTTAAGCTTCTTAGGCTGGCGGCACATTAGCAAACATTTTGCGTCCGTCTGACCGTACTGTTTGCCGTCCGTCGTAGCTTTATAAAGGATTCAATTAAATACACCACACACAGCCCCTGCGCACTTGTTCACGGACGGGCAAAGCATAAAGCCACGGACGCAAAAATAACATCAACGTTAAAAAGCTAAACAGACGCAGAAACAACGCTGCCATGTATTTTCCTAGGGTGTGGAGACCTCAGACGTTACGGAGGCACTTTATGCAGTACTCCCAATATCTCCTGCGAAAAAGTGCGTCCGTAATGGACGCAGTACAGTATGCTCGTGTGCCGGCTGCCTTACTCAGGAGTTGCAACAAACGTGCCCATTATTGTGCATGTCGGCTCCGCTAATTGCATAATGAAAAGTCTGCGAATTCTCCAATATCGGCAAACCATTCATTATTCATCTAACTAGACTGACTCTTGAGTCCAACTCTACAAATACAGCGGAGATGGGGTCGTTGGCGGCAACTCGACATTTGGCGAATGAACTCCTATGTCGAGTAATTGAGTGACATCCGTGTGACAGCCAACACTGACATACTTATTACATCCACATAGACAGGGCCAGATTTGCATCTCAGGAGGCCTGTAGGCACAGAAATGTGGAGCCCCCCCCAAAATGCCAAAATGACTTAAAGTTGAAATTGATATTTAAACACTGTGTTATACCTATAGACAAACTAGAACAAATCAATAAAGGTTTTAAAAATGTGTAGAATTTATTTTCTTGCTTTAAACTGTCATTTCATCTTCTCCGGTGACGCCCCTCAGCTAGGGGTGTTTTTCAGCTCACACTTTCTGAATATTCCCCGCCTCCTCCCCACCCACTACTCCACCCATCAAAGCTTCACATAAACTACATTTCTTGCTCCATCTTGCCCACAGCCCCCATGCACCCCACTGCTACTACTCTCACCTAGTGTGTCACTCCTCTCTTAGATTGTAAGCTCTTGGGCAGGGTCCGCTCTCCTACTGTTCTGTGTGATTAACTTGTATGGACATTATTCTGCCTCTCCCATTGTACAGCGCTATGGAACTTGCTAGTGCTTTATAAATACCTGTGACTGTATGAACTAACACAAGCTGTGCAGCTCAGGGCATAAGCTGGGGAAACCGAGGAACTGAATATTAGCATCTCTACAACTGTGAAAGCAAAACACACTCGCTCCCACACTTACCCGCTGACTCGCTCCCACACACTCTCTCACCCACTAAGACGCTCACTTGCGCTCTTTCAAGATTTACATACTCAGGGTCTCACTCCAACTCCTTCACACAGTCACTCACTCTCACACTCTTTCTAGTGCTGTATCTTGTGCACGCTCTCTCCCTGTACCTTTTCTTGTGCGCTCTCTGCTTTATCTTGCTGTCTTTCTTTCTTTACGGTTTCTTGCTTTGTCTCTGTGCTTTTCTTTGTCCCGTTCTCTGCTGTCTCTTTTTCTCCGTGTTTATGGATTTCTTTCCTTCCCTGTCTCTGCAGTAGCTGGGGGTGATAGTTCAGCCTTCCCTCCCCTCAGCTCACAGTGCAGGTGGGAGGATGAGCAACTCAGACGCACATGCTCAGTGTGTTTTTTAGCTATACCTAGGTATAGGCACTGATTGGTTAGCTTAAAATTGTTAAATTTCAATTTTAGATAAACCATAACAAATTCCCTAATATAATTACCATATATGGATGCCATAAACCTTTTTTTCAAGTTTCTTCTTATATCAAAATGGAAGGAAGATGCTGCGCTACGCCATGGCGAGACCCCAAAATCGGCCACAAAGCAATGCAGCTTCAGGTCATGTCTGGGCATCCCCTGCCAGACAGACTGTTTTATTAGATTTCAAAGAACTTCTAGCCAATCAGCATACAGATACATTTCTACGTCAGAGTTTAACCACACGGTTTATTACTACTTATGATTCAGAGATGGCTTTTCTTTAGCTTACACTGTCCACACACCCTTTCCTGCACAGACAGGAAATCGGCTAAATTCCACAATCCAACATCCTATGTAAGAAAAGACTTGCAGGGTTTGACAATTTAACCCCTTAAGGACCGCTGACGTACCCTGTACGTCCTGTCCACGGGTCTCCCTTAGACCCGCGGACCTACAGGGTACATCAGCGGCAGCTATCCCCCCTCCCACCCGATACTTACCTCCCTCGCTGGATCCCTCGGCGATCTGGCAGGGAGGAAGCCTGCCCATGTGATTTACATGGGCAGGCGAGACTGATGTCGCCACGCTGCGTGGTGACGTCATCAGCAGGCATCCCCATGCAAATCAATGGAGGGGAGGGGCGGCTCCTTCGGAGACCTCTATCTCCCCAACCATTGAAGCTAGGGAGATGCTTTTTGCACTGCTGAAAAGGGGAGAGTCTCCCCATTTCAGCGGTGTATGGCATTAACAGTTTCGCCGCCGACTCACGCTTTGGCGCTAATTGGCGCCAAAACGCGATTCGAACCTGGAGGGGGGCTGACATCTTGGATGTCAGCCAAGCCTCCAGGTCCCCCCACCCACTGACAACCTCACCATATGTGTGAGGATGTCAGTGGGCCAGTTAACCATCTAGCTGCCATGTAGAGATAAGGGGATCCCAAGGATCCCCTTATCTCCCGATCCATGGCAGCTAGATGGTCATATTTGACATCTTTTGAAAGGCCTGATCATGGCCTTTCCAATGATACCAAACATGACCAGGTTTGGTTTAAAAAAAAAATAAAAAAAAAAAAAATAAATAAAAAAAAAAAAAAATGTTTTTTTTTTAAGTTTTTTTTGTCTTTGGGGGGGTTTAATTAAATAGGACCTAGGCTGTCATCTCAAAATAATTAGCACAAAATGGTCAGAATGAGCACAGCGCACATAGGTGAACTGGCTTAGCAGTGAAAGGGTTAAAAGGCAAAAACATGTAAAAATTGGGTATTTCTATTCTCGGGATAAAATTTGGAAACTATTTAGCCGGGGTCTTTATTGGTGGTTGTAGATTTTGGGGATTAAATTAGGAAAAAGTGTGTTTTTACAATTTTATTTTTTTTTCATCATATTTCATATTTTTTTTATAGTAAATTATTGGATATGATGGAAATAATGGTATTTCTAGAAAGTCCATTTAATGGCGGGGGAAAAAGGGTGTATAATATGTGTGGGTTGAATAAACGAGTAAGAGGAAAATTTGACCTAAACACTAACAGCGCAGAAACGTAAAAACAGCAGCGGTCACTAAAGGACGGATTTGTGTAAAACCGCCCGGTCACTAAGGGGTTAAATAGCAGGGGGGGATTTCACACTAATGCAAGAATTAAAAACTACCTATCAATTAAAATACCTTTCAAAAATGCCTCCTGAAGTGGGCGTTAACCACTTCAATGCTAAGGACGCGCTCAGCGCGTCCTCAGCATTGCCCCTGGTATGCGGAGGACGCGCTGAGCGCGTCCTCGCATTGGGGTCAGCGTTCGGCCGGGTTCCGGCCGATCGCTGGCCCCTCCGGTGCGGGCTGACATCCTGGATGTCAGCCCGGCATCCGGAGCAGTGGCCGCCATTGTTATGTGTCATCGCGCCCCCGCGATGACACATAATTCAGGCGCCCCCCCCGCATGTGCGGAGGAGGCGCCTGAAAGGGAGGGGGGGGAGGTCCTTCGGACCTCTCTCCCTCCCGATCGGCGGCTCACAGGGGCTTAACCCAGGCATCATTTGGAAGGGCACAGCCTGCCCTTCCAAATGATGCCTGGCATTAACCCCTGGGGAGCTGGATCGCAAATCGGCGCTGAAAAGCGCCGATTTGCGATCCTTCCCGGGAGCTGGCCGACATCTTGGATGTCGGCCAAGCTTCCGGGAACTCCCCCAGAGGACTGGCGTCATCGTGCGCAGCACGATGACGCCAGTCCTAGCATTAACCCCTAACTGCCACGAAGTGTGGAGATAGGGAGTTCCAATGAACTCCTATCTCCCGATCCGTGGCAGTTAGGGGTTAAATTTTGATATCGTTGGATCGGCCAGAGCATGGCCGTTCCAACGATACCAAACATGAAAGTAAAAAAAAATGTAAAAAAAAAAAAAAATAAAAATAAAAATAAAAAAAAATTAAAAAAAAAATTAAAAAAAAAAAAAATAAACACTTTTTTTTTTGTTTTTTGTTTTGTTAATGCAGCAATATTGTTCCCATTTCAATTATAATGTGAACAATAATGCTGCATTAACGATTTTTGTATGCGGTGCGTTTGTTAAAAATGGTGTCATTTTCCCCAAAAAAAATGTAACGAGACCCCATCTCTAATTTTTTTAACAAGCGCACCCCATACAAAATATAACCGCAATTGCTCGCATGTTAAAATGTGGAAAAAAACACTTTACACGCTGTAAATTATTGAAAATACATATTTTATTGCATTTTTTGTTATAATATACAAACATGACATAACGTATACATATAATAATGACATATTATGAATCTACCGAGTCTGACGGAAAGAACGATATATAATATGTCGATGTCATATACTAAAATAAGCCTTCAAAACAGGTTTAAACATGATGCGCAAAACAGGTAAAAAATGACCTCAGCACAGGGGCGGGAAAAGCCTCAGCAGCGAAAGGGTTAAACACCAAGAAGGAAGATCCGGTAAATATGAAAAAATATCATATTTACTTGCTTTTTTATGTCTGCTGAATGACACTACTGACTCATTCAAAAGGCATAGCATGTTTTTAAAAGCACAATAGCAAAGCATGCATGTCCCTTTAAGTATAGGATGTGCAATCTGTAAAACCTTACTTATCCTAACGCAAATTACCGCACCGATGCACAAACAAAACTTTCGCTACTCCCTAAAGCTGTTCTAACTGATGCAGCTTTTGCAAAATCATTTAGCACCCCCCCCCCCCCCAATAAATCAGATACTCAACTCTCATCCCGCAGTGAGAACGGTGGCCTGATCCACCACTTATCCTGGCCATGAGCTGAGGGTGACTGGGGACAAGTAGTTCCCAGTCTCCCTACGCATTCATTCTGTGGCGCTGCGCGATCTTGAGTGCCGAGGAAGCCTGCCCCAGAATTTAATGCAAAAATGGGGACACTACGGGGAAACCTGCAGGCGTAGGTTTTCCCCTGTTGGCGACCCCATTTTATTGTTCGGTAGGGAATGGGGCTCACTGTGGGGGGGGGGTGCAGTTTACAGCACAAAAGATCACACAATGGATGCACCCAGTGTCACATGTGCTTTGTCTCCTTTATGTTTAGTTAAAATATTTTACTCTGTAAGATATCAGCATCACCAAATAAACAGACCATTTCAATTTTTGGTGGTGCTGGCCCTTTAACCATGTTGCATTATCTCCCTGAAGCCCAGGTCTCCGCGCGCTCACATGGCCTGACTAAGCACAGAGTGTGTGTGGGGGGGGGGGGGGTGCATGGACACTAGGGGGCAGTAAGGATTTGCTTTACAGTGTATGATTTGATGCACACCTGTGTGCGTGTATACTGTATCTTCTAAAAAAGATATGTCTGTGTATTGATTTGACCAGGTTACCAGACTAGGATTACAGAAATACAATCTGTGTATATAAATCCAGATGATTAGTTGTTCTTCAGATTATGACCACTGACCATGGCAACTGTTTTCTAATCCCAGCTTGATTTAACCCTATTACTGCCAATTAAATTCACCTCACGCTTTGTTGTGTAAAAGTACTTGATTTGACATGAAATCCGTTTTTAGTGCTTGATTTATGGAAACTTTAATAACATGTCTGTGTAAGCCTCCTAGCAGGTCACTGTTACGTGACAGATTGGAAGTGTATGAAGTGAGGTTACATATATTCTATAACAGTATATAGGGAATTTATGGAAGCACAGCCTGGGTATTGGCATGTATGGAGCTAAGATGACGAACGTGACTCGCTCAGGAGTTAATCGTATACTGCAATCCATAAAATATTGCGGCATAGAGGAATAAACTCATTAAATGGGTTTTCCTAACTGATGGTATCAATGTTTTATTACAGTCCTATGAAGATCTGGTGCAGCGTCTTGAACCAGTGATAATGGAGCTGGAGAGGCAGGAGAACGTCTTGGTTATCTGTCACCAGGCGGTCATGCGGTGTCTGCTGGCATACTTCCTGGATAAGAGCGCAGGTGAGGAATGCTATCCGGCAGCTGATCTAGTGACATAACCGATAAGGCTCGCATCAGACCAGCGCAGTGTTCACATCTGTGTTGCCGCACATTTTATCACCCGTGGTAGCATACAATTATGATCAATAGAGACCCACACATGTCAGACTGACTGACTGCATTTTTGACATCCAGCATTTCTGACGGACAAAATGTTTTTTCATATTAATTTTATTTCCCTTCTACATCAGTCAAGAAAAACGTCAGTCACATAAACAGGCCGTCTGGCCACTACTTTGTTGTCAGTCAGAAAGTACATCTGTTGTGCACGGACGCACAGTCCAAACAGAATGTGTTCGTCTGACCCTAGCCTAAATGAGCACATACGCAAATATACTACACTGGCCGGGGATCCTAAAGTCCAGGGTCACAGTCCAGAAGACGTAAAGCTAAAGACGGGGCACACCAGGTGCAGCGTGCAAGGCTTGGCAGTTGGCAGCAAATTCTTGCATAACGGTTTGATGCACAAGAATATAAACGTCTTGTTTCGTTGTCATTAGGAAGCGCTGACGCTTTTCGCAGAACTTCTATAACAATAACTTGTAACATGTATGCACACAGCTTCCAGTAAAAAAAGTGGAAAGCTGTATAAGTCACTTCGTAGAAAGGATGGACGGGGCCAACTTAAGCATAGTGTTTCTCCTATACAAATGGTTGAACGTAGGTGAGGATAAGCGGGGTTTTCAGATTCCTGCAGATTTCCTCATAGCGTCCTCGTGTTAGCGTGAAATTAAGAGGCAGGTGCTCCCTAAGCACTGCAACCCAGAATGCAACGCTAGGCTCCAGGATACTCGCTTTAGCACTTCCACGCTGCATCTGGTATCCCCTCATGGAGTCCATAGAACTCCATGGAGGGTTGCGCTTCCAGGACATGAGCAGCGCCTTCGGAGTGAGACTGGGAGATATTTGTTCCCAGTCTCAGCCTGTGGCCAAAAGTGGTGGATCGGGCCACGGTTTTTGAAGAGGGGTGATTATCACATTAATTGAGGGCTTTTTTAGTGGGTGCTAAAATTTGTTGGACCACATCCCTGCGGTAATTGGTGCGAGTACCTTACCTATGTTTATGCTCCCCATTTTGGGTATAGGTGCGCAAAGTACGAGGTAATCGTGCGCACAAAATGGTGCGCTAACTGGGGTAACACCAGGATTGTAATATGGGTGGCATGCATTAAACATGCTTATCCTTGTGGTAACGCTTATATATCGGGGCGCTAATGTTGTCGCCGACTATGGAATAAAGCCCATACTTGGTGGGAATGAAGAAGAGAAAAAAGCCATATTTTATGTAGTAGTCGAACTTCCTTTGCATAAAAAAAAACCTATTCTTACTGATGTTTCTGGAAAAGAATTAACATCGAAACGGAAATGAGAAAAGTGAAGATACCAATACTGTCATAAAAGTGCAATATACAACAAAAACCGCATATTGTAACAATGCTTAATAAGGACCACCCACAGAGAAATGAAGTGGAGGGACCAGCGGCACCAGCAGAGGTGTAGTCGATGGTATTAGGTCATGGGATTGGGTAAGGGGAGAACGGGGAGCTGGAGCAGGAAAGGACGAAATATCACAAAGTACACAAGTTAGGGGAGGGATGAAGAGGTTGGCAGGGGAGGGATGAAGAGGTTACCAGAGGGGGAGAAGGTCTTCTATTCTCTTGCAATGTGCGTAATAGTGGACTACATCAGCATGGAGGGAGAGAAGTAGAAAAACAACCCATCCGGTTCATATAACAAATTTTGAGCAAAGCTTACTCTGAAAACACTGCAGAAAGCGGGGTACATTTCTCATTCCCTTCTATCGGTGCATTAGACTCACCGCTCCCAAGATGATACTTCTGTACAATTCTCAGAAATCTTTCAATGCAATCGATGGCCAGGGAATCATGGGAGTTGTGGTACAGAAAAAATGGAGGGGGAGTTTAACGGATTAGCAGGGCTGTCAGTCTGGGCTTTAGGTGGCGACTCTGAAATCTTGCACCTGGCATCGTGGGGTTAATCCGCATAGGGGTGCTACTTTACCTATTTTGCAGCCAGACTAAGCCTAGCAGAATATAATTTTAGATACTAGGCCAATTCCTCCTTTGGCTTGGAAGACCGGTCCACAGGCCCCTTCAAGATGCATTGTCATTCCCATTCCAGTTCATCAGTCGCGCTTCAATATTCTGGATTCCTCTTATCCCGTTGTCTTGCTGCTCAGTCTTTACAGTAACCAGATAATGTAACCACATGTCTTTACTTTACGCAGTAGTTGTTTGAAGCAATATACAATGTTTTCCTTTTTTTTCTAGAAGAGCTGCCTTATCTCAAATGCCCCCTGCACACGGTGCTGAAACTCACTCCAATTGCCTATGGTAAGGAAATAATCGAAGCATGACAATGACGTCTGTGACTTTCAGATCTCCTCTAATATGTCTTTATTCTTTTTTCTATTTACCCTCCTCTCACTGTTCTCTCAAGGCTGCAAAGTGGAACCCGTCCATTTAAATGTTGAAGCTGTGAATACTCATAGGAATAAGCCAGAGGTAAGGCACAAATTCTTCAAGCGTACGGTAAAGCAAAAATGGAAACTTTCCAAAGCTCTCTGGTGTAATTATTCATTTTATATAGCCACAGCGTTATACAATGTGCACAATATAGACAGTGTTACAATACATTGAACAACATTTTGATAAATCAGTACAGGAGGAAACGAGGACTCTATTCCCATGGGAACTTACAACCTGGAGGGGTTGGGGGGTGGAAACAGGAGGGGAGGACTACAAGGTGAGAGTGATGGACTGGTTGGGGTAGTGGGGTGTATCTGAGTCGGGTGGTAGGCTTGCCTGAATAGGAATGTCTTGAGAGAGCGTTTGAAGGAAGGGAAACTAGGTTAACGTCTGACCGTACAAGGGGAGCGTCCCAGAGGATGGGGGCTGCGCGTGAAATCTTGCGGTCGATCACAGGAAGAGGTGATGCGGGGAGAAGCTAGGCGCAAGTCACTGTTTGACCTTAGGGAGCGGGCTGGGGTGTATTTGGTGATCAGTGAGGATAGGTAGTGGGGAGCTGAGTTAGTGAGAGCTTTGTAGGTCAGGGTAAGGATTTTGAATTTAATTCTGCAGTGGATGGGGAGCCAGTGAAGGGACTCGCAGAGGGGAGTAGCAGCCTAACCATGTACTATGCCATAGTGCAGGGGACGGCAACCTTGGCCCTCCAGATGTTTGGAACTACCTTTTTTTGAGTCTCTGCCAACCTAATGAGAGGCTGAGCATCATGGGAGATGTGGTTCCATAACAGCTGGAGGGTCAAGGTTATTGGCCCCTGCCATGGTGTATACAAGTGTTTCTACATATGCCCATAGTATGTGGTCTTGGACTGAGCTTCTCTTATGTCTTCTTTCAAGGGGAAGAAAGGGGGGCACCAAAAAAATACATACACACTTCTGTTTCAGCTTTCTACGAGTTGTGTTCTAGGTATTAAATAGTCTAAATAAGCATTAGCTGGAATGTGACCATTTATTCATCTTCTCGTTTTCTCTTGTCTTGGCTCATAAAATACACATTTCTTATAGCTTTCCGGAGAGCATTTTTAGAGCTAAACAGTTTTGATTATATTCTTTTTCTGCCTTTTATGTATAAACGTGTGCTACATTGTATCTGTGATTCTGCTTGTAGAACGTAGATATTACTCGAACGCCAGAAGCTGCCCTGGTTACTGTGCCCGATCCCAATGGACCGCTCCACCTTGGTGCTGATACTTATATTTATCTTTTATATACTGCTTCTCAAACCAGCTGTCCATTCTCTGAAATCATCCCAATCCTGCACCAATCTGCAATATAGGCAATCAATGGATTTAATTTTTATTTATTGAAAGCTGTAAATTTTTAATTTTTGTGCTTCCTAAAGGGCAGGTTTCACTAATGTGTTTTAAAATGTGCAATCTGTGTCCGTTTGCCAGATAAAAGCACTGGCGCGACAGATAATGAATTGTTCCAGAGGATTGGGGGGGGGGGGACGCCCACAAGTAAACTTGCAGTGCTTTGGGTTGTCTGTGCTTTATTCTCTATACTCATGTCTCCGCTCTGCTTGTTTTTGTCTATAGAATTTAAGCTTTTATATTTTCTGTGTCTCCCTTTATGTTCTGCCTGTGCCTTTGCTTCACATTGTCATCCTGCTTCTTCAGATCTGTCTAATAAAAAATGTACAAGGGGATCACGTTTACCTAAAAGTTGTCGTTTCAATACAGTGTTGGTGACTGGATTATTGAAAACAAACACAGATTGTATATTTTATTGGAAATCTATGGAGGTCCGGAGCAGCCATGTATTTTTCTTTTTATATAGTCACTTGTTTTTGAAATATCAACTTTCAATTTTGTTTCTTGACATTCTTTCGTTAAAAATGTTTGATTGCTCTTGAATTATTGTTTTTTCTAGTGTTTTATATATAAGGATTAGATCTAGAAATTTGTAAACTTGACCCCAATTTCCAGCTCTAGCCCTAATGCTAAAAATACAATGGGCCTTATCACAAACATCACGCTAAAACGGGGACGCTAAGGAGAAAAACCTGCGCCTGCAGGTTTCTCCTTAGCGTCCCCGTTTTAATGTGATATTACGGTGCAGGTGCTAATCAAGCAACCTGCACGTAACGCGGCGCTAAGCGCCGCCAATGAGCATTCTCTCCAAGGAGTCCACAGGACTCCATTGAGGCCAACGCTGCTGGTCACATGACCTACAGGATCTCTCCTTGTGAGATCTGGCAGGTCGGCGGAGTGATTCGCAGAGGGAGACTGGAGGACTTTTTTCCTCCAGTCTCTCTGCCTCTGGCGGCAAGAAGAAGCAGATCGGGTTGACAGTTGAGTAGTGAGTATGCGATTTTTTTTTTTTATTATTTTTTAATTTTTCGGCTTGTGCTGACTGATTCTGTGGAATCTGTTGGCACCAGGTCCTAGTTGTGGGTAAAGTTTTAGTTAACCGCAGCAGGACGGTAATTAGCGTTAGGACTTTGTAATGCTAACGCTAATTAACACTCTGCGCTCCCTATACTTAAAATGGGGAGCGCAAAGTACAGTAAGCTCGCGCTGAAAAGTGCAAGATCCGAATCGCTACTGGGTCTTTTAACCCATTAGCATTCAGATTGTAATCTGATCCGCCCGCGCTAGGGCAACCGGAGCCAACGTTATCAATGTAATGGATCCCAATGTAATTCAGGAGCAATTTAAAGTTTTTCATACGGAGCTAAATTTTATTTAAAGAATTTGACTTCAGACAGTTTTTTTTTTTCTTTCTTAAAGCTTTTTTTTTTTTTTTGAAACAAAGTTGTCAAAGTTTTATCTTGACAACAAAAGGCAAATAAATAAAAAATACATGGACACTCCAGACTTGCGTAAATATCAGGCTTAAAAAACAAAATCCGGTTAATTGAAGTGGATCTTTCCCTTTAAGACGCATGCTGTTAATTTACATGATGAATAAGTCCGATGCTCTTAACCCTTTCATTTATAATAATTTTTTATTTTTATCCCACACGTGCCTCGTGTCCTTTCTTCAGAATGTTGATGTGGATCGTTCCACTGAAGACGCTTTGCAGACCGTGCCCAATCACCTCTAGTTTTGGATTCCACCTATACGGCTCGAGGGTTTGAATGGATCTACTGCAAGTTTATCAGCGCGCCGAAACTCCTTTAACTGTTTTTTTACGTGTGTAATGTCTACAAACTTTTCAACACTCCAAATAAGCTTAAAGAACATATTAATTGAATGTCCACATTGATGGTTCACATGCTGTTGTATGATTTTTATATTTTTGAAGAAAAATGAATGCAGGATTTACTAAAGGACAGACATGTTGTATGAAAGTGCGGGCATCACTGAACACCAAACTGTAAAAAGAATGGAAAGTCATTGCAGAGATACACACTTTAGCCTAATATTACAGAATTTATGAAGATTATGAAAGCACGGCGAATGGGCAAACAGCACTGGTGGCCTGCCCTACGGTGTGTCCCCACTCAGGTCTCACAAGGTATTAGCTTGATGGTGTTATAGAAGACCACATCACATGCAGATCAGATTGCCGTCACCCAGAAAGGGTGGCCAGAGCTGAAATGCTAAAGAAGCCTCCTCTGCATGAGCGATTCATCGACCCCTGATGATCGTTTGGTTTTGTCAGGAGGTACACACCCCCCCCCCCCCCCCGACATGTCAAGCAAGGCATCCATGTCTGGATTACCCTCTAGACAAGTGTTTCCCAAAACTGTCCTCGGGAACCTCAACCAGGCCAGATTACAGAGCACCTCGGGGAAATGCAGACTGAATCCTGCAATCACTGAGCAGCAAAACATATCACCTGTGCTGTGCTTCACATATCTGGAAAACCTGACCTGTCAGCGGGTCCTGAGGACAGGTTTGGGAAGCACTGCTCTAAACTCCTAGACCTTTTTTTTTTTTTTCTCCTCTACAACAGTTTTTGACGCAGATGATTCTGATCGGAAAAAAAATGTAAACAGCCAGTTAGTTGTCACTAGCAGGGTTATTCAAAGAGATCCGAAAGGTAACCGAATGCTGAAATTCAGTGTTCGGTTACCTTTCTTGTCCATTCGTCTAATCAGAGAGCAGGCAGTTTGCCAAATGTTGGCGAATTGCCTGCACATACGGTGCCTGTTCGGTGCCTGTTTGAGGGCAGTGAATCCCCATAGAGAAACAATGCTTCGGCTATTCAGAGCAAAACCCAGCAGTGAAAAGTTGCCGAATTGCCCTGCCATTCAGTGGTTTAATTCGGCAGGTTTATTCAGGCGAATCCCATAGGCTTCAATGTTAAAAATATTCCCTTTTTTTTAATTCCATACCTAATCGTACATTATAATATTCTGCAGTAAAGTCTCTTTATAGATTTTTTTTTTCTTTTTTTTTGGGAAAATGTTTTCCGATTATTTATTTTATTTTTTTTTTTCTGTAACAGCCCTTATCATTTATTGGACCTCATATGTAAATTTCAGACATTTTCCCTCAGTTTCTTTGCAAACAGCGTTTCACTTTTCAAACATTCACTGAAAACTGTTTTTTTTTTTTCACTCCATTCGTCTGCGGTGTCGGGTTTTTCCGGGAGCTGCGCTGCGTGTGATCGGCTCCTGCTCAGGGGTTTTCGACGGGGTTAATTCAGATGTTTTTGCAGGTTTTCGGTGTGCCTTCGCTGGGTTTATCCCTGCAATTCGGGGATCCTGTGGTGCTTGCTGAATACATACACCGCAGGGTCGCCGAAAAGGGATCGCCAAATCGAACCGAATTGAGAACGAAAAATCACCGAGCGTGCGGTGACTTTTTGATTCTTTGAATAACCCTGTAGGTGTACCTTGATTGTGTACCCATATCCATCGTCAATCATGTAAAGCATGTGTAGGCTTGGACAAAAACTGTCACAACCACTTTTAATGTGAGGTGTCCTCAGGGAGCACTGTCTTATAGGAGTCAAGGATCTGAAACACGAACAGGCCAGAATTTGCAGATCGTTTTGGAAATGCAGACTGAATCCTGCGATCACTGAGGAGCAAATCATATCACCTGTGCTGTGCGTCAGATATCTGTCAAACCTGACCTATCAGCAGGTCCTGAGGACAGGTTTGGGAAACCCTACTATAAGCTAGCATTATCCTCTTATGTAAATATAACATATTATTGGAGAAAGAAAATTCAGAGACCTTTTTAAAAAAAAAATATATATATATGTATATATATATATATATATTATCAAATCTAATATGAATCTGTACTGGCAGAACTACAAATCCTAAACAGTTTTGATTGTTAGGAATTAATTTTCTTTAGCGATTTATATGTTGTGGTTTTGTTTCGTTTAAAAATCCCAGAGCAGTACATTCACTAAACTGGGGGTCGGCAGCTCGATTTATATTGTTTGTTTGGTCCAATCGCTTGTCTATAAATGGAATGTAGCAGGAGTCAATGAATCGTTTTTAATTTCAATTGAAAGAACTTGAGCCTATTTTAATATCCTTCAATTTATATATTGTATATCACACTCAATTTTTTTTTTGCTTTTCGTTGAAGTATTTTTTTTCATGGTTTAATAAAAATCTAGAAGCGGCCAAACGGAAGCAAAAACCCAAACAAATGACTACTGTAATGCACAATGATAAACTACACCACATCTACGTCGCTTTTATGACCAGGAAGTTTCTACAGGGGAGTTTTTTTTTTTTTTGTTAAACCAGGTTTTTTATAGAGCACAACTATATTCCATCTCTAACCCTTCATTCCGTCCATCTATATCCACATTCAATCATTAATATCTGCAATTATTAATGACTGGTGCCGTGTTTCACAAGTGTGCAATATGTACAGGACTTTTTCCCACATGGTTATAGCCTTGTCAGAGTTTAAGCTTCTTTATGTCAAAGCATTGTATAAAGCAAAGCACCCTTGCTGTCAACTATTCTGATTGTACAACTGAAACTCTTAGATTCTCTAATGTCAAGGAGCACACGTTGATTCTCTGGGAATGTACTATTTTTCTTTTTTATATAAATGCAATTTGTTGAGTCTGTATTGGCAACACCGCTTCAAAGTGAACTACAAAAGTAAAATACAATCAATGTTCAGTCATGTTTCTGGTCTCTTATTTCTTCATTCTTAACCCCTTCAATACCAAGTGGTTTTTTTTTTTTTTTTTTTTGAGGGGTGGGGGGGAAATAATTGTCGGAAACCAGTGTTTTTTAAAAAAAAATCTATTTTAATAAATTGTACAGTAATGCATATCTATTTGGCCAGTAGATGGCGCCATCTACTGCTGGTAAAACCTCTAGCACCAATTTATTCCATTTCTCCCTGCATCGGCTGCTGACAGCTTCTGAAAGCCTGATATTTCAGTGCATTCAGCTGCCAATTTTACAGTTTGTTCTTTTTGGGCATTATTCCCACAGGGCTAAAACTTTGGGGGCACCTTCTGCAGCCCAAAAGCTAACGACTTTCATTTGCTTTTGAGCTACAGTTTAGCATATCGTAATATCGATATCGGGGCACCAGATTGTCTGAGATATCGCCATCAGTAGTGAATGGGTTAAGGGAATGTTGTTGTTGTATAACTAGAGAGAATATGTAATATTTTGCGCAAGAAAGTTACCGTATGATATAGGGTGCATTGTTTTGGTGTTGAGCGATACTTCTCAAAGTATCCATGTAATTGGGCAGACTAGATGGGCCGAAAGGTTCTTATCTGCCGACATTTTTCTATGTTTCTATGTTTCTGTTCTTTCATGATTGTAATTTTCTTGTGCTAATACATATTTTCTCAAAGGAGAACTGGATCTCCCAGTCAGCTCCTCCAGACAGATCAGGAACACAGGATGAAGTAAAAACAAAATATATTACTGAAATAAACCTACAATGTACACAGACGCATTTCGCCCAAAGATCACCAACTGAGGAATCCATATGCTTGTGGCAAAACGCATCTTGGTGTACATCATGTTTATTTCTGTAATTTGTTTTTACTTCCTCCTGTGTACCTGGTCTGGAGGAGCTGTCTGGGAGATCCAGTGCTCCTTAAGTCACTTGTGGCTTGGTTAGGTGCCCACATCAGGCACTTCTTCACATGTGAGTAGCCCCTTTTTAGACTTCTTTTGCACATATGATTTAAGGTTGCTGCACTATGAATTGTTTAAGGCAGTGCTCGACAAACCCTGGGCGCTAGGTCGCCATAGCGACAAGAAATGTGGTCCTGGCTCCCTGGTGTGGATACACATATTTACCCCCCCCCCCCCCTCTCCAGTCTGCCAGACCCCTCCAGCCGCAGGCAAGCTGTGTGCACGTTGGGAAGATCAGCAGCGTGCACACTTTCATGACGGGCCATTCAGCGTGTCTGGGGTTATAAATCAGAACAGTGAAAGGCTGTGCTGCAGAGCTGCTGGCCTACCCCCTCGGCTGCTGATTTGAGGATGACCCAGAGCATCTCACAGCCCGGCCAGCTACCAAGGAAAAACAACTAGTGAAGCTCTCTACAAAACTAACTGCAAAGTCCCCAGATAAGAGGGGGAGCACGATGACACACAGCTGACCCAGGCACAGTATGTAAACTGCCTATAACAGTCACTTTGTGTTATATGCAGTGTATATAAGGTGTCTGAATCAGTTGTGTTATTTATATATACAGTGCCTGCATTAGCTGTGTTATACACAGCATACTGGGCTGATACAAGCACAGCGTATATACTGTATATAACACAATCCCTGATCAAGACACTGTATACGGCACGCAATCTCTGATCAAGACACAGTATAAACTGTATATAATGCACAGAATATAAAAGGACACGATAAGAAAATTTTGAGGACAAGTGAATGACACAAAAAAATGAAGAATTACAGTTCTACAAAAGGAGGATGGGACAAAAGCAGAAGCGCAATAACACAATGTGGTCATATGTAGCCAAGAAGAAATTGAGTGCGGTTTAAGGCTAGTAAACATTGCTTTGAGTTTTTATTGCGGTGGAGCTCTGTGATACTCAAACACACCATACATTACTGGGAGTTTTATTGCTGTGTATTCTGTAATGCACTCATATACACTGCACTACTGTTAGTTTTATTGCTGTGGAGCTCTGATAACTCATACACACTGCACATTACGGAGTTTTGTTGCTGTGGAGCCCTGTGATACGCTCATACACACTGCATTACTGGGAGTTTTATTGCTGTGGAGCTCTGATAACTCATACACACTGCACATTACGGAATTTTGTTGCTGTGGAGCCCTGTGATACGCTCATACACACTGCATTACTGGGAGTTTTATTGCTGTGGAGCTCTGTGATACATTAATGTGCGGTGTGAGTTTTATTGCTCTATGGGATGTAAATGTGTAAGTAAACTTATCTGAAGTATTTAAGAAACCACTTAATGATATTTTGTGGAAAATACTTTTCTTAGGGCAAATAGATTGGGCTACCACTTTAGTCTGGACAACTCCAATTTTTAAGAATTCCACATCCCTGGAATGTGAGCGCTTGCAGACCTCCCAACCTCCAAGATCTCACGAGAACACGATTGGAGGATCCAGCGAGCAGCTGCTTTACAACCTTTGCCAGCGACTGCTCACTGGAAAGCGGTGCCAGCCGGAGGAGCCTGGCAAAGTGCTGTTAGATACACCAGACCGCAGAGAGAGATAGATAGATTAGTGGGGTGTCTGACCATACATTTCAACATCATAAATTGAACAGGATTCAGCAAAATCCTAAATTATTTAGTGGAAAGCAGTCACATGACATTAAAAAAAAAGTATCTCATTGTTGAAAGTAAAGCTTTTGGTCTGAGGAAAAATCTGGCTCCTAACTTTTGTAGCTGGCTCCTGGATTCAAAGCAAATTTGTCAAGCCCTGGTTATAGGCTCGGGCCAGACGAGCGCGGTGTTCACGTCAGTGTTGCCGCACATTTTAACATCTGTGGTAGCATACAATTATGATCAAGAGACCCACACACAAAGTACGTCCGCACAGAAGTGCAGATGCACAGCGGACACGGTAAACTGATGCAAGTTAGGCCAGAACCTAAAACGGCTAGAACGGACGTGCGGAGTGCGTGACGTCCGCATAGCTGTCAGGTTCCTAGCCGCCGGCGCCATAAAAGAACTAAAGGCAAGGTGTCTCCGCGAAATAACAATGATTCTCCTACAGAACCAAGTTGTTCCAGCCACCAGGTGCTAGCCATAAAATCTTGATTTCTCCACTATTTTATTTATTTATTTTTTATAAAGGATTTTACCAGGAAGGGTCACTCCCAAAGCAAGACGCTTCTGCATTGTTCCAGTGAACCCCTCGCTGGGAAGGAGCGGTCTTCTGTCTCTGCCTGCTATGACCTGTTTTTTGTCTTGATTACCACCATACTATTCATAGTTCCTGCAACAAGAATCCTGCGGCCCTGCATCCTGCAGAATCCACACCCTGCTACCCTTCATCTCGTAAAATCTACAGTAGTTCCTGCCCTGCATCCCGCAGGTCCTACAGTTATCACTGCCCTGCATCTCGTACGATCTACAGTAGTTGCTGCCATGTATCTCGCAGGATTTATAGAAAGTGCTGCCCTGCATCCCGCAGGTTCTCCAGACCTCGCTGCCCTGCATCCCGCAGGTTCTCCAGACCTCGCTGCCCTGCATCCCGCAGGTTCTCCAGACCTCGCTGCCCTGCATCCCGCAGGTTCTCCAGACCTCGCTGCCCTGCATCCCGCAGGTTCTCCAGACCTCGCTGCCCTGCATGCCGCAGGTTCTCCAGACCTCGCTGCCCTGCATGCCGCAGGTTCTCCAGACCTCGCTGCCCTGCATGCCGCAGGTTCTCCAGACCTCGCTGCCCTGCATGCCGCAGGTTCTCCAGACCTCGTTGCCCTGCATCCCGCAGGTTCTCCAGACCTCGCTGCCCTGCATCCCGCAGGTTCTCCAGACCTCGCTGCCCTGCATCCCGCAGGTTCTCCAGACCTCGCTGCCCTGCATCCCGCAGGTTCTCCAGACCTCGCTGCCCTGCATCCCGCAGGTTCTCCAGACCTCGCTGCCCTGCATCCCGCAGGTTCTCCAGACCTCGCTGCCCTGCATGCCGCAGGTTCTCCAGACCTCGCTGCCCTGCATGCCGCAGGTTCTCCAGACCTCGCTGCCCTGCATCCCGCAGGTTCTCCAGACCTCGCTGCCCTGCATCCCGCAGGTTCTCCAGACCTCGCTGCCCTGCATCCCGCAGGTTCTCCAGACCTCGCTGCCTGCATCCCGCAGGTTCTCCAGACCTCGCTCTACAGATCCAGGACCCCCTCGCTCTACAGATCCAGGACCCCCTCGCTCTACAGATCCAGGACCCCCTCGCTCTACAGATCCAGGATCCCCTCCGCAGATTCAGGACCCCTGCATACCCAGGACCCTCTGCCTCAAAGACTCTTCCGTTTCTATCTTCCTATTTATTTTTCTAAAGATCTCCTTCTCTCTTCCTTCTCCTATTTCTCTCCATATCTGGTTTAACCCTGCTCTAAATTCAATCTACACTTTTCCTTTATATGTAGTAGTATAGTTTAGTGTAGTTTAGTTTTGTTACTTTTGGTCTACCTTTCTCTCATCTTGCCCTTTAGTTTATTATTGCTGATTATTATTTATACAGTGTTTTCCTTTCTTATTACCCAGCTATATTATTGTTTATTCATATTTGTTTACTGCCTCTTATGTCTTATTCTTAATAAACCCCTTTTTTCTTCATATACGTTTCTCTATTTCCCATCATTGCATATTGGGCTCAAACCTGCCACCCCGGAACCAGCACCCTGACCATAGCTTTGTGTGAGTGATGGAACGTAGTCAGACGGACTGCATTTTTGACATCCAGCATTTTGATGGACAAAATGGTTTTCATATTTATTTTCCCTTCTACATCAGTCAAAAAAACCGTCAGTCACAAAAACGGACTGTGGCCACTACCTTGTCATCAGGCAGAAAGTACGTCCGTTGTGCATGGACGCACAGTGCGCTCAGAATGCGCTCGTCTGACCCTAGCTTTTTACTAGTGATGGGCCGAACACCCCCGGTTCACATTTGAACACGAACATTTGAAAATGTTCAATGCAAGTCAATGGGACTTGAACGTTCGCTTTTTAGAGTGCCCTCCAAGAGGGCATATATGCAAGATATTTGCCATAAAAGGTGTATGGGGGTCCGGGTAGTGCCCTGGGGGACAGGAAACAAGCACAAAAAGTTAACCTTTAAGGTCATGGAAAAATCACTGTTCCTTTAAAAACATTTAAGAATAAAAACGAAAAATTCCTTCAAATATCGTGCCTAGGAGGTCCCCATAACAGGGGCGTAACTACCAGGGGTGCAGCAGGTGCCTCTGCACCCAGGCCCCTGAGTCCGGGGGCTCACAACTGGATGGGTGGGGGGCCCGGACTAGGTCCAGGCAGGGGTCCGTGCACCTGGTCTCCCGTTTGATTGCCAGAAGTAAAGGCCCTGCGGGGGGGGGGGACAAGGAAACAGGTGCAGAATTGTACGCACAGCAGCCTGTTTAAAGACCAATACATGCATTTATACACACAGCCATACGTTCACATACATTTATTTATTTATAAAGGATTTTACCAGGAAGGATACATTGAGATTTCTCTCGTTTTCAAGTATGTATTTCTGTAACCATGTTCTTGAACCCAGGACAAAGTAGTAAAATGCAAGATATTAAAACAAAACAAATACAGATTAACAGAAAATTCATATGTAGGAAATATAGTCACGGTTACATATTTACAGGTGCATTCCTTATTGAGGTATGTTAATAGGGAGCTCTTAAGGGACTTTAGACTGGGGGAAGATTTGATGGCATCTGGGAGGTTATTCCATAATTGTGGTGCTCTGTAGGAAAATGAGGATCGAGACACTTTCTTTTTGTATTGTGGTATTGCAAGTAAGGTGACGGTCCTGGATCGGAGGTTATAGGATGAGGGAAGCAGTCTATTCAGGTAGGGTGGTAGCTTCCCAGAAAACCTCTTAAACACCAGGTTGGAAAGGTGAAGAATGCGTCTAGATTCCAGCGACGGTCAGTTTAGTTCTTTTAACATGTCACAAAGGTGGGCCATGTAGTTACATTGTAGCACAAAGCGACAGAATGAGTTATACAATGTAGTAAGTTTCTGGAGGTGCGTTTGCGGGGCAACTGCATACACTACATCTCCGTATTCAATAGCTGGCATAAGCATTTGATGTAAAATCTGCTTTCTTACCTCGGGGCTCAGGCAGGATTTGTTTCTTTACAGGGCAACTAGTTTGGGGTAAAGTTTAGATGAAAGTTTTTTCGATGTGGGGGCCAAAGGATAGATTTGGGTCTAACCACATACCTAGATATTTGAGAGAAGTGACTGTGGTCAACGTGCCATTTGATTTTGTCCTGACACATACACTATATTGCCAAAAGTATTCGCTCACCTGCCTTGACTCGCATATGGATGGGTGAGCGAATACTTTTGGCAATATAGTGTAGATGGGGTGTTTGCAATTTGTGTAGTTTAGGTGCTGTTCCAAAGAGCATTGTAAGTTTTGTCAGCATTTAGAAAAAGTTTGTTATCTTTGATCCACTTTTCTACCTCTGTGAATTGGTCCTGCAGCACGGCCTCCAGCTGTGGGAGATCTGGTTTGCTGGTATAGATTATAGTGTCTTATGTGTACAGTTGAGGCTATGCAGACATTGGGCAGATCATTTATGAATATTGTGAATAGCAGAGGGCCGAGTATCGAACCTTGCGGTACACCGCACATGACTGGGAGGGGGAGGGAAGTGCTGTCAGAAATGGACACATATTGCGACCGATCAGACACATATGATTGAAACCAGGTTAGCCTGCGATCACCAATACCAGAGTTTTTACGTTTTTGTAATAAGATGCCATGGTCTACTGTGTCAAAGGCCTTGGCAAAATCAAGGAAGGTGGCTCCAGTTAGGTTTCTTTGTTCCATACCAGCCTGGATATCATTGTAAACTTTTTTAAAAGGGCAGTTGTGGTTGTATGATTTGGACGGAAGCCGGATTGATCTGGGGTTAAATAGTTCAAATACTGATAGTAATCGCGTAATTGAGTGTAAACACATTTTTCCAGAATTTTTGACATTACAGGAAGCAGTGATATTGGATGGTAGTTTAATACCAAAGTATTGTCTCCACTTTTATGGATAGGTACCACTCTCGCAGTCTTCCAGAGTTTGGGTATATATCCAGTCGCCAGTGATTCATTGATTAGGGTTGCGACAGGTTTTGCAATTGCCGGCGCTCTGATTTTCAGCAGCATTGCTAGGATTTGGTCAGGTCCTGACTGGTGTTTCATTTTTTGGTTACAGAGAAGTTTAGTAATGGCACCGGTCTAAAACTGAATATCCCTTTTGATACAGGGTTCTTGCACAGTTGGAAGGATCTGACTTGTGTGCTGCCTTTCTGAATGTGTTTCAATTGCTAGTTTAGCAATCCGGGTGTTGGCGCATCCAACGAAATAGTTATTAAAGGCATTTGCTACATCTAGGGGGTGTTGCAGGGTTTGGTTGTTTACTTTGACAGCAGCTGGTTGGGAGTGGATAGGGGGCGATTGTATGTTATTTATGATTTTCCAAAATTTTCTCGGTTTGATATGTTATTGTTTAGATTTTCATTGAAGTATTGGGCTTTGGCCATTTTTGTTTTGTGCATGCATTCCGCCATTTTCGGTATTCACAGTTATCGTTCATGGATCCAGTACTCTTGAAATTTGACCAGAGTGAATCTCTAAGCTGGTACATGTGTGTGAGGTCAGCTGTAACCCAGGGGAGATGTGCCCCTTTTGACTCGCACTTTACGAAGCGGGGCATGGGCATTCCAGACTTGCAGAAGCTCTGACTGAAAGTATTCAATTGCACAGTCCAGGTCTGGGATTAGGTTTAGCCTGTACCACGTGAGCCGTTTGAGATCATTTAGGAAGATTTCAAGATTAAATTTCTTGAAGGACCTGGTGATTTATTACCTTTTTGGGGGAGATTTTGTGGCCTTCATTTTGCACACACAGTACATTAGACAGTGATCGCTGAAGCTATTATCGAGAATGCCTGCCTCCTGTATTCTATCAGGACATGAAGAGAGAATCCAGTCCAGCAAGGTATGGTTAAGGATTTTCATATTAATGCGAGTGGGGGAGGAGATTAATTGTGTTAACTGTAACCAAACATGTATTGAATATGGAGGTTATAATGTGTTGGACACTAATGTATCAATTAACCATCACCCTATAGGCATACTGTTAGGTAGGCACAAGCACTTTATTTTGGTTTACACATTAGCACTCTGTATTGGGGTATAGAAATATATGGGTTAGTTTTAATTCGGTATACAATATTGTAAGAGTAGCACTGTAAAGAGAGCACTTTATTGAATGACATTACGCATATAAAGAATCAAATTTTCAGTTCTGATAATAGTATTTATATACATTTAATTGAGATTAGCATATTAAATTTTGCAGAAGGCACTATAAATTTAGCACTTTAAAAATCAGTATCTCACGCAGAGGATTTCAGAGGATGGAAAAAGTTCCACACTTCCCCCTTGTGTGAGATTTTTTTTCCATCACGGTAAAATATAGATATAGAGCACATTATTGGATTTCCAATGGTGTGGCAATACATGTGTATCTAGAATTGCAGAATAACCTATTTAGGGATGAACATGAAGGTAGATAATAATTAGCCTTGTGGGTAGAAAGAAGGTGGAGCAGAAACTTTAGGAGTTAAACACTAGAGATCTTAAAAGGAACATGAAAGAGGGCACTACGAGATGTATTGCCACCATTTTTTGGGTTGATCTGATAATTGGAATGCCCCACGCAGGTGCAGAATGAGTAATTGTAATTGTAGTGAGTAACACGCAGGTGCAGAATGAGTAATTGTAATTTTGAGGGAAGGGAGAACGGGCGTTTCCCACTCAATCACAACACATTTTAAAGGGTATATAAGGAGGTTGCAGGAGATTGTGAAGGAATTGATTTACATGCCAACTGATGAAGCGAGTGCATCGCGAAACGCGTATTGGTGTTTGTGTTTTTATTGTTTTATGGAATAATAAATTTTAAATATTTAAAAAAAAAAAAAAAAAATTTTTAAATTTTAATTTTGTTCATCGATATCCTGCAACCTTATTTTTTCATTTGGAGCAACATCATCGGACAGAGGAGGAAAAGGGGAGCCCGATATCTCCTAAAAATATCGGTTGTGAGATACATCTAGTGTCTGATTTATGACACCTCCAAATGTGAGTTGAACTATTGTATTTTGGGGACCTGGATGTGTTTTTATGGATCACACTATGTTTCTCATTTCTATCCCCATATATCTTGAGAATTGAGGACTGCATAAAAGAAAGCAATTAACTGCTTAAAGAAGATCCTCAACCAAGATTTTAGGGGGAGAAAAGGAAAGGAAAAAAAGAGGGAGCGCGGACTGTCACCACATTTTTCCATTATTGACTCTTTCTGGTGGTTGGAGGTGAACTATCAGTGTGTGAACCATCTGCTGCTGACTTTTTAAACTGCAATTTAATGCTCTATGTCCTTTGGACTTAAGAATAGTTTGTGTACTAACAGCATTGTTTAACTATATCCATTAGGGGGCGCCAGATACTTGTCTATTCTGTGTAACCCAGGGGAGATGTGCCCCTTTTGACTCGCACTTTACGAAGCGGGGCATGGGCATTCCAGACTTGCAGAAGCTCTGACTGAAAGTATTCAATTGCACAGTCCAGGTCTGGGATTAGGTTTAGCCTGTACCACGTGAGCCGTTTGAGATCATTTAGGAAGATTTCAAGATTAAATTTCTTGAAGGACCTGGTGATTTATTACCTTTTTGGGGGAGATTTTGTGGCCTTCATTTTGCACACACAGTACATTAGACAGTGATCGCTGAAGCTATTATCGAGAATGCCTGCCTCCTGTATTCTATCAGGACATGAAGAGAGAATCCAGTCCAGCAAGGTATGGTTAAGGATTTTCATATTAATGCGAGTGGGGGAGGAGATTAATTGTGTTAACTGGAAAGCCTTAAACTGGGAGCAGTGTTTATTGTTTTTAAGATTCAGCCAGTCAACATTAAAATCGTCGAGAACCAGCAGTTCATTTTTTTTGGTTTTGAGCTACCAAATTACTAAGGATTTGGGTTATGTTAGAAAGGGAGTGCACTGAGGAGCTCGGTGGGAGATTGAATCCAGCAACAATAATTGGTTTACTGAAAGGGATCTTTAATAATACCAGAAAGGAAATCAAAAGTGGCTGGGGAGCTAGAGTTTTGCAGAGGGGTGAACTTTGTGGACTCGTCAACATAAATCACAATTCCTCCTCCTCTCTTTGCTCTGTCCTTTCTATAACATGAATACCCTTGTATTGATATGGCAGAGTCTGGTACTTTAGGGGTTAGCCATGATTCTGTCAGCACAATGACTTTAGGTTTGTAATGGAGGCACCAAGCTTTAAGCTCATCCAGTTTAGGGAGTAAGCTGCAGATGTTACAGTGCACAAAGGAGAGTCCTTTTTTAGTGGGGAGACTAAACGTGGTGTCATCTCTTGGACCAGGGTTGGATTCAACATTTGCCAGGGCAAGCAGCAGAATAAATAGGAATTTGGACACCGTTTTCTTTTTGGAGAATTGTGATTGGAGAGTCTTAAAACTCTTTGTGGGGGTGGGAGGGCTGCATTTTAACACTCTCCACCAGCACTCAGCTGATAAGTTAAAAGACCTGAGTAGGCTATGGTGTATTTGGGTTTCTTTTTCTGCTTGGTGTAATTTGTAGGGTGTATAGGGAGGGAGGGTATATTTAGAGAGAAGGGTGGTAGAAGACGCAGCAAGAGAGGGAAGAACATTTCTAGAAAAAGGGGGAGGGGAGAAGCGGAAGGGGAAAAAAAGCACCAAAACACAACAAAGGCATGGAACCAGGGCTCAAGTCGAGCGGGAACGGTGTTCCCGCACTTCTCCCACAGCGGGAACGCAGCGTTCCCGCTGTGGCCCGAGCCCAAACGCCGCCGCCGCACATTGCCGGCGGCCGCGTGCATCCTGTTAGAACGGCCCACTGACCGGAAGTGGAGCCGCTCGGCTTCACTTCCTGTCAGCGGCGTTGAAGCAGGAAGCACGCGGCTGCCTGCAATGTGCAGCGGCGGCAGCAGCCACAGAAGAAGCAGAGGTGAGCTGGGGACAATATCCATGACACTGGGGGGACAATATCCATGACACTGGGGGGACAATATCCATGAGACCTGGGGGCAATATGCATGAGACCTGGGGGCAATATCCATGAGACCTGGGGCAATTTCCATGAGACCTGGGGCAATTTCCATGAGACCTGGGGCAATATGCATGAGACCTGGGGCAATTTCCATGAGACCTGGGGGCACAATCAATGAGACCTGGGGGCACAATCAATGAGACCTGGGGGCAATTTCCATGAGACCTGGGGCAATTTCCATGACACCTGGGGGGCAATATCCATGAGACCTGGGGGCACAATCAATGAGACCTGGGGGCAATATCCATGAGACCTGGGGCAATATGCATGAGACCTGGGGCAATTTCCATAAGACCTGGGGGCACAATCCATGAGACCTGGGGGCACAATCCATGAGACCTGGGGGCAATATCCATGAGACCTGGGGGGCAATATCCATGAGACCTGGGGGCAATTTCCATGACACCTGGGGGGCAATATGCATGAGACCTGGGGGGCATATCCATGAGACCTGGGGGCACAATCAATGAGACCTGGGGGCAATATCCATGAGACCTGGGGCAATATGCATGAGACCTGGGGCAATATGCATGAGAGCTGGGGGCAATAGCCATGAGACCTGGGGGGCAATATCCATGAGACCTGGGGGTGCAATATCCATGAGACCTGGGGGTGCAATATCCATGAGACCTGGGGGTGCAATATCCATGAGACCTGGGGGGAATATCCATGAGACCTGGGGGGCAATATCCATGAGAGCGGGGGCATTATCCATGAAACCTGGGGGCATTATCCATGAGACCGGGGGGCATTATCCATGAGAGTTGGGGGCATTATCCATGAGAGCTGGGGGGCATTATCCATACGAGCTGGGGGCAATTATATCCATGTGAACTGGGGAAAATATATCCATATAACCAGTGCTGTGCATATTATTCTGGGGGCTCAGTGCTGTGCATAATATTCTGGGCGCTCAGTGCTGTGTATATTATCCTGGGGGCTCAGTGCTGTGTATGTTATTCTGGGGATTCAGCGCTGTGTATATAATTCTGGGGGGGGGTCTGTGCCTGGAGATATATATATATATAATGCGTTAGTTCAGTTGCCACAATCACGAGTATACCTGTACGTAGTGATACCTTTCACTGATCAGTATAGTTTCCAGTTTACACTCTTGAAAGCTTGTCTTTTAAATGTAATGCTAACCCAATAAAAATGGTATCACCACGTACTGCTATACTCGTAATATATATATATTTTCTTCAGGTAATAGGGGTTGTGGAATTCGTGGGTGAGTTCCCTCACTTTTTTTCCCAGGACTTGACCCCTGCATGGAACCGATTAAGGTGAGAAGAATATAGAAGGGAGTCTGGTAGGTGAAGTTCTAAGGTTGCTAGCTGAAAATATCACATTACCAAATTAGTTGGGTATAAATGAAATGAGAACCTTGGGGTGGGATCTAAGTCCAGCTGGGATCTAAAAGCACACAGTTATATTGCCTGGCCCGGGAAGCTGAATTAAAATGTGAGTGCTGCAAAAGAGGAATACAGGGTTACATAGCATCATTGAGGGGCTATAAATTCTCTAGTGCAGTGAATCATGACGGGGGGGGGGGTAGGATGGCAGCAGGGCTCGAGTCGGGCGGGAACGCGCAGGAACGGCGTTCCCGCACTTTTCCCACAGCGGGAACGCTGCGGGAACGCAGCGTTCCCGCTGTGGCCCGAGCCCGAACGCCGCCGCCGCACATTGCCGGCGGCCGGCGTGCTTCCTGTTACGAGGGCCAGCTGACAGGAGGTGGAGCCGCTCGCCTGGCTGTTTCATAGTTCCCAGGCGAGCGGCTGCACTTCCTGTCAGCGGCCACTGAAGCAGGAAGCACGCGGCCGCTGGGCAATGTGGAGAAGCAGCAGCAAAGGTGAGCTGGGGGGGCAGTATCCCTGAGACCTGGGGGGCACTATCCATGAGACCAGGGGGGCACTATCCAGGAGACCAGGGGGGCACTATCCATGAGACCAGAGGGGCACTATCCATGAGAGCTGGGGGGGGCAATATCCATGAGACCAGGGGGGCAATATCCATGAGACCAGGGGGCAATATCCATGAGACCAGGGGGCAATATCCATGAGACCAGGGGGGCAATATCCATGAGACCAGGGGGGCAATATCCATGAGACCTGGGGGCATTATCCATGAGACCTGGGGGCATTATCCATGAGACCTGGGGCATTATCCATGAGACCAGGGGGGCAATATCCATGAGAGCTGGGGCAATATCCATGAGAGCTGGGGCATTATCCATGAGAGCTGGGGCATTATCCATGAGAGCTGGGGGCAATATCCATGAGAGCTGGGGCATTATCCATGAGAGCTGGGGCATTATCCATGAGAGCTGGGGCAATATCCATGAGAGCTGGGGCAATATCCATGAGAGCTGGGGCATTATCCATGAGAGCTGGGGCAATATCCATGAGACCTGGGGCATTATCCATGAGAGCTGGGGCAATATCATGAGAGCTGGGGCATTATCCATGAGAGCTGGGGCATTATCCATGAGAGCTGGGGCATTATCCATGAGAGCTGGGGCAATATACATGAGAGCTGGGGCATTATCCATGAGAGCTGGGCATTATCCATGAGACCAGGGGGCAATATCCATGAGAGCTGGGGCATTATCCATGAGAGCTGGGGCATTATCCATGAGAGCTGGGGCATTATCCATGAGAGCTGGGGCAATATCCATGAGAGCTGGGGCAATATCATGAGAGCTGGGGCAATATCCATGAGAGCTGGGGCATTATCCATGAGAGCTGGGGCAATATCCATGAGACCTGGGGGCATTATCCATGAGAGCTGGGCAATATCCATGAGAGCTGGGGCAATATCCATGAGAGCTGGGGCATTATCCATGAGAGCTGGGGCATTATCCATGAGAGCTGGGGCAATATCCATGAGAGCTGGGGCATTATCCATGAGAGCTGGGGCATTATCCATGAGAGCTGGGGCATTATCCATGAGAGCTGGGGCATTATCCATGAGAGCTGGGGCATTATCCATGAGACCAGGGGGCAATATCCATGAGACCTGGGGCATATCCATGAGACCAGGGGGCAATATCCATGAGAGCTGGGGGGGCAATATCCATGAGACCAGGGGGGCAATATCCATGAGACCAGGGGGCAATATATCCATGAGACCAGGGGGGCAATATCCATGAGACCTGGGGCATTATCCATGAGACCGGGGGCATTATCCATGAGAGCTGGGGCATTATCCATGAGACCAGGGGGCAATATCCATGAGAGCTGGGGCAATATCCATGAGAGCTGGGGCATTATCCATGAGAGCTGGGGCATTATCCATGAGAGCTGGGGCATTATCCATGAGAGCTGGGGCATTATCCATGAGAGCTGGGGCATTATCCATGAGAGCTGGGGCAATATCCATGAGAGCTGGGGGCATTATCCATGAGAGCTGGGGCAATATCCATGAGAGCTGGGGCAATATCCATGAGAGCTGGGGCATTATCCATGAGAGCTGGGGCAATATCCATGAGAGCTGGGGCAATATCCATGAGAGCTGGGGCAATATCCATGAGAGCTGGGGCAATATCCATGAGAGCTGGGGCAATATCCATGAGAGCTGGGGCATTATCCATGAGAGCTGGGGCATTATCCATGAGACCAGGGGGCAATATCCATGAGACCTGGGGCAATATCCATGAGACCTGGGGGGCAATATCCATGAGAGCTGGGGCATTATCCATGAGACCTGGGGCATTATCCATGAGACCTGGGGCATTATCCATGAGACCTGGGGCATTATCCATGAGAGCTGGGGCATTATCCATGAGACCTGGGGCATTATCCATGAGACCTGGGGGCATTATCCATGAGAGCTGGGGCATTATCCATGAGACAGGGGGGCAATATCCATGAGAGCTGGGGCATTATCCATGAGAGCTGGGGCATTATCCATGAGAGCTGGGGCATTATCCATGAGACCAGGGGGCAATATCCATGAGAGCTGGGGCATTATCCATGAGAGCTGGGGCATTATCCATGAGAGCTGGGGCATTATCCATGAGAGCTGGGGCATTATCCATGAGAGCTGGGGCAATATCCATGAGAGCTGGGGCAATATCCATGAGAGCTGGGGCATTATCCATGAGAGCTGGGGCAATATCCATGAGACCTGGGGGCATTATCCATGAGAGCTGGGGCAATATCCATGAGAGCTGGGGCAATTATGATGAGAGCTGGGGCATTATCCATGAGAGCTGGGGCATTATCCATGAGACCAGGGGGCAATATCCATGAGAGCTGGGGCATTATCCATGAGAGCTGGGGCATTATCCATGAGAGCTGGGGCATTATCCATGAGAGCTGGGGCAATATCATGAGAGCTGGGCAATATCCATGAGAGCTGGGGCAATATCCATGAGAGCTGGGGCAATATCCATGAGAGCTGGGGCATTATCCATGAGAGCTGGGGCAATATCCTTGAGACCTGGGGGCATTATCCATGAGAGCTGGGGCAATATCCATGAGAGCTGGGGCAATATCCATGAGAGCTGGGGCATTATCCATGAGAGCTGGGGCATTATCCATGAGAGCTGGGGCATTATCCATGAGAGCTGGGGGCAATATCCATGAGACCAGGGGGCAATATCCATGAGACCTGGGGCATATCCATGAGACCAGGGGGCAATATCCATGAGAGCTGGGGGGGGCAATATCCATGAGAGCTGGGGGGGGCAATATCCATGAGACCAGGGGGGCAATATCCATGAGACCAGGGGGGCAATATCCATGAGACCAGGGGGGCAATATCCATGAGAGCTGGGGCATTATCCATGAGAGCTGGGGCATTATCCATGAGAGCTGGGGCATTATCCATGAGAGCTGGGGCATTATCCATGAGAGCTGGGGCATATCCATGAGACCAGGGGGCAATATCCATGAGAGCTGGGGGGGCAATATCCATGAGAGCTGGGGGGGGCAATATCCATGAGACCAGGGGGGCAATATCCATGAGACCAGGGGGGCAATATCCATGAGACCTGGGGCATTATCCATGAGACCTGGGGGCATTATCCATGAGAGCTGGGGCATTATCCATGAGACCAGGGGGCAATATCCATGAGAGCTGGGGC
Organism: Leptobrachium leishanense; assembly: GCA_009667805.1. NCBI lineage: Eukaryota > Metazoa > Chordata > Amphibia > Anura > Megophryidae > Leptobrachium > Leptobrachium leishanense. Next base: position 78,460,667 of record CM019070.1, on the reverse strand, counting down.
ATTATCCATGAGAGCTGGGGCATTATCCATGAGAGCTGGGGCATTATCCATGAGACCAGGGGGCAATATCCATGAGAGCTGGGGCATTATCCATGAGAGCTGGGCAATATCCATGAGAGCTGGGGCAATATCCATGAGAGCTGGGCATTATCCATGAGAGCTGGGGCATTATCCATGAGAGCTGGGGGCATTATCCATGAGAGCTGGGGCATTATCCATGAGAGCTGGGGCATTATCCATGAGAGCTGGGGCAATATCCATGAGAGCTGGGGCAATATCCATGAGAGCTGGGGCAATATCCATGAGAGCTGGGGCATTATCCATGAGAGCTGGGGCAATATCCATGAGAGCTGGGGCATTATCCATGAGAGCTGGGGCATTATCCATGAGACCAGGGGGCAATATCCATGAGACCTGGGGCAATATCCATGCGACCAGGGGGGCAATATCCATGAGAGCTGGGGCATTATCCATGAGACCTGGGGCATTATCCATGAGACCTGGGGCATTATCCATGAGACCTGGGGGCATTATCCATGAGAGCTGGGCATTATCCATGAGAGCTGGGGCAATATCCATGAGAGCTGGGGCAATATCCATGAGAGCTGGGGCAATATCCATGAGAGCTGGGGCATTATCCATGAGACCTGGGGCATTATCCATGAGACCTGGGGGCATTATCCATGAGAGCTGGGGCATTATCCATGAGACCTGGGGCATTATCCATGAGACCTGGGGGCATTATCCATGAGAGCTGGGGCATTATCCATGAGACCGGGGGCAATATCCATGAGAGCTGGGGCATTATCCATGAGAGCTGGGGCATTATCCATGAGAGCTGGGGCATTATCCATGAGAGCTGGGCATTATCCATGAGACCAGGGGGCAATATCCATGAGAGCTGGGGCATTATCCATGAGAGCTGGGGCAATATCCATGAGAGCTGGGGCAATATCCATGAGAGCTGGGGCATTATTCATGAGAGCTGGGGCAATATCCATGAGAGCTGGGGGCATTATCCATGAGAGCTGGGGCAATATCCATGAGAGCTGGGGCATTATCCATGAGAGCTGGGGCATTATCCATGAGAGCTGGGGCAATATCCATGAGAGCTGGGGCAATATCCATGAGAGCTGGGGCAATATCCATGAGAGCTGGGGCATTATCCATGAGAGCTGGGGCAATATCCATGAGACCAGGGGGGCAATATCCATGAGAGCTGGGGCATTATCCATGAGACCTGGGGCATTATCCATGAGACCTGGGGCATTATCCATGAGACCTGGGGCATTATCCATGAGACCTGGGGCATTATCCATGAGAGCTGGGGCATTATCCATGAGACCTGGGGCATTATCCAAATGAGCTGGGGCAATTATATCCATGTGAACTGGGGAAAATATATCCATATAACCAGTGCTGTGCATATTATTCTTGGGGTTCAGTGCTGTGTATGTTATTCTGGGGGCTCAGTGCTGTGTATATTATCCTGGAGGCTCAGTGCTGTGTGTATATTATTCTTGGGGTTCAGTGCTGTGTATATTATTCTGGGGGCTTAGTGCTGTGTATGTTATTCTGGGGGTTCAGTGTTGTGTATGTTATTCTGGGGGCTCAGTGCTGTGTATGTTATTGTGGGGGCTCAGTGCTGTGTATATTATGTGGGGGCTCAGTGCTGTGTATATTATTCTGGGGGCTCAGCGCTGTGTATATTATTCTGGGGGTTCAGCGCTGTGTATATTATTCTGGGGGCTCAGTGCTGTGTATGTTATTCTGGGGGCTCAGCGCTGTGTATATTATTCTGGGGGCTCAGCGCTGTGTATATTATTCTGGGGGTTCAGCGCTGTGTATATTATTCTGGGGGTTCAGCACTGTGTATATTATTCTGGGGGTCTGTGCCTGGAGATATATATATATTTTCTTCAGGTAATGGGGGTTGTGGAATTCGTGGGTGAGTTCCCTCACTTTTTTTCCCAGGACTTGACCCCTGGATGGCAGGCCCAGGGCAAACTGAGTTAAAAATAGATACATGCAACTGGTAAAAATATGGCAACTATGCAGAGCAAACTGAACTGGTGAAGATATATATAATATTTAACATCTGATACGCTGTATGTAATTATACTTTAAAAATAAACATACAAATTACCATATACAGTGTAAATAAAATGTGCATAGTAAAAATTGAAATTTGAGGTATTAAGCGATGCAAAGCATAGATTCAGTTCACCTTACAGGAGACTTGGGTTGATAAGTCCAACTGGGATCTAAAAACACACAGTTATGGATAGGGATGCACCGATACCACTTCTTTAAGACCGAGTACGAGTACCGATACTTTTATTTTATGTCATGTGATCACTTTTCAATAAGAACAGACCTCATATAAAAATGCCCCCAGCTCACATGTATATATCCCCCCCGGGAAATTATATATATATATATATAGAATGCCCCCAGCTCTCATGGATTTTGCCCCCAGGTCATGGATATTGCCCCCAGCTCATGGATATTGCCCCCAGCTCATGGATATTGCCCCCAGCACATGGATATTGCCCCCAGCACATGGATACTGCCCCAGCAAATGGATATTGCCACAACTCATGGATATTTCCCCAGCACATGGATATTGCCCCCAGCTTTATGGATACTGCCCCCAGCTTTATGGATATTGCCCCAGCTCATGGATACTGCCCCAGCTCATGGATACTGCCCCCAGCTCATGGATATTGCCCCCAGCTCATGGATAATGTCCCCAAGCTCTCATGGATAATGCCCCCAAGCTCTCATGGATATATGCCCCAGCTCATGGATATTGCCTCCCAGCTCAGACCCCAGACCAGACATGGGGCGGCTGTTCGAATGCTCTATCGGCATTCGGACAGCCGCCCCTGGAGCTCTCCGGCATACTTACCTTCCTGAGCGACGCCGACAAAGTCTTCACGCGTGCGCTCGTTGAAGGACCCCAGCCGCGTTCACGTGGGACTCCCACGTGATCGCGGCTGGGGTCCTTCAACGTGCGGAAGCGCAGAAACTTTCCCGGCATCGCTCAGGAAGGTAAGTATGCCGGAGAGCTCCAGCAGAGTACCACAGTAATAAATCCCACAGTAATATGCAGTGTGTATGAGCATATCAGAGATTCGCAGCAATAAAAACTACAGTAATATACAGAGTGTATGAGCGTATCACAGAGCTCCACAGCAATAAAACTCAGCAATGTGCATTGTGTATCAGAGAATCCACAGTAATAAAACTCAGCAGTATGCAGTAGGGGTCGACCGATTATCGGATCTGCCGATATTTTGGGCTGATATTTAAAAAAAAAAAGTAACTTATCGGTATCGATGTTAAAGTCCCCGATATTGCCGATTCGTACTTGCCGCTCCACAGCGCGCGCCAGTCACTGCGAAGCGCATGCGATGCTCTCGTTCCTTTGCAGGAGAAGCCGACCAACGAGGAGCTGCGCCACCCACCACATGGTCCTCCTCGCGTCAGCACTCGGCATATCCGGAAACCCTGCATGCGGATCTCGGAGAGAGCATGGTAAGACCCGGTCACCACCCCCTGAAATGTGCTGGCTGCCTGTTCCTGTTGCAATTACAGCCAGGGAAGAGGAGGATAAGCAGGCGGCTGCCGCTGGGGCAAAATAATATCCATAATGAGCTGGGGCAAAATAATATCCATAATGAGCTGGGGCAAAATAATATCCATAATGAGCTGGGGCAAAATAATATCCATAATGAGCTGGGGCAAAATAATATTCATAATGAGCTGGGGCAAAATAATATCCATATGAGCTGCGCAGAATAATATCCATAATGAGCTGGGGCAAAATAATATCCATATGAGCTGGGGAAAAATAATATCCATAATGAGCTGGGGCAAAATAATATCCATAATGAGCTGGGGCAAAATAATATCCATAATGAGCTGGGGCAATATAATATCCATAATGAGCTGGGGCAATATAATATCCATAATGAGCTGGGCAATATAATATCCATATGAGCTGCGCAGAATAATATCCATAATGAGATGGGGCAATATTATATCCATGAGCTGGATTTCAAAAATTTAAGCGCACAGAATATCGGCCCCTGATATCGGTTATCAGCCTGAGAGACGGCCGATTATCGGTATCGGCCTGGAAAAAACCATATCGGTCTATCAGAGAATCCACAGCAATAAAACTCAGCAGTAATGTGCAGTGTGTATCAGAGAATCCACAGCAATAAAACTCAGCAGTAATGTGCAGTATCACAGAATCCACAGCAATAAAACTCAGCAGTAACATGCAGTATCAGAGAATCCACAGCAATAAAACTCAGCAGTAATGTGCAGTATCAGAGAATCCACAGCAATAAAACTCAGCAGTAATGTGCAGTATCAGAGAATCCACAGCAATAAAACTCAGCAGTAATGTGCAGTGTGTATCAGAGAATCCACAGCAATAAAACTTGTGTATAAATATTTTAAATACACTATTAAAAATATTTTAATATATAAAAATTGCCCCCTCTCCTGCTTAACTTTTCTTTTTGTGCTTGCAGGGAGGGGGTTGAATATGAATCAATGGTGGTCCAGTGGCACGGGGGGGGGGTCGAGGAGGGGGAACCCGGCTGGCCGCATCCGATGGATAGCCGCCGGAACCCCTCATCTCCGCAGGCCTGGCGGCATCCTCAGCTTCCCTGGTGGTTCCTGTGGTTTGTGGGGTGCTGCACTGTGATCTGCGCGTAGCGCACAGACCACAGAGCATGTCCCAAACTGACACGAGCGGCCGGCGAGCGCTGATGACCTGTCACCTGACCGCCGGCGCTTACTGACTGTGTCAGAGCGCCGGCGGTCAGGCGACAGGTCATCAGCGATCGCCGGCCGCTCATGTCAGTGTGGGACGTGCTCTGCGGTCTGTGTGCTACGCGCAGATCACAGTGCACCACCCCACAAACCACAGGGACCACCTGGGAAGCGGAGGCTGCCGCCAGGCCTGCGGAGATGAGGGGTCCCGGCGGCTATCCATCGGATGCCCAGGCCCAGGCACACCCCGCACACCCCGTGTGCACGGCTATGACTCGGGGTCTGATACTGGCTAATTACTGGGGGTCTCTGATACTGGCTAATTACTGGGGGTCTCTGATACTGGCTAATTACTGGGGTCTGATACTGGCTAATTACTTGGGGTGTCTGATACTGGCTTATCACTGGGGTCTGATACTGGCTAATTACTGGGGGTCTGATACTGGCTAATTAATGGGGGTGTCTGATACTGGCTAATTACTGGAGGTGTCTGATACTGGCTTATCACTGGGGTCTGATACTGGCTAATTACTGGGGGTGTCTGATACAGGCTAATTACTGGGGGTCATACAGGCTAATTACTGGGTTGTCTGATACTGGCTAATTACTGGGGGTCTGATACTGGCTAATTACTGGGTTCTGATACTGGCTAATTACTGGGGGTCTGATACTGGCTAATTACTGGGGGTCTCTGATACTGGCTAATTACTGGGGGTCTGATACTGGCTAATTACTGGGGGTCTCTGATACTGGCTGGTTAATTACTGGGGGTCCCTGATACTGGCTAATTACGGGGTTCCGATACTGGCTAATTACTCGGGGTCTGATACTGGTTAATTACTGGGGTTCTGATACTGGCTGGCTAATTACTGATACTGGGGGTCTGATATCTGGGGCCCGTGTGGAGGGGGGGTCTTGAAGGCAGGGGCCTACTTGCACGCCCTTCTGACTTCAATGGCCCGCCTCGGCCTCTCCCCACAGCCGACGAGGGGGGCCTTCATGGATTCTTGCCCCGGGGCGCCTGAGGTTTCTAGTTACGCCTCTTCCCCATAACCTGCCCGTGAAGTGGCGGATTTGTAAGATGTATAGAAACATTTAAAAAGAAAAAAATGACATTTCAAATGATGGTAAATGGTTTTCCTTTAATCTATTCATAAACAACTGCTTGGGGCCGCAGCCTGTATGAAAAGAGACGACGTGTTAGGACACGCAGAACAAGTTTAGTGATTTTTTGGGCTAAATTATGGTGAAACTTATGCAGGCTTTGGATGAACGTAACAACAGGTGCATTCAAATTGGACCTTTGGTGCCAGCTAGTGCCTTCACACCCTAACCCCTTTGAGGTATTGTGGAAGAGTGCAGGGGCGGACCCTGCCGTCAAATATTACAATGATATGAATTTGGTACACGCGTCAGTGCACCCAAATATTGGGCCCTTGGTGCCAGGTAGTGCCTCACACCGTAACCCCTCTGAGGTATTGTGGAAGAGTACAGTGGTGGAGGTTTTGGGAATGCAGAAGAGATCCCCGATCTATTCAGTTACATCACCATCAGGGGAGTGATAGCTGCTGATCCAGGACTGATTCGTTTTTATAAATGTCAGCCTTTCTACAGAGTCGGTGGACAGATGCACTCTTTTGTCTGTGACAAAACCTCCAGCGGCACTGAACGTCCTTTCAGAAAGCACGCTGGATGAAGGGCAACCTAGTAGCTTCATAGCAGATTGGATCACTGGCCAGAACTTAGCCAATCTCAACACCCAGTAAGCCAGTGGATCATCTGCTGGAAAGGTATCCAGGTCTGCGCTTGCCCCTAGGTAGTCCTGCACCATACGGTGAAGACGCTGGCAATGGGTGCCTACATTTGATGTCCCTGGGCGTCGGGGACTAAAACAATTGCAAAAGGCATCAGTCAAGCGGCCCCCTTCACCGCTCTTCCTCTGATCAACCGCAGCCTCAGAAGCACCTGTGTCATCACTTGGTAACCTACCAGTGCCTGGAAAGGCGTTACACAAGTGTCGCTTTAGAGCGTCCTCAAGTTGTTTCATCCTGTCCTCCCTCTGTGAGGGCAGGATGAGCTCTGCAACCTTACCCTTGTATTGTGGATCAAGATGGGGTTGCCAACCAGTAATGATCCCTTTCCTTGATAGCACGAGTCCTGGGGTCCTTTAGCAGGCTTTGCAGGATAAGGGAGCCCATGCAGCGTAGGTTGGAGGTGGCATTAGCTTCCGAGTGTTCCTGGTTGCTGAGGATGACCGTATCGTGCACTACCTCCTCCCAGCCACGTACTAGTCCTTGGGTTTCTGCGAACACAAAACCCTCCCTTGTGGAATCCCCACCTTCAATGCCCCACAACTTAACTATTCCGACTCCTCCGACTCCTCATCCTCCTCCTGTCTGATCTGAGGACCCGCAGGAATGCTGTCTGCATAAAGACTGGGGCCTTGAGAGCTAGGGAAGTCCTCCTCTTCCTCCCGCTGCTCTGCCTCTAGTACCACATCTATAATTCCCCGCAGAGTGCGCTCCACTCAAATTTTTACCACTTTTGCTCATGTTTAAACGCGATTTGAAGCCATGGGAAATGTTTGAGCAACAACGAGTGGGAAAAATTACGATCTTAACGCAAACGTTAACGCTCTCTTGCATTAACATTTGCTGCGTCGTTCACCGCATATTTGTAACGATTCCCCAGGACAGACCTGGTAGGATCCCTGGTAACAGACCACTAACCCCCGATCCTTAGGATGGTCGGGACTCGGGACCACTAAGCCTAACCTCTAGCAGCCACACAGGCCAGGGAGACAGCACCAACAATATACACCACAGACTGAGATCAATATATCTTTGTACTGCGCTATAGTATATGGCAGGATGGAAGCACACCAGCAGTAACAAGCAGCAGAATATACCAGACAGGGGCGCAGAGTGAGAGTAGTTCTTATAAAAAAAACGGATCAGCAACGTTTAGGCACTTGTACTGCGCTACTGTATATGGTGAGAATTGGCGCACACCAGTAGCAACAGGAGGCAAACAGAACAGGCAGGGAGTACACAGAGAGAATAGTCAAATGGCAGGCAAAGCTGGCAACAGATCGGGTCCTCAGAACAAGCAGGGTAAGTAACAAGTATACAAACTGATTCGGTAAGCTAGCGATGCGGGAATGAAACTCCACGGCAAGGCGAGGTGTAAACACGCGCTCCTGATTTAAAGGTCCCGGCGGCTCCACGTCATCACGCCGTGCCCTGCCCCCTGATCACTCACAGCTGCGCCGGGTGCCACCGGAGCTCCTGGCATTCGGCCAGCTGGTGGCACCATGCGTCCGGGGCCCCCCGATCGCCACCTGGGGTCCTGGATGTCACAATATTACAATCCAAACGCAAACGGGTTAAGTAACCAAATTTGTAAGAAGAAGAATTAATGCCGCATATGAATCCTCACACTGCCGGGCAGCACCTCTACAGTCTGACGCTAGCTTTAACCGGCACGCTGTGTGCAGCTTCTGAGAAGATACGCTATTAGTGTAGCGAGGAAGCAGGCTGCGCATTTTGCATCGCTCCCTCTACACTAATAGCGTATCTTCTCAGAAGCTGCACACAGCACGCCGGTGTATTCAGCGTCTAACAGCGTGGGAGACGGGAGGCTGCGCTTGTTGGTGGATCCAGGAATCAGGTGAGTGTTAGAAAGAAAGAAAAAAAAAGTTTTATTTTATGTTCCTTGGGACATAAAAAAATAAAATCCGAGGACATTTTTAAAAGAAACGTGTCGCCTTACCTTAGCCTGGTGGTCAGTCAGTGGAGGCTCCCTGGATCCTGGTTGGGGGGGGGGGGGGATCTGCCATGGCCGCAGGTGCAGTGGCTCCCTCCCTGCGCCACCTCTCGACCACATGCACCCGGCCGGCCGGCCTGCCCGCACAGTCGCAGCTCTGTCATCCGGCGGCCGCATGCTCCTCAAAGAATCCTTGGGAAACCCCGGCGGGCTGCCCTTTACAGTGCCTGATTAGAGGGCCTCGTCTGCCTGATGTTTTAGCAACAAGATTGTTTTATCCCATAGGCTTCAATGTTAAAAATATTTCCATTTTAATTCAATATCTAATAAACCGTTGCTTATAATATTCTGCAGTAAAGAGTCTCTTTATTTTTAGATTTTTTAGTATTAAGCATTTTTCCAAAAAAAAAAAGATTTTTTTTTTTTTTTTTTACTTTTTGCGAACGGCCTGAAAAGTTTGAAGTTCGTGAACTTTCAAACGGCCAATGTTCGATGCCCCACATGCTACCTCTGCTAACCCTTACCAGTGTGGAACTACAGTCCTCTAGGACAGGAATCTTAACCCTTTCGCTGCTGAGGCATTTCACGCCTGTGTGCTGAGCTCATTTTTACTGGTTTCGCTCATCATGTTTAACCGCGTTTTGTAGCCTTATTTTATTAAATGGCCCTGACATATTCTATATCGTTCTTTCCGGCAGACTCGGCAGATTCATAATATATGATTATTATATGTATACGTCATGTCCTGTCTGTATATTATAAGAAAATTGCAATACGATTTTAATTTTCAATAATTTACAATGTGTAAAGTGTTTTTTTTTTCACATTTTAACATGCAAGCATTTGCGGTTATATTTTGTATGGGTTGCGCTTGTTAAAAAAATTAGAAATGGGTCTCGTTACATTTTTTTTGGGGGAAAATTACGCGATTTTTACCAAACGCACCCCATACAAATATAGTTAATGCAGCAATAATGTGACAATGATGCTGCTTTAACAAAAAAAAACTTATAAACATTTTTTTATTTATTTTTATTTTATTTTTTAATAACTTTTACATGGTCATGTTTGGTATCGTTGGAAAGGCCATGCCATGGCCAATCCAACATTAACCCCTAGTTGCCACGGATCGGGAGATAGGGGCTTCCAATGAACCCCCTATCTCCACCATTGGTGGCAACTAGGGTTTAACTCCAGGACTGACATCATCGCGCTATGCACGATGACGCCAGTCGTCAGGGGGAGTTCCCGGAAGCTCCGGGAGAGGATCACGATTCGGCGCTTTTCGGCGCCGAATCGTGATCCGGCACCCAAGGGGTTAAAGCCAGGCACCGTTTGGAAGGGCAGGCTGTGCCCTTCCAAACCGTGCCTGGCTTTGATAGCTGGCACCCGGCAATCAGGAGGGAGAGAGGTCCCCCAGGGCCGGCCCAAGCCACTGTGCTGCCTGGAGCGAAGGAGGAAATGCTGCCCCCCCCCGAAAAAAACCACAAACACGTGAAATGTATGAGTGCCTCACAGAGCTCCACAGCAATAAACCGCACAGCAATGTGCGGTGTGTATGAGCGTTTCAGAGCCCCAGACCAGCTCACGCATGGATATATTGCCCCAGACCAGCTCACGGATGGTTATATTTGCCCCCCAGCTCATATGGGTATATTTGCCCCCCAGCTCCTGTCTGCTCCCCCTCGAGAAGATTCTGCTTGTGGCCGCGTGTTTTTCCCTCCTACGTGCGGCCACCAGCATGAATATCTGCCGCTCACCTGGGGTTCTATACACCAGCCAGCCTCGATCTCGCAGCTGCACTGGGGGCCGGGGCCACCACCACACCGCACCCCCCAGCACATACCTGGCAGCTGGTGAGTAAGCTGGCTGGTCCAGGGCCCAGCCTGCCACGCGTCTGGATCCCGCGCTCCCGTCTGGACGCATGCGTGCAGAGGGGGCGCGGTCACACCACTGCCTCATTGTATTAATGCGCCGGCACGCCATAGGTGCTGCCGCAGTGCCAGCGCTGACAAATAGTGCAGCGGCGTTGGCGGGGCAGCACAAAAATTTGTCGCTGGCAAATTTTCTGCACCTGGAGCAAGTGCTCCACTTTGCTCCATCGTCGGGCCGGCCCTGCTCCCCCTCCCTTTCAGGCACCTTCTCCGCACTCACGGGGGGGGGCTGAAATAGATGTCATCGTGCCAGCGGTCTATCTTCCCCCCCGGAGTGCCGGGCTGAGATCCAAGATGTCAGCCCGCACCGGGGGGGCCAGCAATCGGCCGCTCAGCGCATCCATTGCACAGGAGGTGCACTTGGCAGGACGCACTGAGCGCATCCTTAGCAGCCAAGTGGTTAAACTCTATTGAGCGGCACCCCCCCCAATGTTTATTGCCTACAATTCCACTAATTCTTTGAATGCAATAAATGGCCAGAGCATTGTGGAAGGTATAGTTCAGAGACACCTGTGGTGCCAGAATTTGGAGATCCTGGACACAGAAACAGTGAGCGTTATGAGACTGGGCCTCACCCCCACCTCCATGAATGGACTCTGGAGGAAGGATAGCAGGTGTGTGGGTGGGGAGGGGGGGATAAAAGTAGCACAAAATGTACACTCCTACCATGCACGTTTTCATCACCAACCACACTCTTCAGAAATGTATGGTTAACTCCTTAGTGACCGCAGACGTACCATGTACGTCACGGCCGCGGGTCTCTTTTAGGCTAGGGTCAGACTGAGGCAGTGCGAACGCGCGTGCAGGCACACTTAATCACGGCCGTGCTAGCAGCAAATGACGGGCAATGACGGCCAATATACGAAGTACGGTCGCACAAAAGTCCGGCTGCGCAACGCAAGTGGCAAACGAACGCATTTTGTCGAACGTAAAACCGCTAGTACGGTTGTACAGAGTGCGCTGCGTCCGCTAGCGGCGTGTGTGCGTGATTTGGAGATGTCAGACACTGCTAATGTCCGGCCAACATAACGTCCAGATGCACAAAGTGTTTTATTGATGATCCGTACAAAATCACGGACGCAAATGCGCATAGTATGACCGCTATCGCGTACTCCGTGAAAAAATGCGTCCATTCGTTCGAACGCACTTTTTCACAGACAACGTGAAAATGCGTTCGTCTGACCCTAGCCTTAGACCCGCTGACGTACATGGTACGTCCTGCGGTCTTTTGAGCGCTGGAAGCGATCGGATCACTTCCAGCAGCTCAAACACCATTGCAGGCTGCCTGGGAGTCCAGGCATCCGTGCAATGGCGGTTAGAAGTGCCGGGGCCCCTTGTGATCGCTCCCCAGGAGCGCTCAACATCCGGTTTGACCGGAAAGGTGCCCCGCACTTCTAGAGAGCGCTGGAAGCGATCGGATCGCTTCCAGCAGCTCCAGGGCCATTGCACGCTGCCTGGGAGTCCAGGCATCCATGCAATGGCGGACAGAAGTGCCGGGGCATCTTGTGATCGCTCCCCGGGAGCGATCAACAACCGGTTTGACCGGAAAGGTGCCCCGCACTTCTACAGAGCGCTGGAAGCGATCGGTATCGCTTCCAGCTGCTCTGAGTATATTGCAGGGATGCCTCGACATATATGGTTAACTGCCGCCAGTCCGTCTGTGATCGCTCCCCCCGAGCGATCACTTCCGGTAGCGGCAGGAAGTACTGAGTGCCACGAGGTATCGTGGCACTCAGTACAAAAACGATCACATGAGTGATCAGGTGCTCTGCTGGGTGCCTCGAGGGATCAAGGCACCCAGCAGACTAAAAAAAGTGTAAAAAAAGAAAAATAAATAAATAAAAATGAGTAAAATAAAATAAAAGTGACAGCCAAGATGGCTCTGCCCTTCTAAGGGCAGGGTCATCTTGGGGCTGTGTGGGATGTTCCTAGCCTGCCTCATCAGAGAGGCAGGCTAGCAACATCCAATCAAAAGTTATAAAAAAATCTAAATAAAATTTCTAATTTGTCAGGTCAGGTCAATATTTTGTAAATATTGGCCGTGACCTCTGTGATTCTCCCTCCCTCTCCTCACTTGTGTTTTGGTGAGCGAGAGAGAGACCAGATTTGACAGGTTAGAGATTTTAGGTAGATTTAGTGAGATTAGAAAAATTGAGGCAGATTTAGAGAGATTTTAGGGAGATTTAGAACAATTGAGGCAGGTTTAGAGGGATTTAGAGAGATTTAGGTGTTTATTTGTATTTTCTTGTGAAACCCAACGGTTCTTTTGAGAACCAATAATCTATTATATATAATGTCTGAGAGGGTGTACAGCGCCGAGGAGGCATATGCCATCCTGGCGTCAGAATCTGAGGCATCTGCGTCAGACTCCGACACAGATTTTGACCCCGCTAACTGCTCAGAGACATCGCTAGATACATCATCTACGCTGGCTGATGTATCTCCTAGTGATGTTTCTGATGCAGATCCTGGGCCACCACCTGCCAGCAGGAGACGCACAGCTCCAGCTGAGGAGTGGGTAGTGCCTCATCGCCAGAGGCCAGATATCCCTCCTTTCACGGCAAATCCTGGCATCAATATTGATGTTGCAGGATTTACCGCCACACAGTTTTTGCAGGTGTTTATGGGGGATGATTTGTTGGGCCACATGTTGCCCAATCAAATCTGTATGCCCATCAGCATTGTGCTGCGAAGCCAGACTCCTACTGGCAAGGCAGCAATGGACCCGGTAGATGTGCCAGAATTTCTGAAATTCTGGGCACTTACTATGCTGATGGGCATCATAAAGAAGCCCTCAATTCGCTCCTACTGGAGCAGTAGCCCCATCTGCTCTACCCCCATTTACCCCCAATCAATGTCACATAGAAGGTATGAAAACATTTTGCGTTTCATGCACTTCAGTGACAACAGCCTGTGCCCCCCTAGAGAGCATCCCCAGTTTGACAGGCTGTATAAAATCCGCCCCCTGATTACCCACTTCGCCGCCAGGTTTGCAGAGGCTTATACACCTGGAAGGAATATCTGCGTGGATGAATCCCTAATGAAATACAAGGGAAGGCTGGGATTCAAGCAGTATATTCCTTCCAAACGCTCCAGGTATGGAGTGAAGGTGTATAAGCTCTGTGACAGCGAGAGTGGGTATACTCAGGCCTTCCGGTGTACGAGGGAAAGGATAGTAGCCTTGACCCTCCAGGTTGCCCAGAACACATGGGAACCAGTGGCAAGATTGTGTGGGACCTACTTTTTCCCCTGATGAACAAAGGGTACCACTTGTATGTTGATAATTTTTATACGAGTGTCCCTTTGTTCAAGCTGCTGTATTGTTTTGATACAGCAGCATGCGGTACTGTTCGCAAGAACCACGTAGGTTTCCCAGCACAGCTTGTCCGCACCCGGTTAAAAAGGGGGGAGACCTCAGCTCTGCGCCAAGAGGAGCTGTTGGCGGTCAAGTACAGAGACAAGAAGGATGTATACCTTCTATCCACCATCCACACTGAGAGGTCTGTGGAGGTCTCTGTACGTGGCAGAGCTGAGCGCATCAGGAAGCCAGTGTGCATCAAAGCCTATAACCGGCATATGGGTGGGGTTGATCTGGTAGATCAGCTGCTCCAGCCCTACCAGATTATGTGGAAGTCAAGGGCCTGGTACAAAAAGGTTGCAATTACCTGATGCAAATTGCAACCCACAATGCCTTTTTTGCTCTGCAAAAAGGCAAACCCCGGAGTGACGCTGTCCTTTTTACAGTTTCAGCTCCAGGTCATTTCGGGGTTTTTGTACCAGGATGCACCTGCTCCCCGGGCGGTGATGGGGGACAGAGTTGGGGCTACACATTTTATTTTTAAAATCCCCCCTACTGAGGGCAAACAGAAACCCCAAAAAAGATGCAGGGTGTGTTTCAAGAGGGGGCAGAGGAGAGACACAATCTTTTACTGCCCAGAATGCCCTGGACAGCCCGGTCTGTGTCTTGGGGACTGTTTCAAGATATATCACACTGTGCGTGATCTGTGATTTTTTATTCCTTTCTATTTTTTCTTATACTCTAGTTAGTTAGTTCAGTTTAGTTTTTTTTTTCTTTTACTGCACCAGACTTTTACATTTTATTCCTACATTTTTATGTTCTACAATTGGTGCTGTATTTTGCCAAAATCTTTGCACACCTATGCATGGGGGGCATGGGTGTACTCAGGAGACCTTGCAGAAAACAACCTGGAGAGTTTTCATGCAGTAACCAACAACAGTGTCTCCTAAATCACAGTCCAAATCTAATGTTGGCGTAAAATCTGAAAATTGAAAAATTACCGCCACACACCTTCTCAAATGTTTTGGGCTAAAACCGTTGCATCCATGGCATCAAAGCACTCCATATGCAATACCTTGGGTGTCAACATAACAAATATAAACAATTTTCTGGCAATATTCAAACTGGGGTATGCGGTAGACCCAAAACCAAAGCTAGGCCTAGCTGAAGAAATAATCTCAATTTCAACTCCAATGACAAAGTCATAAAAATTGTATTTGAACCTTCCCAAAATCCTGGCAAACCTATGCATGGGGGGCATGGGTGTACTCAGGAGACCTTGCACAAAACAACCTGGAGAGTTTTCATGCAGTAACAAACACAGTGTCTCCTAAATCACAGTCCAAAACTGATGTGGGTGTGAAAATGAAAAATGACCTCCAAACAGTATCCAATTTGTTTGGAGCAAACGGTTGCATCCATGGCATAAAAACACTCCATTTACAATACTTTGGGGTGTTAGCTTACCAAATATATGCACGTTCATAAATTGGGGTATGTAAAAAGGCCCCTAAAAAGAAGATAAGGAAAGAAGATATGTCAAATTAGAAAAATGACAAGCACATGTCAAAAGATTGGCGTAGCACCCCAAAAACAACAGAACAAATCTATATATGGGTGGTATCACTTTACTCAGAAGATGTTGCTGAACATATTTTGGGGTGTTTTTTGGCAGTAACCCATAACTGGATTTGACAATTCACGCCTAAAGTACAATGTGTGTGAAAAAATAACCCAAAAAGTGACTACCTGAAAGTTTGACATAGAGCTAATGCATGGAAAGTGTTAAAATACAACTCTTTGAAGTACCCTAGGGTGTGCCCTTTCTAAAAATATTTGGTTTGATGGGGTAAATTACTTTGGCCGGCTTCAAAAATGTCCCAAATAGGACATGGGTGCATGATGACGAAATGTGAAAATTCCAAGTTGGAAAACTGAAATGCGCACTCCCCAAATAAGGCCTATTAGCCCCCAAATGACCCGACATACCTATACATGGGTGGTAATAAATTACTCAGAAGATGTTGCTGAACATATTTTGGGGTGTTTTTTGGCAGTAACCCATAACTGGATTTGACAATTCACGCCTAAAGTACAAATGGTGTGAAAAAATAACACAAAAAGTGACTACCTGAAAGTTTGACATAGAGCTAGTGCATGGAAAGTGTTAAAATACAACACTTTGAAGCACCCTAGGGTGTGCCCTTTCTAAAATATATGGTTTGATGGGGTAAATTACTTTGGCCGGCTTCAAAAATGTCCCAAATAGGACATGGGTGCATGATGACGAAATGTGAAAATTCAAGTTGGAAAACTGAAATGCGCACCCCCCAAATAAGGCCTATTAGCCCCCAAATGACCCGACATACCTATACATGGTGGTATCAATTTACTCAGAAGATGTTGCTGAACATATTTTGGGGTGCTTTTTGGCAGTAAACCTTAAAGTTCACAGTACATGTACTCTTAATTGTATAAAAAAAAAAAAAAAAAATCACCAAAACTTTTTTTTTCTCAAACTTTGGCATAGATTTGTGGTAAAATGGTTGCATGGAAAGAGTCAAAATACCCCAAGTTTAATACCTTGATTTGTGTACTTTAAAAAAATATGTATATGTGGAGGTTATTCAGGAATTAGTGACAGATATCAGTGTTACAATGTCACTATGACTACTTTTAAAAGTAAACCCTTTGTAATGGCAAAGTGCTACTTTCACTTATTTTTGCATAAGATAAGGAGCAAAGCGAGGAATATGTAAACATTGGGTATTGCTAAACTCAGAACTAAATTTAGAAACTACTAAGGAATTATTTTTTTTGACGGTTGTTGATACATAAGAAATTTTGGGGGTCAAAGTTCAAAAAAGTGGTGTTTTTTCAATTTTTTTGTCATATTTCACAATGTTTTTTATAGTAAATTATATGAAATGATGAAAAAAATGGTATCTTTAGAAAGTCCATTTAATGACGAGAAAACCAGTGTAAAATATGTGTGGGTTGCATAAACGAGTAAGAGGAAAATTTGACGTAAACACAAACAGCACAGAAACATAAAAACAGCAGCGGTCACTAAAGGACGGATTTGTGTAAAACCGCCCGGTCACTAAGGGGTTAAAGGAACACTACTAAAAATTAGGGTCTGTTTCTTGTCCTTAAAGAATTGGACAGAAGCTGCTGACAGTCTCTGCCCAATTATTTTTATATTTTATTTTGCCCAATTTTACATTTTGTCCCTCGCTGCGCGCAGCTCCTCCTCTTTAGCTCATGGACTCCTGTACCCAGAGTCTATCCTGCGCACTTTGCGCTACTTACGTAGGAAATGTAAATTGTGCACCGCAACAGGAATTTTGCGTCACAAATCCTGTAGCGCCTGCACATAATGACAGAGCAAAGCTGGGCGCATGCGCGATCCATCGCAGCCTCTTAGACCGATCGCTGAGACCAAACATTAGTGATGTCGGCATGCTCGCTGCGTGCCAAACGTCACTAGTAACAGTAAATTTAAATTTCCGTGCTGCTGGTGACAGTTGGCGGAGGAAACCCAAGTTTTAGCAAAAATGGGAGAGAAGAGGGGGGCACTCATCACATCCTGCCCCTTTTAAAAATATAAAATTAGTCAGGCTGGCGAATCCCGCACGTGCCGCGGCCTACCGAGTGGAACAGGTACTACCCCCAACCAGCCGGACGAAACCTGCCCTTTTCCTGCGCCCTGTGTCTCGGACTACCTCGCGGAGGAGGGGGCCGCACGCCGTTGCGACCCCCACCGTGGGCGGCGGGGGAGTAACCCCTCAATTGATACCGACGGGGGGATACCCTGACCCGGACCGCGCAACCCTTCCCCACGTGGTCGGGCGGGGCGCCCCCTTCGTTCTGTCCTCCCTGCAGCCCGGTGGACCACTATCATTTGACCTCACTGCGGGTGGGAGAGATCCCCCGCTTCTGACAGGTGCGACCTCCACAAAATTTCTGGACACTACTCCCCACGTGCCTGTTAAGGGAGAGGGGGACTTTTTGTTGACCTCTAGGAGGCCCACTGATCCTATACTTTCAATTTTTACGGTGACCCCTAGGAGACCCTATACCCACGCATATTCAATTTTTCTGGTGGGCCCTGCGCAGCCCACCGCCTCACAACATAAATTTTTTTTGAGAATTTTTTCTGGACACTCTCCGCTGTCTAAACAGTATAATTTTTCTGGAAACTCTCCGCTGTCTATACAGTATAATTTTTCTGGAAACTCTCCGCTGTCTATACAGTATAATTTTTCTGGACACTCTCCGCTGTCTATACAGTATAATTTTTCTGGACACTCTCCGCTGTCTATACAGTATAATTTTTCTGGACACTCTCCGCTGTCTATACAGTATAATTTTTCTGGACACTCTCCGCTGTCTATACAGTATAATTTTTCTGGACACTCTCCGCTGTCTATACAGTATAATTTTTCTGGACACTCTCCGCTGTCTATACAGTATAATTTTTCTGGACACTCTCCGCTGTCTATACAGTATAATTTTTCTGGACACTCTCCGCTGTCTATACAGTATAATTTTTCTGGACACTCTCCGCTGTCTATACAGTATAATTTTTCGGGAAACTCTCCGCTGTCTATACAGTATAATTTTTCTGGACACTCTCCGCTGTCTATACAGTATAATTTTTCTGGACACTCACCGCTGTCTATACATTATAATTTTTCTGGACACTCTCCGCTGTCGATACATTATAAGTTTTCTGGAAACTCTGCACTGTCTATACATTAGAATTTTACTGGACACTCTCCGCTGACTATACTGGAGAAACAGTGCAAGTCACTAAGGTGAAAAACGCATATCACAATTTTTCTTGGCTCCCCGTCTTGGAGGCCCACGTGTTAATCTTTTTTTAGACTCTGCGTCAAGCTCAGTAATTTTTTCTTTTGGGTTGCTGTCCTGACTTTCCATTCGGTGAGGATAGAGGCACCCCATACATTTAAATTGCCCACAATTACAATTTTTCTGGACACTCCACACAATCAGCGAGTTATAATTTCTCTGGACACTCTGCACTATCTGCGTTTTTTCAAACTTTCTGGACACTACTAGATCTGATAACTCCCGTCACCATGGACAAATTTATTGCTTCAACGTCTAAATCCTCCAGACGGCAAACGACCAAAGGACAGGGAAAGAGTGCCCTTGCGCAGGCCAGATCTCCGGCCCACTCGACTTCGGACCTGGGTAGCGCTCCGTCTAGCCCACAATTGGCGCTTACACCTACGCCCGTAACCACCGCTCAAATGGCTGAGTTTACAGCCATACTATCGCCACTACTGGATGAAAAACTGGGCCGTCTCTCAGCATCCCTCGAGCTGGCGCTTTCCCAACTTACCTCTCAAGCCCAACGTTTGACGGAGGTAGAGGACAGAGTGTCTACATTGGAGGATGGGCTTACTCCTCTTCAAACAACTGTGGACTCTCATGACTCCTTGCTTTCCACCTTACTGGACAAAATCGATGACCTCGAAAACAGAAGCCGCAGAAATAATTTACGCATTGTGGGGCTCCCTGAGACCGTGAAAGGCCCGCAACTTCAACACTTTGTCAGTACTTGGCTTCCCGCCGCCTTGGGCATCGCTACCAATGTACCACTGGTGGTTGAGCGAGTCCACAGATTGGGGCCTGATCTCTCCCCATCGTTGACCCGCCCTCGCACGGTCATATTTAAATTGCTCAACTTCATGGATAAAACCAACATTCTACAAGCGTACAGAAAAGCCGGCGCTTTGGATTATCAGGGAACTACATTGCGTCTTTTCCAGGACTTTTCGGCGTCTTTAGCTGTCCGTAGGGCGTTTGCCCCTGTCTGTACAAAACTGGCGGCGGCCAACATCAGATTCACCCTACAATATCCGGCGCGTCTTCGAGTGCACCTTCACGGTCAGGTTACGTTCTACGACACACCGTTCGACGCTGCGGCGATCTTGGGAGATGGATCGGACCAGCAGCAACGACGCCAATCTACACCTCCCCAATGATGGTTGCGAAAGCTGTGTCATGGATATACCACGAACATTAACATCCACTAATGTTGGTTTGCGTTTTTCTTTATTGTGTTCTTATAGTAGTTTGCGATTTCTCTATGTGCTACACAGACAACTCCACCACTCAGCGACGTGTCATTGGACAAAATTGTAATGGAGGTGAGGGACTTACACTCCCCAAACGGAGCCTTTTGATTTTCTTCTGTTATATGGTTCATATTTTTTCTGTTAGATACATGATTACTTTGTTGTTTATAGTTAAAATGTCTTGGTTCGCTCTTCTACTGATACACCTATGGATATTGACGTCTTATATTGTGCTTGAGGTGCGGGGACCGCTGCTGGGACGGGCCCTAACCCCCTTTAATGTTGCTTATTCCTTTACATCATCTCGAATTCGATTATGGCATCCACCATAATACATGACACTAATACCTCACTCCCGTCCTCTGTTGAACCTCAAATATTCACACGTAATTCTTTTAAGGTAGTATCCTGGAATGTTGAGGGTCTTAATTCGCCAATTAAACGTAAGAAAGTTATCCAATATTTAAAGAGGTTAGACCCTGATATCGTTTTCCTCCAAGAAACTCACTGGACTAAATCGGACCAAACCCTGCGGGCCCCCTGGGTGGGATATCAAACTTCCTCGGTTTACACTCAAAAGTCTAGGGGCACTGCAATTCTCTTAAATAAGAGACTTCCATACACTGACACGGTAGCGGTTAATGATCCAGACGGCAGGTACTCCCTCCTTACGCTTATGATTGGAACAACATTTCAATTACTCAATATCTATGCCCCTAATGGCCTGAATTTACCATTCTATAGAACGCTACTCCCGTTGCTCCACCTTCACGACGCTTCTCACAGAATAGTGGGAGGGGACTTTAACGACGTGCCGGACGTGATACTCGACCGAGCCCCCGTCGTGTGACACCTAGAGGGCGCTCGCAACTCACTGGACCGACCTATCTTATGACACATTTTGACTTGGTTGACATATGGCGCGTGCACAACCCAACGGGCAGGGATTTTACATTCTACTCCGACCCCCACAAATCATTCTCGCGCCTAGACCTCTTTTTAATTTCGGACGCTCTTACTTCCCGTGCTTTAGGCACTGAGATTGGCCCGATTACACTCACTGACCACGCCCCGGTCTCTCTGGAGATGAAACTGGGAAACCCACGGTCCTATTCACGGAACTGGCGTTTCCCTTCCCATCTCATGACGTCCGGTAAGTTTACGTCACACGTTGAGCTTGCTTGGCACAACTACACCGACGACAACATTGAACACGTAGAGGATGTTAATTTATTTTGGTCGGCGTCAAAAGCAGTGCTGCGGGGACAGATTATGGAGTTTACGGCCCGGAAACGGAGGGAAGATGCCCTGCATCTTACTGAGGCCCATTCGGATTTGCTCAGGAGTTACAGAACTTATTTGACTGACCCAATCCCTGAAGCATTGCAGACGTATAAACAAGACAAAGCCAGATACGACACCCTAGCGACCGCTCAAGCACAGCGCTCCTGGCAGCATCAGAAATCCCGGTTCTATCGCTTTGGTAACAAGCATGGTCGCCTCCTGGCCAACCTGGTTCGCTCCCAGACTCAAACCAGACCCTTTATCTCCCAAATTAAAACCGCGGATGGTACCTTACTTACTGACCCGGTGGACATTGTTGGGTATTTCCGGCAATGTTTTTCTGACTTCTACAAGACAGGCCCTGACGATTGTCCGACACAATTAAATATCTTTCATAAGGCACAAATTCCTAAATTATCCCCAACTGAGAGAGATGCCCTTTCAGCGCCGATTTCGCACATCGAAGTCCAAAAAGCGATAGCTTTGCTCAAAAATGGGAAAACCCCGGGACCAGATGGATTTGGGGCAGAATATTACAAACTCCTTTCGGGCTCGGTGGTCCCACACTTGGTCTCACTTTATAATAACATTCTACAAGGGGAGGAACCCCCCCCGACTTTTAACGCAGCCAGGGTAGTGGTGATCCCCAAGCCGGGAAGGGATCCTACCTTGGTCACTTCCTATCGGCCTATTGCATTATTAAACACTGACTTGAAACTGTTATCTACCATCATGGCTGGACGTCTACAGAGACCGATGGCTCGACTAGTGGGCCCTCAACAAACCGGTTTCCTCGCGGGCCGACACTCTACCACAAACATACGCAAGGCTATAGCGGCCATATGGGCCTCATCCCTTACACCACAAGCCTCAAACCTTCTATTGAGTTGCGACGCCGATAACGCGTTCGATAGGATATCCTGGGCCTATATGGAGAGATTCATTAAGTTCCACCACTTCGGCAGGGTCTTCTTGTCCCTATTCCGCGCGCTCTACAATAACCCTTCTACAGTAATCACAGCGAATGGTCTTAATTCTGCTCCCTTCGTACTAGGGAGAGGAACCAGACAGGGGTGTCCCTTATCACCATTATTGTTTAATCTTGCCCTGGAACCCCTCCTTCGCATTATAGAGACGTGCCCGGCTATTACGGGTATTAGTTTGTCCTCTTCAGTGACGCTAAAAGTGGTGGCTTTTGCAGACGATCTGCTATTGTTTCTTTCGAACCCAGAGACTGCTATTACGCCATTGATGGCCTTGTTTGATTCATTTCACACAGCCTCTGGTTTCCAAATTAACTACGTTAAGTCTGTCGCTCTACCCCTGGGATTAAAACCTCAGGGAGATTGGCTTAAACAGTTCCCCTTCTCTTGGGCCCCCACACCTTTCATTAAATACCTAGGAATCATCCTACCGACGGACCTTTCTCAAATGTACAGCCTCAATATTGACCCCCACCTCAACCAAACTAAATTACTCTTGGAGGCATGGAGCTCTCTCCCGTTGTCGTACATGGGAAGGGCCGCGCTCATTAAAATGACTTTATTTCCCAAATTACTCTATCCCCTACAGGTTCTGCCTCTACTATTGAAGCCCACAGATCTCCGTATATTAAATAGACTATACGCGGCATTCATTTGGCAAGGTAAACGAGCACGTATTCCACTTCCCGCGCTCCAACAGTCGCTGGCGAGGGGAGGTATTCCAAACATAATAATTGACTACAATTTGGCGGCCCTTTACCGTTATGCTGTCGACTGGCTGAATGATACTTCGCACTTTGTGCCCTTACAGGTTGAGCAGGCTTTGCTTCCTTCCTCTTCCTTATCGGCGTTCCTCCATCAAAGCTCACCCAATGTCCCCCCTAGTCTGCGTTCTAACCCACTATTGTCCTCCACGAAAGCGGCCTGGATTCAGATTCGCAGGCGCCTTCAGCTCACCTGGCGAACGACTTTGTGGTCACCTATACTGCACAACCCTCACTTCCAAAATGCCTCCCCTGCTCCAATCTTCCATACTCTGGCCCACCGCGGTTTTACACAGATGCACCACTACATTGATGGACTGTCGGGCTTGCCGTTTTCCTACACGACCTTGAAAAGCCGAATTATGCCCTTAGAGATTCACCCGGTATTTTACTTGCAATTAAAGCAATTTCTCCTTACCCAGTTGAGCACATTGTCCCCAAATGACCTAGCTAATTCGCTCGACACACTCCTGTTTGCCCGCCCTCTGTCCCCTCCCTCTACCTCTACTATATACGCACTTCTACAATCCGCGTTACCCACTAAACTCCCTTGGGCAGCAGTAACTAGATGGACCATAATTTTTCCCGAGCTATCCGTACAAGATTTGATAGGGGCCACCCTACTGTCCAGGCGCTCTCTACCCTCTGCTAACTACTGGGACATGTTCTATAGAATACTCCATCGAGCATATATGGCGCCTGACAGAATGGCTCGAGCGGGACTGTCACCAAATGCAAACTGTTTAAAATGTCAAGGTACTAATGCTGACCTGCGGCATTGTTTATGGTCATGTCCTTTTATTATGCTGTTTTGGGACACAATACGACGTTTTGGTTCACAGGTTCTACGTCTAGAAATTCCCTTTACCCCGGAATGGGCCATCTTTAATCGTCCGACCCCTCACACCCCCAGACCTTTTGGTAAGTCACAGCGATTTTGGCTCACCCTGTTAGCTGCTACAGGCAAGAAGGCGATCTTGTCCCAATGGATTTCCGCTACCCCTCCTTCCTTTCGCATGGTTTATGACAGAATCTACGCCATATTTTTGGCGGACTGGACCGAGGCTGCGATGCAGCAAGAAAAGAAGACTCAGTCTTTCTTTACAAATTGGACCCCCCTTATCCGCACCCTACCATGTGAAACTAAGGACTCCTTACGTCAGGCCTTTTTCTGCACCCCATGGTACTCACTACAGATGTTGCGAGACACCCCACCCATCCCGCGAGGTCCCCCTGACCACTCCTTGTCCCGTTTTCTGGCCTCCACCCCCTCAGATCCAGTAGATACCCGCACTTAACTGACCTCCATGTAGATCTTATGGGTTTTCAGGGGAGTAGCACAGTAATTTTTTCGGAAACTGGATGCCATATATATGTATTAGTTGATTATTTGATACTGATGTATACTGAGATGTCTATTTATCTGTTTTTGATGTATGTTGAACCAAGATGAATAAAAATATGTTTAAAAAAAATAAAAATTAGTCAGGCTGTGTAAAGTGTTCCTTTAAGTGCGTTACTTCACTCGCATGCGCACACACCCAAGCCGCTGAGCCAGTCACATACTTACAAACTCCCATCCCATTCAGCTAACCTGATGCTCACTTCACGAGCTGGAGGTCAGGAACAAAGCAGGGGGTCACAAGCAGAAATGCAGGATCCATACAACAATCTGGAAGTTTGAACTAGGAGGTCCAGTAGCAGAGAAATCATACAGGAACAGAACAGGGACACCATGAAGGCATAGAACGCTGAACTCTAGGGAGATTTGGAGGATATCCGCCCTTGGACTTCCTACCACAGTGTACAGTGGAAATGCTCATATACCTAAAATTCAAACACCTGTCATATTCTTCAGTCTGGTGCCAAACTCCGCTTGATCGTGTGATTAGAGAAAGACCTTACCGTATGCTAAACACCCAAATTGACACGCCAAAAAAAGCCCCTCCTCTGCTCAAGAAGCCAGGGCAATGTCTGTTTGATATGTGAGCGGTTTTATTTAGGTGTTAAATTCTGGGTTGAATTATGTCATCTGAGCTGGCAAGAAAAAAAAAATTAATGCATTTACGACAGGATTGAAAAACTGTCAACAGGCTGTCAGAATCACAGCACCCCTGATACTGAAATCTAGAATTCACAGAAGTTCTGCAATGCCAAAGATGGCCTGGGAATCATGGGAGCTGTAGTTCAGAGACATCTGGGGAACTGGGGACAGAGTAGGGCTGCAACTAACGATTATTATTTCGATTAAATCAATTATGAGAATTAAATCGGCCAACTAATTGATTCATCGGATAAAAAAAAAAAAGTGTTTACTTGTAACATAATTTCTTTTAAGTAAACAATTTGCGTAGTGTACATAACTTTTGTACGTACATACACAAATTGCGTATCTTGCGTACTTTTCACACAAGGTATGCGAGTGCTTTGTCAGCGGGATAGGTTGATGCTGCATGCGCAGCTTAAGCCCGTGTTTGCTTTCTCAAATGAAGGCGGCTACAAGCACTCACTTGTAGATGATGTCAGCATGAAATCGGGGTTAATAAGCTAAAGTGGTCAGGGTGTGTAGAATGTCCCTTTTTAAATAATTTAGTGAACAAACTGAATGGGAGGAGGGACTGGAGGTGGAAGGGAGTGACTTTGCTCAAGTGACTTGAGTTTGAGAGGGAGTGGGTATGGACAAAATACTGGATCTGAGTGTGGGAGTGAGTTTGGGGAAAGGGACCAGACCAAAGGGAGGGATTGGCAGTTCCTGACCAGAGGGTGTGGCAGGGAAGATGGGGTGGTGCCGCAGGACTCAATCTTCAAGTAAGGATAAAACACAGGCATACAGCTCCTTCACCCAGTGGCAGTATCCTGTTTGTGTTATAGTTCTGCTGCTGTTGTAAACGGAATAAAAACAAACGGGTTGTGTCTGACATAACCCTAGAACTAGATCATACCTAGTAAAGCAGCAGAGCGTCTTCTCCAATCAGCTCCTAAGCGGAGGTTATTTACGTTTAACTCCGTCTGACTCTAAATAGTGTGTGCTGTACACAGGACGATTAAGCGACACCAATTAAGCGATGATTAAAATAGTTGTCAACTATTTTAATAATCGATTAGTTGTTTCAGCCCTAGGACAGAGTTTGACAGTCCTGCCCTAAATGGTAGACAGTAAACAATGGATGTAAATTAAAACAATGTTAAAAAGCTGAGGTACTCAGTGACACATATATAAAATAACAAATGCCACAAAACGATTTTGAATGTGCTAAAAACTGACCGGGCTTATGCGCCATGCATAAAGATGATCACCGTTTTTAGCACTTTTAAAATTGTTTTGCAGCATTTTTTTATTACTTTCAGGAGAAAAGAACAATCTAGACCAAATAGCCAGTTTGGAAAGTGAGATAAACTGGAGAATTTGTCTGGTTTGGCTATTATGACCTGGATTTTTCTCTGCCACCGTTTCACCGTTATTGAATAGGCCCGATTGTGTGTCTAATGTATATGCTCCACCACACACTTACGCTTTTTACAATGATTTTATTTTTTGTGTACGTTAGTATCTTATAGGCTGCATATTTTTCTCACGATTAAAATGTTTTTGTCTAAACTTTTCAAATTAGCGCGCCCATAGTATACATATTTCTAATGGACGGAAATTACTTATACTGAACTCACAATGCTAAAAGCATCTCAAATCCTAACCTAATCTCTAACACTAACCTCAATCTAGTTTAGAAAAGTGATGCTCCTTTTTGGAGCAGAGCGTCCAATTCACCTACGGCTAAATTGAACGCGTTTCCAATTGTGACACGGCTGAATTCCGCACATTCAAAAACCATCTGCGTCCAAATTGGAGTCTAATTTAGCCGCAGCTGAATTTGCAAATCTATAAAAACGTATCTTTTTTTGACATGCCAATTCTATGGGGTAAACCCCTTGTAAATTCAGGGAAAATGGTATGTTTTCCAAAAAAGTAGAAAGGTTAAATAGGCCAAAAAAAGGATGTGCAACCATCAAGTTCAGCCTCGCCCACATCACCTACTGTTGATCCAAAAGGCGTCAAAAAACCCCGTCTGAAGCACTCGCCAATATGCAACATACTGGGAAAAAAATCCTTCTTGACCCCAGATTGGCATCAGAATTCTCCTTGGATCAAGCAGCCATTATCAAATATTAAATCTTATAACCATTAATAATAACTGACTTTGCAGGAAGTAAGTCATCCAGTTGTTGAATGGAAAGTAAACGTTTGTACAGTCTCTGACCCAACCACCTCAACAGGCAGAGAATTCCACAGCTTTATTGTTCGGAGAGAAAAAAACACACACACACACACAAAAAAAAAATCTTTGCTTTGGGCCTGTCTAAATGGGTGACTTTGTGTCCTAAAGGGTACCAGTATTATCTGCTTCATCCGTTTCCACATCATCCCCTAATAAGGGTTTGTTGCTTTTTTTTTTTTCCTCATCCCCGAAAGCACATGGTTTTTATCAATTAGAATTTTCAAGCGGCAAGTGAAACTTCAAACCTCTCATTTAAAAAGAAAACCATAAAATGTATGAAAACGCAATTTTAATACAACTTTGCAATTTAATGTGCTATAGAAAAAGAGCAATAATCCTCCAAATCAGTATTCAGAAAATTCATTTCATTTTTAAAAAGAGAACAGTTTGTAAAAAATATATTTTATTATAGTCACTTCATTCCCCACCCATTTCCTCATAGACATGGTTTATCTGTTAATTCACCTTAGCAATATATACAGCAAAAATTCATGTAAAACTCTATATATATTTATATATTTGTTTTGTTTTCATGTTGACATATAAACTACATTCAAGTAACCAGATGTGGGGGATTCATACCAGCTGTCCATTGTAAAAAGCGAAAACGGATGCTGTAGGTTTAAAAAGGAAAAAGAATGGGAAGTTCTTTAAACCAGTTTGATGAGCGATCGACCTTCTGAGAACCCATATTTTTGGAGGTGGAAATAGAAACCGTAGATTTTAGGACTAGCTGAAACCAGCAGAGTTCTCCCTTTAGTGTAGATTCATGCCCACAGTACAGTATCAATAAGAAACACTAACATAAGGAGGGGGTTATTTATCCAGAAGTCGTTCCATGTTTGGATTAATAAAGGAGAAGCCGCGAAATGCTGTCTGGTCTATAGAATCGATGAGGTGTTTGTCACCGAAAGATAGACGAGGTTTCTCACTCAGAAACTCACGGTCAAAGTTGTTGTAGTCATTCGGAGATTTCTGCAGAAAAGAAAAATAAACAAAGACAAGATTATTGAGCAAACATATACATGAAGCAGTTTTAGCGTGAGATTTTATGTTCCACATTGTACAGGTGGAGAAGGTGTAAAATAGTGATATATATATATTTATATTACACACAATTAGGTTATGGTGGAGGGCAGAAAGGAAGCTTAAAAGCCTCCACATAGCAAATAATAAAGTTTATAATAGTAGAAGACATTTACACATCCCAGCAATTCAGAGAACTGCTTTACGGAGCTCATGTGCTACATTCCCCATATGCAGCAAGGAACTCTGGGAAGGTCATGCAAATGCAGTCTGCAATTTCCCACTTTTATGCATCCTGGGTCTGTTTTAACACAGGACCCTCCTTGTCAGTGCAATGCCGTACTAGATGGCTTTTTAAGCAAAGGTCCGGTTATGCAAGGAGTCACAGCCGCTCCAGGACAGCTGTTTGGGTGTATTAAGCCCTCATCAGCAGGAGATGGGCCAAGACTTAATGTTATTTGATGCTTAACCTGTAGGGCAAATCAATACTCATTTAAGTTATGGTGGAGGGCGAAAAGTGAGATTATTATCTGCTAGGTGGAGGCTTTTAAAGTTTATAATTGTAGAAGACATTTACATATATATATATATATATATAAAAAATTGCTGTGATGTGCAGGTGGCTTCTGCAATAATAAACACAATATTTATTTATATATACATTTATTTATTTTAAAACAGACACACACCAAGCAGGATACTTTTTTTTGGTGGCAAAAACAAAAAACAACAACTCAAAAAAGGTATATACATAATCTATCAAAGAACATTTGACAGGTGTACAACCATCCCCAAAATTACACTATAATAAAACATTCCAACACAAAAGTCTTATGTTTTGGCCTTTATTGTGTCCATTAAATACGTATCAGACGGTATGGCTTGCAGCGGTGAACGAGAGAGGTCGCATTTTACAGAGCTCCGCTGCATATTTTACTAAATACAAAACCAATTACGACCATCTCGTCCTACACCGCTCTCTGGGGGGTCCGGAGCCTCACCCGTGACCTGGTGCTGTCGTGACAGCCACTTTCTGGATTCTCGGCAGCGCAATCGCAGATCGACGTGACTCAAGCCTAGTGCGGCCTATTCAGATCGGCCATACTGCGAAGCCTGGGGACTTTCCTGCTGCTTGCGGCGGTTCTGATTTCCGGCGCCCGCCTACCATCCTCCTCCCTAGCCATGGTTAAAAAGACACTGCAAGGTACTGGTGGGGGCTCTCACCAGAGGGATATAAGAGACTCACTGGGAGGCAGACAGGCTGCTTACAGCGCAGCTCTAACCGCGGTTCTTGTCCCAGCTTATGGATCCTCAGATGAAGAGGAGGAATTCAACTGGCCCCATGGAACTGCAGCGACAAGGAACTGGTCTACCCCAGCACCCCAAATACAGGAACCAAAGCCGATGAGCTCCGCAGCAAAGAAAAGGGGCCAAAAGAAGCACAAAACATTGGCAGCAGCTTCCCTTGGAGCCCCTGCACCTGTCCCTGCGCTGGGCCGCTCTGAAGAAGGCGTTTTGCTTTCCGATGAAGGTGATTTGCCGCTGCTCTCCAACTGCCCTTCACACGAGACTCGACACAGCAGGCGTCGGATGCCTCGGAGCAGATGGACACCCCCCTAGGCTCCACGATGTCCCCTCGGCGTAACAGTGTTGCCACGATAACTGCCGAAGATGACGCACGCCCCACCACCATGGGGGATTATGTGGTCGACGGAGATATCTGGAGTGCGGGCTGAAATGGAAGTAGTGCATTCCCAAGTGTTAACGACCCAGACCACTAACTTGGCGGCGGAACAGGCTGTCCTTTCGGCTCAAGAAACTTCTCTTCAATCCCAGGTCGACTTTCTGACCCACTCGGTAGAGACCCTGGAGACACGCTGCCGCAGACGTAACGTCAGAATTCGTGGAGTCCCGAAGTCTGTGTCACCGGCAGACCTACTGCAATATGTGATCCATCTGGACCTTCGAGTGTCGGAGTCGCCCCCGAGACGCCAGAGATGTTTGGAAGAGTTTACAGGATCCGCAAAGCTGTGACGGCTCCCGGGGATGCCCCGAGAGACATCATAGTAGTGACCAGGGATATGGCGGCCAAGACGCGCCTTATGTCGGCCCGGGAGCTCGAGCGGCGTTCCTGTTTGAGGGAGTATCAATCTCCCTCTACCGAGACTTGCCGTTCCTGACCCTGGTGGCACGCTGGCGGCACCGGGAGGTGACAACATTTATGCGACTTAAAGGGGTCCGCTACTGCTGGGGTATGGCGGGTTCCCTAGTTTTAACCCACAACGATGTGCCCATCAAAATTTCTAACCCGGCCGACGCCTGGCCTCTGCTTCTGGGTGCAGGACTCGCTCCAGAACGGATGGACATTCCCCCGGTTTAGGTCGCTTCTACTATATGCCTCCTATTCTCTGCCCTTAATGGGCGCAGCTGTCCACCCTGCTCTTTATCGTTGACACTAGCTGCACCGGACCACCCCATTCTGATTCTACTTATGAACTGGACCATCTCCTGGTGAGGCATACATATATGTATATTTTTTTTTATTATAATTTTTTTTGGGGCATATCCGGGACTTTTCGGAGTCCTCTTTTCTCGGCTTTGCGCCCAGCAAGGCCCCCAACTACCCAGGCCTGGTGCCATCCAACGCTCTTGGCCTCCCTGGGTCACTTGGGCCCGTGGGATCGTACTGGGACGGCACGAATCTGGCCTTTGCCCCACCCTCCTTTCTTACATTTTTCTTAAGAGTAAATGCCAGGATTCCCTGATTTGTTTCCAGTTAATACCGTTGACTTTTTCATAATTTTTGCTGTTGCCTGCCAAGGACTCTCGTGGAAAATTTGTTGCTATCCTTAGCCGAGATTTCTTTCTTACAGATTTGACTTGATTATATATATTTCCTAGATGACCTTCCTATTTCTTACCACTTAATGACTTGGTTTTGGCCCTGCGAGGCCATTATAACTATACACGGTTTTGTGATACTACTGCAATTCTCAAAAATAAAGAATTTAAATTAAAAAAAAATACGTATCAGACTTCACTCGAAGAAGGCAGGATCACTTTAAAGACATCAAGTATGTGGCTCAGTGTGAGATCCTGCTCCCAAACCTAGACTATAAGATGACTAAAATAACCTCCACCTACACAAAAACAACAAATATTCATATAGAATAGAAATCAATGAAATTCAATGAATGAAGATGCATATTATGTCTCTACTTGGACATCCCTGAATCAACACTGTGAGCATTTTACATTAGTTCTGCAGATAAGGTTTACAATAAATTAATACATTTGACTAAAGCAGTAATAAAAAGTTATTATAATGCAGAAAAATCAAAAATCAATACAAATGTCTGATTCTGTAACATCAATCCACAGTACATACCACTTTGGGTTTGAAGGGGGGTTCCATTTGCTTCTTTTCCAGCAAATTCCAGTTTATTGTTTTAAAGAATGCATGTGATCGGATATCCCCAGTCACCCCCAATCTCTTCACAGGATCCCTCACAAATAGCTAAGAAGAGGAGAAACAAAATGACAGGACCAACCATTAAATCCACTTCATCCAGTGTCATGCCCCATGATTCAGCATTTATTTGAATATTTTAATGTTATGTATTGAATCTGCCTTTTACTGCTTACAGTTATGATTTCATAGCTATTTTGATCCTGCTGGGTCACCATAGCCTTGCTGCATCCAGCTAGCTCCGCCCCTTTTTCCTCAGTCTAGTTCTGAGGTAATTACTGGTCACACAGCAGCCATCTTAGCTCAATGCTGGACAGAACGAATGTCTTTTCACCTGCATTGCTGTACACTATTACAAAGATTGATCATTAAAAGGTTTCAACTGGATTCATCTTTCTAAGTGTCAGGTTTGCTGAGTTGACACTGTCTGCTGAACTTTCATCGTGTGAGTACTGGTCAATACAGACTTAGCTAGTCTCAAGCGCCCACGCCTCACAGCTTTGCTAGGGAGGCAGAATATCCAGGAAATTCTACAATAAAAGCAATCACAAACTGTACGGACAAATGTATTGTTGCCGGACATAAAAGATAATGCTGGAAACGGTAAAGCTGGAGTCGCTGCGTGTCTCAGGCAACAGATTTTTTCAATTTAAAGTACAATAAAAAAAGATAACAAAACTCCGTGAAAATGTTGTAAAGCTTAGGAAATCTAAAGGTTTTGCGACCCATCACACGATCAGGGAGAGTCATTTCTAAAATCTACGTACCTTCTCTAGGATGTCTTTAGATTCTTTTGTGATCCATCGTGGGAAGTGAGGAACATCAACTCTTATGGACTCAAAGAGTTCATCCTCGTCATCACCATGGAATGGAGACTGTCCAATCAGCATTTCATAAAGCAGCACTCCGAATGACCACCAGTCGACGGAAAACGTGTATTTCAGCCCTTGCAGGATCTGCAGGAGGAAAGAAATTAACCGAAAATACAATTTAAACAGGAAACTGAATATGCTGGACAATCCATGCAACAAAGATAGAATTACCGTTGATATGGCAATGAGTTCTGGGAGATCCCTGATCTTATTTGTGTTGCTCGATCTAGGTGCAGCATTTACCATTATTATCATTTTTTTTTTTTTTTTTTATAGTTTCTTCATATTTCAATAGGCTTTAAAATAGAAGATTTGGTTATAAACAGCAAAACAAAGTAAGTATTAAATGGGCCTAGAGCAGGGGATCGCAAGCTCTGACCCCAGATATTTCTAAACTACAACTCCCATGATTCCCTGGCCATCTATTGCAATAAAAGAATTCAAGGAATTGTAGGCATCAATATCTGGGGGGCCGTGAGTTTGACTAGACTCTAGAGGTTCCTGCTTAAAAAGGAGCATACATTTGGCAACTGACTCCAACGGAAATAATTCCCAGTGAAAGGACCTTTGGAGTCATCAGGAAATTGCACTCATCCCCTTAACGGCATAGAACGTCCTGCAGCGGGAAAGGGATAGTCTTGGCTACAATCGGAGGGGGGGGGGGCAAACAATTATCAACCCATCAATCTTCTTGGTACCGATTGCAGAAACTGGTCTCAGAGTGTGCAGCTTGCCAATCCGAAGCTTCTCAATGCACAGACATTCAGGGACATTCAGAGAGAGGTGAAAAGCAGGAGAATGACTGGAGAATGGAAAATTCTAGTTCAAAATAGCCAAACCAGAAAAATTCTCCCTTTCATCTCACTTTCCAAATCGACTATTTTGACCTACAATTTTCCATTCTCCAGTCATTCTCCTGCTTTTCACCGCTCTCTGAATAACCCTGATTGTATGGTGGGATGTTTAAGGGTGAATAAATTAAAACTAATCATTCACGGAAGGCTTCACCTAGATTAAAAGAGGACGAGAACCCCCCCCCCAAAAAAAACCAAAAAAAACTCACCTCTGGAGCAATATAATCTGGGGTCCCACAAAATGTGCTTGCTTTATGGTCCCCAAAAACGTTCTCCTTACACATTCCAAAGTCTGCGATTTTGATATGACCCTCTCTGTCCAACATCACATTGTCCAATTTCAAGTCCCTGGGTAACAAGACAAGGGATAAACGGACGATTACTGACCAACACAAGTACATTGCTACAGCCAGCAGTAAATGGTGCTGTCAATTCATTAAACTCCAGCCTTTTATGAAAAAACACGAGAAAACTTCAGTATTCGCAGAACCTGTCAGCAACGAACACTATATTAACATTTGATTTAATGAGAAAATGGATTTAGATTCAGGTTACCCTAATGAATGATATGAATTTTTGTCTAAAACAGAGACCCTACTCGCACATGAATCTGTCACAGAGCATTTATACCCATTGTCTGTTGGGGTCACATGGGTTAAGTGGTCACCTAAAGGTTAACAGGTTAAATATATTTCAATCTTGAAACGGTTTGTATTTTAGGAGTTGGTTTGCGTTAGAGATACAATGCAGACATTCAGGGTTATTCAAAGAGAATCGAAAAGTCACCGCACGTTCGGTGACTTTTCGTTCTCTTCAATTCGGTGCAATTTGGCGATCCCATTCCGGCGACCCTGCGGTGTATTCAGCAAGCACCACAGGGTCGTCGTAGTGCAAGGATAACCCGCCGCAAAACCCGGCGACCGATCACGGAAACACGCAAAAACATCTGGATTAACCCCGCCGAACACGCCGGAGAAACCCGACACCGCAGAGGAATGAGGTGAGAAAAAAAAACACACACAGTACACTTGAAAGTTTGAAATTTGAAACGCTGTTTGCAAAAAACATGAGCGAAAATGTGTGGAATTTACATATAAGATCCAATGAATGATAATAAAAAGGACTGTTACAGAAAAAAAAAAAAAAAAAAAAAAGATTTAAAAAAAAAAAAGGTTTCGCAATAAAATTCTGAAAAAATGCCTATAAGATCCTAAAAAAAATCTATAAACAGAAATAGACTTTTTACTGCAGAATATTAAACGGTTTATTAGATATTGTATTAAAACGGGAATATTTTTAACATTGAAGTCTATGGGATTCGCCTGAATAAACCTGACGAATGAAACCCCCGAACATCAGGGCAATTTGGCAGCCTTTCCCTGCTGGTTTTTGTTCTCTGAATAGACAAAGCATTGCTTCTCTGTGGGGATTTCACTGCCCTCGAACAGGCACCGTATGTGCAGGCAATTCACCAGCATTTGGCGAACTGACTGCTCTCTGAATAGCCGAATAGCCAGGAAAGGCAACGTATGCTGAATTTCACTGTTCGGTTACCGTTCGGGTCTCTTTGAATAATGATATTGTTCATACTATCTGTTTGACCCTAGATTAATCTGATGCTGTCTGTTTGCTAAACCTTTGCAGTGTGTATTGATCAGGTTTCTGTGTCTTCTGAAGGAATTCACGCCCCCTCATGTAGACAATGTATTCTGTTATATTATGTCATGTTACCTCCCCCTCCCTCCTCCCCATATAACTGGTCCCATTTCGAATAAATATCACTATTCCCCTGCATTGAGCTGTGTCTGGTGTTTGGGGAGAGATACATAGAAATATACAGCACTCCCTCAAGTTCCAGCTGACGGTTCTGAGGCAAAGGAAAGCTGCTGCATATCAGCTTGACTGGAGAGAAGGGAAGGACGCTCTAACATATTCGGGTCTGGTCCAAAAGCCGGAGACCAGCAAACCCCTTGCTGTTACAACCCACTTTACTGTTGTGATCGTGCATAAACGATCAGTGTTACAGACACAGCAGTCCGAGATTGTGTTAACATGATCTAGGGCTGTGCTGTATGCAACAAACTAATTTCATTTGCAGGATTTCGTTGGCCTTTAGGTCCTTGAAGGCAACCACAAATCTTTAACCCTGTGTGCATAATGCCCAAGATGCTAAACCAGTTTAAAATCAGCCAAGGATTGCTCTTATTGGCCCACTCTGAGCCGACAAGGCACGAAGCTAAGAGCTGCCGTTCTAATTGCAGTAACTCCATTTGACACCGGCCTGAAAAATAGGTTATTACAGTAAGAAATACACTGGGAATATTCCCAAATATTTCTTACTGTATAATTAAAAATTCATTTTCAAAAACCACTGGTTCCTGACAGTGGATTTTTGGAAAATCATTTTCCAGTGAAGGGGTTATAGTGCTGCAGCAACGCAAAGGGCTTTACTGGGAAGGAGTCAATTCTGAATCTTCTTATTTTCAAGCATGTTCTGGACAGATTGGGGGGGGTCCTTAACTGAAACCTGCTTCACACATTTTAATTTTACTGAAGTGGTCAGGATATGAGGAGTGCCCCCCCTCCCCCAGCTCTGTTGAAACCACTGGGTGAAGTGGAGGAGTTTCCTCAACCCCACCAAGCATCACCAGCAGCCGGGGATTTAGAATTTTGTCACTCCACGATGACAGCACGCAGAGAGCACACAGACGTCACTCAGGCAGCTGATGGATCTGATCTGCGCAAGTGCACGGCTTCAATCCATCGTTCTGCGCAGTTGCTGCAGAACTTGCGTACGTGAGGTGCGCAAGTCCCGTTGCGCAAGTCCCGTTGCGCTGCGCAATTTGCAGTTACTATGCTACACAAGTTGCGTTGGGTTGCAAATTGTGTTCGAAAGCTTCAGCGACTTCCGGGTTTGGGAGTCCATGAGCCAAAAAGGAGGAGCAGCTGCGATGCGTGGGAGAAAAGGGGAGTTAATTTTTTTTTTTTAAAAAAAAAATCTGAAAGGGGGGGGGGGTGAAATAAAGAAAACAAAAGAAAAAGTAATTGGGCAAAGGCTGTCAGCGGCCTCTGCCAAATTATTTAAGGGTAAAAAAAAAGAAGGAGGAAACATTTTCCTTTAAACTGATATAGTGAGGACAGAGTCTTTGGCCCCATTCACACTGAGTGATTTATCGCACAGTTTTTGCCGCGATATTGCACATATTTCCACGCAATATATATATATTTTTTTTTTGGAGAAAGTATTTTACCAGGAAGGATACATTGAGATTTCTTTCGTTTTCAAGTATGTCCACGGTGGTGAGTATGTACTGTTAGGTGTCTTTCCCAAGGACACTTACTGGAGAGGGGCTTGCTGGAATCGAACCCATGACTCCACAGGCTCTCTCCATGCAGAGCAGTGATGTTACCTCTACTCCACCCAGCCGGCTCTATGTAGCTTCTCCAATTCAATGGAGCTGTTCACAGCTCAATGTCGCCTGTATCTCGTCGCTGATACATAGAAACATAGAAAAATGTCGGCAGATAAGAACCTTTCGGCCCATCTAGTCTGCCCAATTACATGGATACTTTACCTGGATTTATCTTTTGTTTAGGATAGCCTTATGCCTATCCCATGCCTGCTTAAATTCAATTACTGTTTTGGCCTCTACCACTTCAACTGGTAGAGGCCAAAACAGTAATTGAATTTAAGCAATACATGACCCTTTTTTCCACGATTTGCCGCCAACTCATCAATGGTGTCGCGCAATATCGCGCATAAAGGCGATATTGCGCAATATTATTGCTCTAAGTCGCGTATATGAAAAACGTGCGATTTTCATGTCGCTCAGCGTGAATGGGGCCTTAGCAGTAGAGCAACTGGGAGCTTTACTTTATGTCGCTGGATTAATTCGAGGGTGAAATGTGACAAGCAAAACATAAAACCTGAACACACTTCCCATGCATTTTCTTATATAGAATCCCTGCAGTCGTGGTTGTGTTTTGTACCTGTATATGATGCCCTTTGAGTGAAGAAATTGTAATCCACAGATAATTTCAGCTGCATAGAACCTGACAAGAAGAACAGAAGCGCGTGACTCGCAGGAACCAAGAACATCATCGTCACCGTAATAAATCTCAACAATGCAAAAAGAGTAAGATTAGTGTTTTAAGAAATCTAGATTACATTTATACGCAGGAAACTTACGTAGCTCTGTATAGGTCAAAGCGACCCTTGTCCTGTATGTGAAACATGAGGTCTCCTCCATTTAGAAACTCCATAACAAAGAACAGATGCTCCTGGAGGAGGCGGAAAGGGGAGGGAGAACGTTTAGAACAGATACACTGACCTCACTGCCCTTACATTGAGAATTACATTGGATGCTCTCACACACCAAAGACAATTAGCTGTGATTATTCTAAGGGTGTGAATGAATTTAGGGACAAAATAAAAATAAGCCGCGGCAATGCCTGCGATCCTGACCCAAACACACGCTGTTCCTTTCTGGCTTAATGTGTAACATTCCCAAACCCATGACAGGTCAGACACAACGTGAGCCATTCACTAAGCGCCAGCAAATACAAATCAGCTGTAACATGTCAGCATCAACTTGGCTTGTTGCACAGGGATCATTGGCCAATGCTCTGGATTACAACTCTGCGGTTACAGCCACGTTGCACTTGTCCCACCTACCTGACGCATAGTGAATGGTGCCCAACATGTTCACAGTTTATGCACTTTTGGATTTTAATGTAAAAACTTACATTTATTGCTCTTTCACATCACCAAACATTTTTCTATGATGTATAGAGAAGGTTTAAGATGGATTTGGGTCACTGTAAGCCTCAAGTTTAAAAGATGCCAAAGACGCCTAGGTGCTGCCGATATAAGCATTGACTGCACATTGTAGTAAAAATTATATACATATTTAATTTTTTTTTACATTAAATAATAGTTTAAATTCAAAGCGAAGATTCCAAGCGCTGCAATGTGAACATATGTTGGACAGCTTCATGAAAAGGGACACATGAGAAATATCAATGTATCCTTCCTGGTAAAATACTTTATCATGAACCATCAATACACAAGCAGTAAGTGGCCCTAGTTGTGCACCTTTGTCTGAAATGAGCAGTGGATATGGGTAAGGAAAGGGTTGTCCCAAGCCAACGCTAGAACACGTTTCTCCACCATTGTGCACTCCACGTCATCATCAATCAGGACCACGTCCTTCTTCAAGACTTTTATGGCAAAGTACTCATTCCTGCCCTTCAGCTCAGCCAACAAAACCTATGAGAGAAATAGGAATAGGGATCTCTGTGCGCTCTTTAAAAACAGATACTGTGGATCTCCAGAGAAAATCCCCAATTGTCTTTATTCTAGCACAATAACGCAGATCCATACAGCTTTCCTTTATTTCATGGATGACATCTGGCCAGACATGAGAACATCGTGGAATACAGCAGAACTCCATAGCCCCTGATTACATTTACAGAGCTTTGTAAAATTTGCTTCTCTAAGCAGATCTCTATGACACGGGGAGGGGCGCTTACCTTTCCGAAGCTGCCTTTTCCAAGGACTTTGTGGAATGTGAATTTTTCAGCTGTCAAACGGGTGCTGATGTTGGTAACCGGGATCGCGGGCGGAGGTGTGTTGCCCTCCCAAAGCTTATCATACTGATTGTCTGTAAAGTGAGATAACGCAGATAATATGTGACCTCTTCTCCCAGTTTAACGTATCCCTTTGTATTTAGTGGACACGTTCATTACAAGTTACACATTCATGGAAACATGTACCTGTAGTACCTGTAGTATCAGCTCCAGCTAATCCAGGCTTTTTTTGGATTGTTTCTTCGTATACCCCAAGATTGTCCAAACTGCTGTCTGACTTTCTGCTGGATTTCTGGAAGAATAACATCAATATAAACATAATAACCAAACACTCTGCTGACTTTATAAATAGCCACATGATAACGAAAACCCCCAATGTCTATGTATTCCAGCACATGCTAATGCAAGAGTTCATCGGTCCCTCCATAGTGCATTATATTTAAACTACAGCAGGGGTCCCCAACCCTGGTCCTCAGGACACACTAACAGGACAGGTTTTCCTGATATCTAAAGCACAGCACAGGTGATATGATTTGCTGCTCAGTGATTGCAGGATTCAGTCTGCATTTCACCAAAGGTGATCCTTAAAACCTGGCCTGTTGGGGAGCATTGCTCTACAGCAGTGATTCCCAACTGCGGTCCTCAAGTAGCCCCCAACAGGTCAGGTTTTAAGGATCACCTTGGAGGAAATACAGACTGACAGGGTTAGTCAGAGAGAGGTGAAAAGCAGGAGAATGAAAAATTCTAGGTCAAAATAGCCAAACCAGAAAAATTCTCCCTTTCATCTCACTTTCCAAATCGGCTATTTTGACCTAGAATTTTTCATTCTCCTGCTTTTCACGCTCTCTGAATAACCCTGTGAATCCTGCAATCACTGAGCAGCAAATCATATCACCTGTGCCGTGCTTCAGATATCTGGAAATCCTGGCCTCTTGCGGGTACTTAAGGACCGCGGTTGGGAACCACTGCCTCTACAGGACAAAAATCACCCATATGATCTTTTATTCCCCGCACCAACCACCCTATGTCCTGTAAAGTACTTCATACCATGCTGACTTGGGTCAGAGCCTCCGCTAGCAGTTTCTGGTTGATGCCGCATAGATTTGCAACTTTTCCCTGACACCTGTGATGGACGTTCATAGCACACTCTGCAATTAGAAAATTAATATTGCTCAAGATGCCAAATGGCAGCAAAAAAGTACAGAAGACGAATGTAAAATCTAAACAGATGGGACGTTTCGTTTGGATAGATCCCTGAGGAAGTCCTATTCTGATATTACAAAGGGCGAAACGCGTTGGGAACATTTTATCATCTTATGTTTATTGTTTCTAAATCACTGATTTTTTTTATCCCTATCTATTAAAAGATCTTTTTCATACTTATTCGGGATTGATCTTCAACTGAATGTCATCCAAGACCTGGACACCACCATGAAAGCGGCCAGAGAGATCACGATATACAGATACAGTGGAAGACTATGATCAGATAAGCTTTGTTTATTATATTAAACAAAACCTCGGTTTTCAGTTTACTTGAATGGCCATTAAAGTGTTAAGCCCACCTGCCACATCACGGCAACCTCTCTCAAGGTGGGTCCTAACCTAATGATACCAAAAGTTGCTTCACAAGCAACCCCATGTCCTCCTGCTGCTTCTCAGCTAAGAGACAGAATGGTGGGTTTATATTTATACCCTCACCAGAACATTTCCACTTTGGGATTGAAAAAGAAAACATGGAATG
Source organism: Leptobrachium leishanense (assembly GCA_009667805.1). Classification (NCBI taxonomy): domain Eukaryota; kingdom Metazoa; phylum Chordata; class Amphibia; order Anura; family Megophryidae; genus Leptobrachium; species Leptobrachium leishanense. The sequence goes on along the minus strand of CM019070.1, from coordinate 78,419,913 downwards.
GGACACCAGCAAAAAATGACCTGGTTGGGAATACAACAAAATATACAAATATGCCCAAAAAGCAGTTTTTCGCGCTATTCCCTAACCAGTCGGCTGCGTAAACCAGGAGTATCCGGCCCACTTCATGTACAGACCATAAAGAAAAAAGTTTTGTTTTTTTTCCTTATGTTCTGTACATGAAGTGAGCCGGATACTCCTGGTTTACACAGCTACCCAGGTAGGGAATAGTGTGCGAAACCGCCTTTTGTGTATATTTGTTTATAAAAGATCTGGTGCGCATAACTTTTACCTTGGAGGAAAGAGAGTTTCCCTGTTTCTTTAACTCTTCATGGGCTATGCTTTTTTCTGTTTTGTGTTAACTTTTCATTTACCAGTGAAATGTGTCTATCGTAACAAAATGAAAGCAGGACCCTTGGGTTGTGTATCGTGTGATACAGAGGAGAGAAGGTTAATCCGAAGAATTTATTTTAAAACTACTAAACAGAATCTGATTGATTACAGGTTTAATCCTATTCCCACAGACTACATTTATTAAAACAGGAGAGGAATTTAACCTATAAATAAAATTTAAAATGAGCGAAGTGGGGCCGGGTCTCGCAGACCTACCGTGGTTTGTTCTCGTGCCGTGGTGTGTTCCCGTGCCGTGGGGTGTTCCCTTGCGGTGGTGTGTTCTGTGAACTGGTCCTGCCTTTTTACCCGGTTCATGATAGATATCATGAACAAATTGACTGATTATTTACAGTTTGTAAGTAATGAATGTTCTATATGTGCAAACCCTGTCCATGCCTGAAACTTGGTCTCTTAATAGGAATTTTGTTCCTTTCGAATAAAAGTCCATGCTCCCTCTAAAGGCTTTATCCTCCGTATCCCCAACTAGGGGTCCTATTCCCTAGTGCACGCTGAAATGGGGAAAATCTGCGCCTGGAGGGTTACCTGTAGCATCCCCATTTTAGCAGTACATTCAGGGGCAGGCGCTACCTCGGCACCTTGCCTCGGGAACACAGCCCTAACCCCGGCTATACTTGCAGTAGCGCTTCCGCACTGCCGCGAATATCACCTCCTGGATTCCATAGGGCTCCATAGGAGGTTTGTGCTTCTGGGCAGCGACCCCTGCGCCGGGGAGTGATCGCAGAGGGAGACTGGGAACTATTTGCGCCCAGTCGCACTCTGCTCCGGGCAACACGAAGTGGCAGATCGGTCCACTTCTCTCGTGGAGTGAGAGGAGAGTATCAGATTTATTTGGGGGGCTTAGGGGGAGATAAATGATTTTTGTGAAAGCAAAATCATTGAGCTCCAGCTTTTAGGAGTCGCAACAATTTCCAAAGTGAGGTGATAGGATTTTTGTTTTGAAACAAAACTTGTATCAGTTCCTGGACAGGGGAGTCAGCCAGTCGGCTCAGTGTAAACGTACCATCACATTTTAACCCTTGCTTCACCAGCCCCCAGAGCAAGCTGCCGCAATGATCGCAGAAGGTGGGGCTCTTGTAATTGTAGACTTTGAATCTGTGAGGCATGTCGATGTTAAAGCGCTCCTTCTGGAACTACACAGCGAGAAAACTTGTGTTATAGCAAATAAAGAAAGAAGATACAATGCACAGCATAGACTGAGGGGATTTATTCGATTTATACACGCAAACACCGCAAAAACATCTGACACAATCCAGAGGATCATTAACCAAAAATGGATTAGATCGGGAGCACCTGTGAATTATTTGTTTGGGGGGGGGGGGTGCAGATCCTCAAAGGGTGTGATCCTAAAATTAAACCTTGTTATAGGGTGAGGTTAATGGGACACGCTAGGGTTAAAAACAGGTGGGGGTTGTTAAACCTTGGGTGTCCATGCATACCTTCATCCTTTTGGCATTGCTCCGAGCTGGAAGCCACTCTTATAACTTGTAGCAAAGCTATCCCAAAGCAGGCATGGGATGGACGCTGAGATAATCGTCCAGCCAATCCAATGGCTCTCAATTTGAGCACATAGGAAGCCACTGACTTGACGAAAATGTATTAACTGCACATCTAAACCCAAGAAATCTGATCAACTCAATCTGAATGATCACTTTCAAGGGGAGAGGACAGTCCGGTCAACATGACCATTCATATTACATACGGCAGGCAATCTCCACCTGTTATCGGTCTACACACGCACGGCCAACTCTCGTCTCCAAGACTTCTCAAGGGCAGCACCGGTCCTGTGGAATGACTTGCCTCGCCCTATCAAACTCTACCCTGACCTTCAGGCCTTCAAGAAATCCCTCAAAGCCCATCTCTTCAGATTAGAGTACCACATCACTGATGCAACTCATTCCTCTGCTCACCTACTCACAATTGATTGAAGCGGCTTCTATAGCCCCACCGTTCCCAAACCACTGGCACTAATGATCCCGATGTCCAGTAAAACTTCCCTCGTCTTCCTTAACCCCATCCCTCTAGACTGTAAGCTCCTAGGAACAGGGCCCTCTACACCTCTTTTCCATTATATGTCCGTTTAGCTGTATCTCGTTCCCTTTGGTTATTGTAAAGCGCTGCAGAAACTGTTGGCGCTATATAAATGATGACAACAACAACAATAATAATACTAATATAGCACCCTTAGATGATCCACTGCTTATTTCTGGTTCTTTGCTTTAGGCCAAATCCAATTCCCTGTGTTTTCTATGCTGTCAGAATTTCACCGTTTTGATTTGTATTTAAAGTGTGAGGGGTCATTCAGGTCCCTATGGTCATTCAGCTTCCATCGTATCTTTACACCAGGCTTGGCGTCTAGCAACATGAATTTGGACATACTATAAGTTTTACTAGAGGAATATCAAATCACACACATGAACCCAACGTCACGATGTATTTTATATTTTTAGAACATCTAGGCAAATCTAAAAAAAAGAAGAAGTGCACAAATCTACACAACTTCGCTTTATTTGCTTCACAATGCAGCGCGGTTTTCCTGCACGCTTTAACAATATACTTTGTGGCCATCTCTGCCTTGGGAAATTTAGGGACATTTGACAAAACCGTTTCACCAATCTTATTGATCGCACTCCAATATAATCACTTCTAACCATCAGTGACTGTGATGTGGAATACACACCACCAGAGGGGGCAACGTTTATAAGCGAGCTTGTCAATAGATTACACCAATACTTCAGGGGGAACAGACCAGCTTATCTGGAGGGCCAAGACTAACAGGGTTATTCAGAGAGCGGTGAAAAGCAGGAGAATGACTGGAGAATGGAAAATTCTAGGTCAAAATAACCAAACCAGAAAAACGCTCCCATTCATCCCACTTTCCAAATCGGCTATTTTGACCTAGAATTTTCCATTCTCCAGTCATTCTCCTGCTTTTCACCGCTCTCTGAATAACCCTGTAAGTTTTGCAACCACATTTCTCTCGAGGTTTAGACATTCTAATGAGCAGCTGAGCATCACGGGAGATGTAGTTCCAAAACATCTGGAGGGCCATGGTTGCGGACCTCTGTTTATACATGGTTCCACCCTTATAACCCACCACCAGCGAGTGTCCTTGGGCAAGACACCCAATGATATGGATGTGCGAGACCCAGGATGCGAAATAGTGAGAAATTGTAAACTTCATTTGCATGTCCTTCCCAGAGTTCCTTGCTGCATATGGGGAATGTAACACATGAGCTCTGTGAAGCAGTTCTCTGAATTGCTGTGATGTGTAAAGGTCTTCTACAGTTATATAAACACACACACACACACACACAATGTTACTTATTCTGAAAATTGCTGAAAGATGCAGTCTTGGCTCAAAGCGTAATTTCATATCGGATACATTTAACTGCCGTTAATAGGGGCTGAATCTAATCTGACACTTCTGTTACCCGGCTGAAGAAGCTTCTAAACACACATTCTGTGCACTAGATGTGTATCTTCTATCACTAAATATTAGGTCTGCATTCCTATTGCTTTAGTCATAGCAGCACATAGATAATCTGTGTGCGATCCCTCTGCAATGTCTTGCTCTCAAACACAGGCTCTAAAGGCACTGGTTTACTGCCCCCCCCCCATATATCCACCCCTGTCAGTTTAAGGGAAATATCTGCAATGAAGTGGCTTTAGCCGTTAAGAATTTCCAGCCAGACATGTAGGGGCTGTGGGCGCTTGTGATGTACGGCTGCAACTAACCATCATTTTCATAAAATCGATTAGTTGGCATATTATAAAATCGATTTATCGGATAAAAGTTTTTTGTATTCTTATGTAAAAAGCAGCCACTCCCTCCTCCTCCGCCCCCCTCTTTTTCTTTATGCAATTTGCATACGGGCTTATTCAGAGAGAAGTGAAAACTAGGACAATGACTGGAGAAGTGAAAATTCTAGATCAAAATAGTCAAATCAGAAAAATTCTCCCATTTATCTCACTTTCCAAATGGGCTATTTTGTCTAGATTGTGCTCTTCTCCTGCCAATTCTCCTGATTTTCACCTCTCTCTGCATAACCCCCATAGTGTACATAAATGTCGTGTGTTCATATGCAAATTGTGTAACTCACGTAACTTGCACACGTTTCGCACACAAGGTGCGGGAGCACCTGGTCAGCTCAAAAGTAGTGTCTGAGGTTATTAACGCAGTCTGACTCTAAACAGGGTGTGCTGTGCATACGCTCACACACACACACACACACACACACAAATAGTTGACATTATTTTTATTATCGATTAGTCTAGGGCTGAAAAACAACTATTGTTGATTCAGGCGATGGCGCATGTTATGATGGTGGATCTTGCACATACAGTTGGGGGAAAGACTGGCTCGCCATTGTATGCCGCCCCGGTTAGGTGCTGCAGTATCAGCTCATCCCGTAAGTGACAGCAAGCTTCTAACAGAGAGAGAGGCCCAAATATCACTCAAAGGAAGCAGAGTTTTCCCATCACATGTTCTTTTACAATGGACCCATCACTTTTGATCAGACCGTATCCATAATGGTCACAGTCGCACCAGTGTAAGGGATCACATTGATCACCCGAATTATTCTAAAGCTGCTCTACTCTATGTGTTGTGCCATGAAAGCGTTCACTACTTACACAGGTTTTAAAGCAGGGATTGCAAACTCTAGCAGATGTTTGCTAGATGTAACATTTCCAAGTAATTATTTTAAAGCTGGGATCTCAAACTCTAGACCGCCTCCCATAAGTTTCTTGCCTACAATTCCCAGAATTCTTTGAGAGCGATTGAGAATCAAGGGAGTTGTAGGCAAGAAACATATGGGGGGGGGGGGTCTAGAGTTTGAGATCCCAGCTTTAAAATAATCACTTGGAAAGGTTATATCTAGCGAATGCTGTGTGCACATCTACATCAATAAAACATGTCAGTGGCCGCATACCCGTGTATGCGGCCACTGACATGTTTTATTGATGTAGATGTGCTCTTTAGGTGACATGGTCTCACGCTTTTGACATGAAATATAGAACGCAGATGACCAAACACTGAGGCCCAGACATCTGCTAAACATTTACAAGCCATTACTGCCGCTGGCACGGAAAAACATAAAAACAAGGTGACAAGCCTACATCTAATAATAGGTACTTATCCTATATGACAGGCCACGAGGCCCCTAATGGCCTGATTATCGTTGCTGTGTTTCAGCATTAATGCCATATTACGTGTGCAATGCAGTCTCTTATTAACGCACAATTATTAGTACGAATGGAATTTCTACCACAGCCAAGTGAATACAGAGGGAGGTTTTTTCCCCTTTTAAAAGAAACTAATAAAAAAAGTCACTTGAATGATGAAATTTGAATAAAAGCAGGATGTGGGTTGAATTATTCCATGAATGTCCCTAGAGGCCTGTAACAGAGGATCCAAATATCAGCTGCTGACAGGCCACGGCGAGGCACACTTTTATTTATTTTTAAACATTTGGTTTGAGAGGGAAGGAGCAATATATAGAAAGTGTGTTAATGTAGCCATTTTCTATTAAAAAAAATATGTATTATAATATGTATAACAGGGCTTGACAAATTTGCTTTGAATCTAGGAGCCAGCTACAAAGGTTAGGAGCCAGCGTGTCGGCGAGGATTCGCCTTTGTCAAGGTATAACTTGATAAAGGCGAATCCTCGCCGAAACGTTGGGAACCTTGCCTCTGCATCTGGGAGTTGGTTCGTACTGATCCAAATTATGATTTTAGCAGCTTCTATTTATTTATCACTTGGTTACCTGGTGCTTTTCGCCGTTAGGTATTTTTTGTGCATGTGGTCTTTTGACTACTTTTTTGAGCCTAGACCGTTGCTTCGAATATCAGTTTGGAGGTATATAATATAATATATATATATTATATATATATATATATAGACCGAAGGAAGGATGGCGGCACTCAGTCGAAAATAAAACATAAAGAAGTTTATTAAATCATTAAAATAAGACCGACGTTTCGGCCCGCACAGGAGCCATTCTCAAGGTGATACAAACAAGAAATACGTGTGTTTAAATAATAAGCAACGTTAATTGAAATACCAATCAAAGCAAGCTCATTAGAGAGTGGCCACAGGTGTAAAAGTGCGTAGCTCACAGAGCGGCGCACATCTCAACCAGATACATCACGTGATAACGGCCGTGAGCCAGTCGCCTAGGCAACTAAAAACAATACTGATCCATAACGGAAGCAGAAAACAAGAAAGAAAAACATCCCAAAGAGGAAGAGTAAGAGCAGCATACCGAAAAAGAGTGAAAGCATAAACAGGTGAGCATTATATCTAGCCATCATAGAAATAGAAATTATTTTCGACTGAGTGCCGCCATCCTTCCTTCGGTCTATATTGCTTTTGGCTGGGCACCAACCATTGGTCGTATGAAGATATTCTAAGGTGTTGCAGGACTTGTGGTGACATATATATATATATATATATAAAATCTCAAAATTTCCACTCACCTGCTCGCATTTGGCGAGTGGAAATGCACACGCAGGCAGCACAATAAATTATTTTGTGCTGCTTGTGCAGCATATTCCTGCTGGGTATACATGTATCTGGGGACTGATGTCTGGGTATACATGAATCTGGGGTCTGATGTCTGGGTATACAATACATGTATCTGAGGTCTGATGTCATGTGTCTGGTATTTGATGTCTGGGTATTAATGTTGTTGTTATTTATTTTTGTAACATTATTCTGAATAAAACATTTAACAGTATAATTTCATAAGATAATTTAAGAGGTTGTGTTTTTAGGGGCAGAGTTAAGGGCAGGGGAGGGGTTAGGTGGGTCAAGTGGTGGTGAGTAACATTTAAGGCATGGCTAGTAGCTCAGGACTTGAAATTTTGATCCCTGTATATATACACACACACTATTATATTATTTGTGTTGTTAACATCTGTCCATTGTGACGTTGTGATATTGTTTTATTTGTTTACTTATTCTCTTTGTTCTGTTGACATTGGACACCCTATTTACCCACTGCAGACACGGACGCAGACACACACACAACAGACCTCATATATAAACACATACACCAGGGCTGGATATATTTACATTAAATGTAGGAGACCGGAAGAAAACCAGGCCAGTGGATACATTGGGCACAGATTCTCAAATACACCTAATAACATTTCAAGCAGAATGTTTGATTTTAACCAAAGTTTGCCGCTTTTTGCTCATGTTGACACCTCTGATCACTTTTAATAAGTTTTAAAAAAATCCATGGCTACATCTGATTGGTGGAAACACTTATTTTCCACCTCCAACTTCTTTTGAAGCCTCATCAATTACAAGATAAAAATAATAAAGTCCATAAGGATCAATGTGACGGTATGGAAAAGTAGAAGAGCAATGCACATTCCACGGCTTTCCGTTTAAACACATGTCTGAGCAAAGTGATGTCTGACCCAGATATGTAGTAACACATTGAGGAAATAGAGACCATTAAAACGTGGCTTACAAGGAAAAAAACAAAAACTACATTCTGGACATTTTTTAGTTGGGTAAATTATTAAATATAAAACATCTTACATGTTTATTTTTTCAAACACTCAGGCCGTTTAAAGTCCAAACAAAGCAATAAAAGAATGATTCATGGCAGAGTCTCCTCGAACATCATCGCCTAATACTCGAGGTGACATTTAAAATGCCGCTTTTCAACTAGATCTATCTTTTTGTGACTCATCCTCCTGCCCAAGTGTCCATATAGAATGGCCAATGTGGGTGAACCCACAAAAGAAGGTTAAAGATCGGTTTTAAAAACAAAGATCAAACTTATGGGCTACACTATCACACATTCAGATCCCTGCTGGGTTTAAAAAAGAAGGGGAGAGGGGACCACGCGTTCAACAACAGATGAATACACCACGAAAACAAAGTTTATAAATGGAGGTGTTTTTTTAAAAAAAAAAAGGAAATCTATACATACACCCAAATATTATTGCTTATATTTATCGTGTCATAAAAAATGCCAGCATTTGTCACCGTTGCACTTTTAACAAATACCATTGTTTACTGAAAACCCCCATACAGGAATAAGGAATTAGACTGTATTTTTTTTCACGTAAAATACATTCTCTGTCCTTCAAACAATTTGGGATTTCCACTGAAGGCTTTCATAAAATCACATGATTCCTATTTTTAGTAAATAACAAGAGACTGACATTTTTTGAATAATTTTGTAAAGTTTTTTGTTCCTTGTAGAACATGCAGGCAAAGTAACACGCGACCTTGCAGAGTTAATGTAAATATACCCATTAATGTAAGAAGTGGCGGTTACAGAAGAATGGAACTCTGAATTAAGTAATATCTATCAATCATCCCGGGAGGAGAGCACACCAGCTAACACATTCAAAGACTTATACATTTATACAAATTTTAACCCTTTAAAGATTCTAACACTCTTAACCCTTTCAGAATTTCAACAGTTTTTAACCCATTCAAGATTCTTTACAAGGTTTTTTAACCCTAAACTCTGTTATAAACAATGAGAATTTAGTTCACAATATATGGCCATAAATTGCTTTAGCCTGTCAACACTGTCAATGTATCCCACCTTTGACAGGTCCTATTCTTGTCACCTAATGACTGACATTATGGGATTAATTAATTTACTGAGGACTGACACACACACAAACAGAAACGCGCACACACTCTCTCACTGGTCTTCAATAAAACATCATTTTTTTTCATCCTAATAAATAAAAGGTTCAACGTTTTGGCTCTCTGGGAATCTTTATCAAGATATCTTGATAAAGGCTCCCAGAGAGCCGAAACGTTGAACCTATTTTAATAGGATGAAACAAAAATTACGATTTATTGAAGACCTGGGAGTATCTCCTTTCTACAATGGATTTGTAGGTTTTTGGCTTCTGAGGAATTTTCTGCAGCAGGACATGTGGATTACGGATCGGAATAGTTATGTGGTGAGGCGCTTACCATGGTGTCCCGGCTATTTGTAGCGGTGCCTGTACACCGGCCAATGATCTTGTCGATGCATTTTTTGTGTATAGCAGCGTTGCATTCTGAAAAGAGAAGGGACAAGTGCTTGTACACAGTAATCAAAACAACAGGAGGGCAGGGCTTGACAAATGTATATCAAATATAAGACCCAACTAGATTTCTCAGCAGCCAGATAAAGTTTTGTGCATAGTTTTATGTAGAACAGGAGGTCGGCATCCATGGCCCTCCAGATGTTTCAATACAACATTTCCCTTGAGGCCGCGCCAAATTAATGAGCGGCTGGGCATCATGGGAGAAATGGTTCCAAAACATCTGGTAGGTCTAGGGTTGCTGACTCCTGATTTGGAATAATACAGAAGTAAAATCCTCAGATCCTGCAGCTACCTGGCTCTTGGATTTGTCCAGCCCTGCATGAAGGACAAACAATAACTTCCTAACATTTTTTTTTTTTTTTCGGGCTAGAAAAAGGACAAAATAGACGACTTGTCCAACTTTTCCCCATCATTGTTTATTCCTATCAATGATACACCTAAAGGGTTAGGTCTTAAAAGCTGGAGCATGTAATCCCCTGGGTGTATTTTAAGGTTCTCTCAAAAAGACCAAGCATTAACACAAGACGCACATATGATTAAATCTCATTGCCTCGAAGACGTCCTGTAATGAACACGCCAGGTTCGGAAACACGATGGCAGACAACTCACTGCTTTTATAAAGAGCCCAAACAGGCATCAGATAAAGAGATCGGTCTGTAAGGCCCACGAATCCATCAACTATTAGAAACGTATTGCTCCTAGAACACAATGTCCAGTCATTTCAGTGACAGGTTAGGGGTGTACAAAAGATCAAAGAATTATTTAGACGCAGGCAGCACGCATCCCCTCTATGACTGTATAATTAGCTAACCCTGCAGCCATTTGGAATTCATGTCTATGAACATTAAGACTGGTATGCAATGGGATACATATATGAAGTATACTCACGCCTGCATTTGTAACCTTGCTTGTTCAGGCCCCTGCAAAACAAGACAAATCGCAGACGTTAAGCACAAGACAGGCTTATAAGACGAGTGTCACCTAAACGAGAGACCAGGATCAACTTCTGCAAAGTTTATAGTTTCCACCAGTTAATCGCAAAAAGGAAAATTAAAACATACTTCCAATGCGTGTTTTTTCAGTTTCATTATGAAAGCCGCATTCATGTTGTCGTTCTTGAATAGTATTCAAGGATTAGCAAATGGTTACCTTGTAATTACTAGGTGTACAGCAAGAAAATCTTAAAATGACAGGTAACTTAAGATGCAGACAAAGGTAAGCTATAAAATAATGGTCAGCAAAGGTCTTAATGTCCCCTTACTGGGCACTCAAAGGATAGATCATCTATACATACAAACACACACACATACAGAAACACATACATACATACAAACAAAAATCCAAGGAGATGCACTCAGGGACCCCAGGATAAAACAACAAACTTTATTAGATCATAAAAATTGCCTATAGCCCGACGTTTTGGCTAGTACTGAGCCTTTATCAAGGCTCAGTATAAGCCAAAACGTCGGGCTATAGAAACATAGAAAAATGTCGGCAGATAAGAACCTTTCGGCCCATCTAGTCTACCCAATTACATGGATACTTTACCTGGATTTATCTTTTGTTTAGGATAGCCTTATGCCTATCCATGCCTGCTTAAATTCAATTACTGTTTTGGCCTCTACCACTTCAACTGGAAGGCTGTTCCATGTATCCACCACCCTCTCAGTAAAATAATGCTTCCTGATGTTACTTTTAAACCTTTGCCCCTCTAATCTAAGACTATGTCCTCTTGTTTTGCTATTTTGTTTCCTTTTAAATATACTCCCTTCCTCTACCTTGTGGATTCCCTTTACGTATTTAAATGTTTCTATCATATCTCCTCTGTCTCGTCTTTTTTCCAAGCTGTACATGTTAAGATCATTAAGCCTTTCCTGGTAACTTTTCTCCTTCAAGCCGTACACCATTTTAGTAGCCCTTCTCTGAACTCTCTCTAAGATGTCTATATCCTTCTGGAGATACGGTCTCCAGTACTGCACACAGTACTCCAAGTGAGGTCTCACCAGTGCTCTGTACAGTGGCAGGAGCACTTCCCTTTTCCTACTGCTAATACCTCTCCCTACACAACCAAGCATTCTGCTAGCATTTCCAGCTGCTCTATTACATTGACTACTTACCCTTAGATCCTCTGAAATAATGACCCCTAAATCCCTTTCCTCAGATGATGAGGTTAGGACTGAATCAAATATTCTATATTCAGCCCTTGGGTTTTTACGTCCCAGGTGCATTATCTTGCACTTATCCACATTAAAACTCAATTGCCACAACTCCGACCATTTTTTTAGTTTACCTAAATCATTTGTCATTTGGCTGATCCCTCCAGGAACGTCAACCCTGTTGCAAATCTTTGTGTCATCAGCAAAAAGACATACTTTTCCATTAATACCTTCTGCAATATCACTAATAAAAATATTAAATAGAATGGGTCCAAGTACTGACCCCTGAGGTACCCCACTGGTAACAAGACCTTGCGCCGAATAAACTCCATTTACCACAACCCTCTGTTGCCTGTCACTCAGCCACTGCCTAATCCATTCAACAATATTGGAATCCAAGATCAAAGATGCAATTTATTGATAAGCCTTCTATGCGGAACAGTATCAAAAGCCTTACTGAAATCTAAATAAGCAATGTCTACTGGACCGCCTGTGTCTATTATTTTTGTTACCCAATCAAAAAAAATCAATAAGATTAGTTTGGCATGATCTCCCTGAGGTAAACCCATGTTGTTTCTGATCCTGTAATCTATATAGGCCATGTTTAATGATCTAATAAAGTATGTTGATGTTTTATCTTTGAGTCCCTGAGTGCATCCCCTAGGACTTTTGTATATTTACTTTTCAGACGTGTGCACCGGCACGTTTATTTATTTAAGGAGAGTGCTGGATACGGGATATAGATATATATATATATAACGTGACAATCGCATAAAAACATTATAAAGCCAGATGTGAAAACGTTTATGATCATCGTTTATATAGCACCAACAGTTTTTGAACCACTCTAGAATACAAAGAATTAACAGGAATTCAGGGAGCAAAATGACAGCCTTCCAAGCTTTCTTCAAGTATCTCCCACCTATTTGGAAGGGTATTCCAAAAGGTCATTACATAAAAGCATATTGTGACACGTAAGTGTCCACCTCTTGGATTGTCCTTCATCTCGTCCAGGGGTCAGGAACCTTGACCCGAATGGATGATTGAGCATCATTGGAGATGTAGCTCCAGATCATCTGGAAGGCCAAGGTTACTGATCTGGACCAGGATTAGGCCCTTCATTAGAATAAAAATGTCCCTGGTCGATAAATTCATTTGCATAAAAATAAGATACAGTGGTAACTCACCAAACAAAGTCCTTGCACACAGAGCAAAAGGTTGGCTGATGGAAAAAGGTGGCGATGAACTCGTGATTCTTGATGTAGTGTATTTTAGCCTGTTTGATAGCTCCTCTTCTTCGGTTTATGGTGACCAGACCTTCATCATTTCTTACTGACTGCTTACAATCTGTTGGGACGAAACAAGAGAATTAAACCTGGTCAACAAAAACAACATCCATCGAGAGACAAGATTCAACACGGTATCCAAAAACCATTCCCGAATTCACAAAGTAATAAATAAAACCGACAGGAACACCAAAACCCTGAAACCAAACGCCGATACGAATATACCAAAACCACTAAAGAAAATAAATACTGCAACACTGTGCCCGAATCATAACATTTTCGTGTAGAGAACTAACCCCTCCGTCGTGCAGACAAAGCGCTCTGCATGGTGAGGAGATGCTAAGATCGAAACACAGCGTTCCTGAACCTGGAGCTCGGCAAACACAGCACAGAGTGAGATCTGCTCTGTATAACTGTGAAACTCTGATGTGTTTGAGGGAGGAGGCAAGACAGAGGCGCAAAAAGGATGGGGGGGGGAAATCAAGCGAAATATCCTGGAGGCAACAGAATTGATACAACATTTGTTTTTATCTCAGCAGGGGTTGGTTTGTGTCTCTTACCACATACGTGAGTGATGGAGCGTCCACCCAGCAGAGGTGGGAGAAGCCACTAGAGCTATGGAATTAATGTATAGGTTGTTATAAGTGGATCTTATGGACATTGATCTTGATCTCTTTTCACAGAAAAGTCTGCTTTGTTGGACATGGAACAGGCAAAGTGAATGAGACGAGTGACTTCTCCTCCCTCAAACAATACATAGTTATTTGTTCTGTTTACAAACAGTATTGCGAGGACACATCAACCCCATAACACCAGAGAAATAGGACGGAAACCCAGAAATCCAATGGGAGAAATGAAACCGGTGTGAACCAAAAGGCAATTTAATTGAAAAAAATCGCAATACCTACTTAAAGAATTACTGGAAGCTCTGGAATTACTGAAAAAATCACGTGCTGCGCAACACACAAAAGACACACAAAAATCATATTGGTTTCTAGATAATACAGACAGTAAAATGAAATCGAAAACACAATTACTTTCATTTTATTCCTTGCTCTTCAATATTTCTACTATATATTTAAAAGGCTTGTGTCCCGTGTGTAACATAAAAATTATTACACACAATTTTAAAAAAAACAAAAACACCCCATATTGATTTCTATTCTAGGAAATATATTAAGCCTTATCCACGAGATCTGTCCACTCGTGCAGGGTTAGGAGTGTGTTATATAATGTCATTCTAATGACTGTTAATCCAAATTTAAAAAATATATATATACAGTAGATAGCAAAAGTCTACACACCCCTGTTAAAATGTCAGGTTTCTGTGATGTAAAAAATGAGACAAAGATAAATCATTTCAGAACTTCTTCCACCTTTTAATGTGACCAATAAACTGTACAACGCCATGAAAACCAAACTGAAATCTTTTAGGTGGAGGAAAATAAAAAAATAAAATAATATGGTTGCATAAGTGTGCACACCCTTAAACGAATACTTTGTTGAAGCACCTTTTTGATTTTCTTGGGTATGAGTCTATCAGCATGGCATATCTTGACTTGGCAATATTTGCCCACTCTTCTTTGTAAAAATACTCCAAATCGATCAGATTGCGAGGGCATCTCCTGTGCACAGCCCTCTTCAGATCACCCCACAGATTTTCCATGGGATGAAGGTCTGGGCTCTGGCTGGGCCATTCCAAAACATTAACCTTCTTCTGGTGAAGCCATTCCTTTGTTGATTTGGATTTATGCTTTGGGTCGTTGTCATGAAGAGGAACGTAATCTTTCAGCATGTTCAGCTTTCTAGCAGAAGCCTGAAGGTTTTGTGCCAATATTGAATAAAATATGGAACTGTTCATAATTCCCTCTACCTTGATTAAGGCCCCAGTTCCAGCTGAAAAAAAACAGCCCCTTGGCATGATGCTGCCACCACCATGCTTCACTGTCGGTATGGTGATTTGGTGATGTGATGTGTTGTCTTTGTGCCAAAAATAGCTTTTGGAATTATGGCCCAAAAGTTCAACCCTGGTTTCTTCAGACCATTGCACATTTTCCCACATGCGTTTGGGAGACTGCGGATGTGTTGTTGCAAAATTTAGCCTGGCTTGGTTGTTTTTCTTCGTAAGAAAAGGCTTCCGTCTTGCCACTCTACCCCATAGTCCAGACATATGAAGAATACGGGAGATTATTGACACGTGTACCGCACAGCCAGCACTTGCCAGATATTCCTGCAGCTCCTTTAATGTTGCTGTAGGCCTCTTGGCAGCCTCCCTTACCAGTTTTTTTCTCCTCACATTTGGAGGGACGTCCAGTTCTTGGTAATGTCACTGTTGTGCCATATTTTCTCCACTTGATGGTGACGGTCTTCACTGTGTTCCATGGTTTATCTAATGCCATGAAAATTCTTTTGTACCTTCTCCTGACTGATACCTTGTAACAATGAGATCCCTCTGATGCTTTGGAGGCTTCTCTGAGAACCGCGGCTTTTGCTGTAGGATGTGACGAACAAAATGTCCGGAAAGACATTTGTACAGTTTATTGGTCACATTAAAGGTGGAAGAAGTTCTGAAATTATTTATCTTGGTCTCATTTTTTTTTACATCACAGAAACCTGACATTTTAACAGGGGTGTGTAATACACACACACACACACACACACACACACACACAAAAGTATAAAAACTATTTGCCACAGTGAAGCAGAAGATTGCATGATATTTCTCGGCTCATAAAGTGTTTACGTGCCGTATGTGAGACTATGACAGGTTGCTGTCCATTCACAGCTTCACACCCGAGCAGAAGCGTGAGCGATGTGTGAAATCCCCTACAGCGAGAACAGTTTATTTTTCCATCAGAGGAAGAGAAGCCTCTCTTTAGGATAGTGGTCAACAAACAAAACTGAAAAGGCCATACAGTGAGGGGTGTACAGGTAAGTGAACAAAAGAATGCAATATACCTGTGTCTTCCACGAAATACTGCACAGACATCAACACCTTGGCCTGGGGCTGAAGATCGAGCTACAAAAAAGAATAAAATTCAAACCTGATGAAATAACCATCGAGGTACATTAAATACATTAGCATATACCCCAATAAAGCTTTCTTTTCTTACCCAAAACTCAGATTTGCCATTGCCCTTCTTACAACGCTCGGCCAAGACAGAGACCCCCACAGTGGCCTCAGACAGGGGGTCTTCAGCCGCTTTCATCAACACTATCTGGATCACTCGCCCCTCAAATATATGGGCATCAAATGTTGACTTCCAGTCTGGATACATTGTGGGTTTCTTCTGGACCAAGGTTTTACCTCTTTCTGCAAGAGACAAAGTATTACATAAAAGATAAACATTATAAACCCATATAAAATCATAAAATCACACTTTTTGGGTTTAAACCATAAAAATCACGAGCAAAAAATGGGTTAACTGTAATGACGGGCAGTAATGAACGTCGTGCTTTAAAATTGCTTTTAATTGAAGAAAAACAAAATTACCAAAGCTGAAAAAAAATACAACTCACACACAAACATACGAGCTGTGTTGTGTCCTTATGGGGTAAAGTCAAGGTGTATACTCCTTCCTGCTCAGGGGGTGCTCGGTCTCTGTTGGTACCTTATGATTTCTTTATTTGGGAACGTCTGCCAATGCTGAAGTGATACATCACAGGTCCTGCCACATAGCTTAGACCTACATGGTTAGGAAACAGACCTCTGGGCATCTTCAGAGCATCCTGGGATCTCCTTTTCGTTGTTGCCAGCAGTATGTGTCACAGCAGCTGCATTCGAGCGTTCGGCACAGCCTTGTAGTGAGAGGCCCAGGATCATAATAAATAAATAAATAAACAAAGAAGAGATACTGTACCTGTACTGAGTGACTCCTTCACCTTGATGGCACAGAAAGGCTGGCATTGCTCAGTCTGTCCTGGCATGGGGCCCAGCTCATAGGAGTTAAAGGCAATGCGGAGAAATGGAGCCATGATTCAATCTGCAACACAAGAGAACCGCTAAAAGGTTAACACACACACTCTGCCATCAGTGGCGTAGCGTGGGTTGTCAGCGCCCGGGGCCAGCCAAGAATTGTGCGCCCCCCCCCACCTGTGGACACGTTATCGATATTGCCCCAGCTCTCACATGGATATTGCCCCAGCTCACACATGGATTTGCCCCAGCTCATGGGTTTGCCCCAGCTCATGGATTTGCCCCCAGGTCATGGATTTGCCCCAGGTCATGGATTTGCCCAGCTCATGGATTTGCCCCCAGGTCATGGATTTGCCCAGCTCATGGATTTGCCCCCAGGTCATGGATTTGCCCAGCTCATGGATTTGCCCCCAGCTCATGGATTTGCCCCCAGGTCATGGATTTGCCCCAGCTCATGGATTTGCCCCCAGCTCATGGATTTGCCCCCAGCTCATGGATTTGCCCCCAGCTCATGGATTTGCCCCCAGCTCATGGATTTGCCCCCAGCTCATGGATTTGCCCCAGCTTACACATGGATTTGCCCAGCTCTCACCTGGATATTGCTCCAGCTCCGGCAGGGGTTGAGGGGACCCAGATGCCGGGCAGGGCGGGAGTGCCTGCCCGGTCCTGAAGAGTCCGTCCTGTTGAAGGTGATGCGGCTGCGTGGCGTGCGTGCGCAGGTCACGCGGTCCGGCCAGTCAGGTGGTACAGAGACTCAGTACCACCTGATTAGCCGGACCACGTGACCGGCTGCGCCTGCACGCAGCCGCCTCCCTTTAACAGGACGGACTCTTCAGGACCAGGCAGGCACTCCCGCGCTGCCCGGCATCTGGGTCCCCTCAACCCCCGGGCCAGTTTTAGGGGCGCAAATGCGCCCCTAACAAAACTGCGCCCCGGGGCCACGGCCCCCCCAGCCCCCCCCACGCTACGCCACTGTCTGCCATGTAATATGTTCCGCTCCACCATCCTATAGATCAGTGGTCTCCAACCCCGTCCTCCATTACCCCAAAACAAGCCAGATGTTAATGTTAGGGAGACCTGAGGACCAGGGTTAAGGGTCCATAACAGGCCAGGTTTTCCAGATATCTGCAGCACAGGTGATAGGATTTGCTGCTCAGTGATTGCAGGATTCACCCAGCATTTCCCCAAGGTGATCCTTAAAATCTGGCCTAATAGGGGTATGTGAGGACCAGGGTTGGGGGCCGCGGCTTTAGGACTTATTTTATAGTGTAACAAGCCATTTACCAAGTCGTTCCAGTCCACATGTTCAAGAAAATAGATACAATCTCTAGAATATTTTGACCACCTCCCCACATGACGTTTTTTTAGCAAAACAAAATTGCAGATTTTAACCCCATCACAACTGCCATGTATACACGAAGCTGACTTTGTATTCAACACGATCAAACGTAATCTATCGAATACACACACTCCCAGCCGCATCAGCCAGCCGACAGCCCCGTCAGCCAGCCACCAGCCCCATCAGCCAGCCACCAGCCAACAGCCCCAGGAAGGCAAAAAAAAAACTAAAACCAGTTGTCACCTGTGCCCCGCCCACTGCCCCAGATGTTATTGAACTGTGACCCCCTCTGTCTAGCTATTGCATGCAAAGAAATTCTGGTAATTGCAGGCCATCAACATCTGGGGGCCCAGAGGATGACACCCTGCCTAAATCTAAGATCTCACCTAACCTAATAAACCCCATTACCAGATGCAGCAACGCGAGGCCCCGTGTTGGACCATGGGTGGTTACAGCATCTGGCTCAGTGTGACACGAACGCCACATGTCAATGGATGCACTAGAACAGTGCCGCTCTATTCACATTGTGACACCATTTTTATCATTATATTATCAAGTCAGACAGCTGTAAATTGCTCCATTACGGGGATGTAATCATCCTTTCACCTTTCTTCCTCACAGATCAGATCAGTGTAGATGTAGTCTGGACAGCACGGCCTCTGCGTGACTTTGTTTGCAGGAAATACAAGAGAAAGGGAACAGGAACCCGGAAAGTGAAGGGCACGCAGGAGAAACGGGAAACCCATTCTACTCCAGGATTAGCAAAAATCACAAGACCCATCACTCTAAATATGTCCCCTCGTACGTGAGGGTCAACATTCAACAAGGGTTCATTCTGTTTTAAAAAGAGTATGGTAAAAGAAGCATTTCAGCAGTCCAATTCGGATCAGATTAATTCAGCCCCATTTCTTCAGCATACCCGAGAACGCATTGCGAGCGCATTGAGCAGAGCCAAGAATGAACTAGTGCTCATTTCTGAACTTTCCAGGAAGGTAAAAAAAATCATTACCCCCTGATCTGAGCTTTATGGGCGGAGCCAATCCCACACACACACAGAGGGCTGAATTAACCATCCAGGACACTCCTTGAGGGGCAGGGGGTGGGGGACACACTCTGGTCAGTGTTTAGAGCGACCCTTTGAAGTGTTGGGCTCAATATGCCGTTCTGCCAACAAACAGTGCCAAGTGAGAGCAGGAGCGCCGCCCTACAGGAAGTTCTCCTAGTCTTTGGTGTGCCAGTCCTTGATTGTAATGAGTGCAGAGGTTTTGAAACATCATTTTCCATGAGGCTATGCCAAGATCAAGAGTAGCTGAGCATCATGGGACATGTAGTTACAAAACAACTGGCGGGTAAAAGTTGCTAACCCCTGGTCTACACAGTGTAACCACTTGATTTCACACCCCCCTCCCCAATTTCAACCTTCTGAGTATGGGAGCTTACTCCCCCCTCCCTGTCGTCCCCCCCCCCCAACCTGAGCTCAGGTTCCAGAGCTATTGGGAATAATGGAAAAAAGCCACATCCAATGGAACTCAGAGCCTTCCTGCACCAAGAACCCCTGGACTTGGATTATCTCGCCGCACAGAGATGTGTGACATTCTGAGCTAGAAGCATGATAGGTTCTGCAGAAATCAGGAGACCAGACCAGCGCCGTATTAAGGAGACCAGACCAGCGCCGGATTAAGGAGACCAGACCAGCGCCGGATTAAGGAGACCAGACCAGCGCCAGATTAAGGAGACCAGACCAGCGCCAGATTAGGCCAGGGGCAAACTAGGCGTTTTTTTGTGCGCAGTAGAGTAAAAACTGAATTTGAGTTGAATAAAAACCTGGGCTTTTGACATTTGACGCTCATCACGGCCAACGTCGCATCAATCCTAGCGCACAAGCCTTGGTGTTTCCATGACAGACATCTTCAGCGCACATTATGCATGTGTTCTTCTCTATCCGCGTAATTATATGCTGCGACGCACGCCAGTAAGTGCGTTTTGACACGCATTCGTGCGCACAAAAAACACCTAGTGGGCACCCGGCCTTAAGGAGCGTTTTTAAAAGAAACAAAAGATTTAAAACGTCTTGAGTGATTAATGTTTAACCCCCTGTTTCCAACCCGCTCAGGTTTTCAATCCTATTGTCATGATAGAATATATGCAATAAATGGCCAGAGAATCATGGGAATTGTAGTTCAGAAAGATCTGAGGGGCCGGAGCTTGACAGCCTTGTATTGGAGAATCCCTATAGTGAAGGGAAGACACAGGTCACACACGTTCCTCTCAGTAAGTGCTACATGTTTTATTAGTTGGCGATGCAGGGATTTACTTTTACAGATCTCTTGGGATTTTGAGTCAAGTGACATGGATGGGATGATTAATTGGGGAGTGGAATCTGTTTACCCTGGATTTCATCCTAATGCATAACTACACATCTGCTTTAAATCCACCAGGAGAACAATGCTCTGCGCTTACATTACAGCACAGAGACCTTCAGGGGAAGGAGCTCTGCCAGATTAGCCGAGCCACAGAAAGAAGTCAGAAACAAAAAAAACGCTTTACCCCACTCTTGTGGCTTTTATAAGGCACACTCCAAGCATCAGACTAACCAAGGGTCTTAAAATTGGTTTTATTGCACAAAAAAGGATTTCCATTCCTCGCATCCCTTTATATAGCGGTAAAGAATTTTTAATGAAGAAAAACGGATAAAAAGAACTATAAAAGGCCCACAGCCCAATCACATCACAAGACATACTCTACCTCATTACAGGGTTATTAGAGTAACCTTTAACCCTGGGATTTTAAACTCCAGCCCCACAGATGTTTATGGCCTACAATTACCAGTAATCTTTGCATATAAAAGTTAGGGAGAGAATCAGAGAATCATGGGAGTTGTAGTTCAGCAACATCTGGGAGAGCCCTAGTTTGACGATCCGACTGATGCTCAGCTAGTCTATAGGCATTACGGCACGGTCTGCTCGGAAATATCTGCACATATCATGGTTAGCCACCAATTGCCGCTGGTATAGACATTCCCTTTTCAATTTGTGAAGACACAAAGGAGAAAAATATAATGTAAAATGACGTGTTATTGTTCAAACACAGTTTTACAATTGTCACTACCTGTCAGCCAATCAGGTGCTGCGTGAAAGACGACATCTGTACGTGTCATTATAGATACATATTTTATTACTATATTAAAAAAAGGTGTTTAAAAGCTTTGCTTCTATTAAAAGAGGTAAAAGTGAAACATAACTTTGTATCTTCTAGGTTTTTCCTGAATCTGGACTCCCTGCACACACCCCCTCCTACTGAATCTGGACTCCCTGCACACACCCCCTCCTACTGAATCTGGACTCCCTGCACACACCCCCTCCTACTGAATCTGGACTCCCTGCACACACACCCTCCTACTGAATCTGGACTCCCTGCACACACCCCCTCCTACTAAATCTGGACTCCCTGCACACACCCCCTCCAACTGAATCTGGACTCCCTGCACACACACCCTCCTACTGAATCTGGACTCCCTGCACACACACACACACACACACACACACACACCCTCCTACTGAATCTGGACTCCCTGCGCACACACACCCTCCCACTGAATCTGGACTCCCTGCGCACACACACCCTCCTACTGAATCTGTACTCCCCGCACCCCCTTACTGAATCTGGACTCCCCGCACTTATCACCTTACTGGACATGTCCCCAGCTCCTCACATGTCTGACAAGTCCCAACAAAGATACATTGTTCAAGATCCCAAGGAAAAAGAACATCTAGGTTTTATATGCAAGATATTCCAAATATGAGCCAGGAGTAACATGTGTTGGAGTGGCCGAAGCCCGCTTTCATGTGATTTTATGGTATACTTAGATATGGCTTACACAAAACAGCAAGTAAACCCATTCCTATGTATGGGTTTAAATGAGCAGCCCATACAATGAATGAACAATATGTTTACAGAATGAATACAATCCAAGTATGCCAGTATACTCTGCACCTGCATGGCTTCAGAAACGTAAGAACGCTTATTTGCAGATTGGAGGGAGTAACTGGTTAGCCCGGTTATGCTCCATTACTGCTAGAATTGTTTATATACTTATGGTCATACGCAGTATGATTGAAGTCTGAGGGAGGGGAAGAAGGAGGTCGGGTATTATGAGCTAGAAGCTCAGCAAACTCAGTTTATTAAGATGGCGTGAGAGACGGTCAACTTGTACAAGGAACAAAAGAATGCATCAAGAAATGAAGAGAAAGGTGTGTAGGGAATAGGTTTAATGAACAAAGGAACTAGAAGAGGTAACATGCGTCAGTCATGCTCAGAGTTTGATCGAGACATAAAGGTTGTGTAAAAACCCAGTTAGTTTTGAGGTTACAAAAAAATAAATAAATACGCAAATCCACTAGTGTTACAACAGTGCGTTAACTTAATATGTATGGGGATCAGGGTCGCCACCATTCCTTCAAGCCAAACCCGAACGCTCTAGCGCCGCGCGGCATATTATAATGTCCTGTATACACATTGCGTATGAAGGATGACGGAGGTCTCCCTCTGATGGTGCTTGTGCGGCTGGGTCACTACCGCCTCTAAGTCTTCACCCGAGCTGCCCCCTTTCTATGGAACTCCCCGCAACATCAGACCTCGCCGTCTCTCCAGTCCTTCAATAAGTCTCTGAAAACACATTACTTTAGAGAAGCCTATCATCTCACTCCCTATTCCCCCGCTGTTCATTTTCTGCTGCATCTTCCACATAGCCCACATGCACTGCACTATTTCACATTCTCTATTTCACCCTCACCTAGTGTGACACCCCTATCCTCTTAGATTGTAAGCTCTTGAGGGATGCCATAGGGTTAAGAAAAAAAAGGGATGCCATAGGGATAAGCGAAAATGACAACCCTTTTTTTTTTTCTTGCAGATTCTGGGCTGAGACCTCGCTACTTCTCCAGCAGGATTCCATAGCGGTAGCTACTGCTCCTAATCCTGGCTTATGGGAGCAAGCTTTGTACACAGGGGTACACAGGGGCTTGGGAGGAGACTGGGGGCACGGCTCCTGGACGTGAAGAGCGGTGGAGCTGTAGTTATTCCTTCTTTGCCATGAATGGGAGATTCAGCTCACGCTGGAGAAGTGCAAAACACACAGTCCAGGCTTAATCAGGTGTCTGGGTGGCAGCTGGTCTCACATGACTCAAAACCCAAACTATCCAGGTGAAACCCGTACAGGTGTCAGCCCTAATGGGGATATTGAAAGTGTGCCAAAGCTGGGACGTTTGCATGCCATTTTCTCAGTGGATGCCCAAGCATGCACGTGGCCATCCGCTGCACAGCAGCACCGCGACCAGGCCTGCAATTGGGTTTTATTTTTATACCCACTGTACTCAAACACCCAAATAAACACTTCAGCGAGAGTGACAGGTCATTAATCCAAATATATATTGAGGTGAATACCTACGCGCAGAGTGCAAGCACTTTACAGTCTAGTGGTGAGAGAACTATTGTGACTCAGCAGGTTGTGTTCACCACATGATGCACATTGCTCCTCTGCACGAGAACACCAACACCTCTATGAAATGTTGGAAACTATTTCGATGATCAAGCGAGGATTTCCATGCTTTATCTAATCTAGGCTATGATAAAATGTGAAGTTAGGTTGCAAAATGCAAAGGAAAAAAAGGGCTAATACACTCTTTGCAAACACACTTTGGCCAGTTACTGCAAGTGAAGTGCCGCAATGAACCACTTTCACGGGACAATTACATGTTACAGCTCAACGATAAACATAAGGAACTGTATCTTTTAATCCTGGGGAAAAGCCAAACAGCGGCCATCATACAATGAAAGAAACTCGCTTGTAGAGGCTACCGTGAAGAATGAAAGCATAAAAAACTAATTTTATTAGACACACACGTCAAAAGTGTCGGGACACACCTCTTAATTATTGAATTCAGGTGTTTCAATCACACCCGTTGCCATGGGTGTCTAAAACCAAGCACCTAGACACGCAGTCTGTACATACAAACATTTGTGGGACACATGGGTCATTCTGAAGAGCTCAGATAATTGAAACGTGGTTATGTGATCGTTTGGGAAATTTCCTCCCTGCTAGATATTCCACGGTGAGCTGCAAGTTAGATCATTGGAAAGTGGAAGCGATTAGGAGCAGCAGCAACTCTGCCGCGAAGCGGAAAACCACGTAAAGTCACAGAGCGGGATCACCAAGTGCGTAGGCGCGAGGTGCGGTAATGTCACCAAGCCATAGTTGAAGAGTTCTAAACCTCTACTGGCTTAAATATCGGCACAAAAACTGTGTGGCAGGAGATTCATGGAGTGGGTTTCCATGGCCGAGCAGCTGCATGCAAGCCTCACATCACCAAGTACAATGCCATGGGTCAGATAGAGTGGTGTAAAGCAGTGGTTCCCAACCGTGGTCCTCAAGTACCCACAACAGGCCAGATTTGCCAGATATCTGAAGCACAGCACCGGTGATAGGATTTGCTGCTCAGTGATTGCAGAATACAGTCTACACTTTCAAGGTAATCCTTAAAATCTGGCCTGTGAGTGGTACTTGAGGACCAGAGTTGAGAAACACGGGTGTAAAGCACGCTGCCACTGGACACTGAAGCGGTGGAACCGTGTTCTGTGGAGTGACGAATCGCTCTTCTCGGTTTGGCAGCCTGATGGGCATGTATGGGTTTGGCAGATGCCAGGAGTACATTACATGTCAGACTAACCTAATTGCTTTCTATGAGGAAGTAAGTGTCAGTATAGATCAGGGGGTCGCAGTGGATGTGATTTACTTAGATTTTGCCAAAGCTTTCGACACAGTTCCACACAAGAGGTTACTATTTAAATTAAGAAAAATTGGTCTAGATGAAAATTCTTATTCTTGGATAGAAAACAGGGTACAGAGAGTGGTCATAAATGGTAAAAGACGGACACCAGTGGTAAGTGTGTCCCTCAGGGGTCTCGTTATAGGACCAATTCTATTCAATTTATTTATAAATGACCTTGAGATAGGCATTGAAAGTCATGTGTCAGTGTTTGCAGATGACACAAAACTAGAAAAAGTAATACAATGTGAGCAGGATGTTAGACTGTTAGATGTTAGCACTTAAATGGCAGATGAAGTTTAACCCCCTGTCGGTTATCCCGAGTGTTTCTCAGGGTTAAATTTCACCACTGAGAGTGGTAACCCAGAGACACACTCAGGCTGTATACATTACCTCTCCCTGCGCTCCCCTCGCTTATCCTCGCAGTATCCTCCGGCGTTTGCAACCTCATACTTCCTGCATTCCCTTCACGCAAGAAGGGAACCAGAAAGTATGAGGTCGCGACCACCGGAGGAGACTGCGGTGACATCGAGGGAGTGCAGGGAGAGGTAATGTATCCAGCGGCATCCCAAGTGTTTTGCTCGGGGTTACCGCTTCCAGCATAGGAATTTAACCCCGAGCCACACTCGGGATACCGCTAAGGGGGGGGGGAGAATTTTCGAGTGCATTAAGGCATGGAACTTAAGTATAAATAGACCGCATGGGAGGTTAATGTAGATAAATATGTAAGAAATTTACTCACTGTGTTACATGTTTACAGGTGGATTCTGTTAATAAGGGGAATGGAAGATTTAAGTTTTGAGGAAAGACTAACAAGTTTCAACCTGTTTAGTTTAGAGAAACGGTGCCTTAGAGGGGATCTGATAACACTATATAAATATATACGGGGCCATTATAAACCATTGTCTGAAAACCTATTCATTAACAGGACTATACACAGGACACGAGGTCACCCATTTAGACTGGACGAAAGGAAATTCAGCCTAAAGCATAGGAAGGGTTATTTTATGAGGAGAACAACAAAGCTGTGGTATTCTCTGCCTGTTAAGGTGGTTGGGTCAGAGACTGTACAGACTTTAAAACATCGGCTGGATGACTTCCTGCAAAAACATAACATTTAGGGTTATAATATTTAATATGTGGGTAAAAGCTTCTTGATCCAAGGAGAATCTGACACCATTCTGGGGTCAAGAAGGAATTTTTACCAGTATGTTGCATATTGGCAAGCGCTTCAGACTGGGTTTTTTGCTTTCTTTTGTATCGACAGCAGTAGGTGATGTGGCAAAAAGCTGAACCAGATGGACGCATGTATTTTTTTCAGCCTATGTAACTATTACAGTGGTCACAATGCAGTCAGACAGCAAAAGGGCTGCTTTTCAAGGGCTGGGCTCTTTACTTCCAGTAAAGGGGGGGGGGACATTTTTGACAATGCTATGCTTTCAACTTTGTGGGGCCTGATTAGAGACGGCTCTTTTATTCTACCATGACTGTGTCCCAGTGGACAAAGCAAGATCCCTAAAAGACATGTTTGGATGAGATGGTTGTGGAAGAACTTGACTGGCCCGCACAGAGCCCTGACCTCGACCCCATCGAACACCTTTGAGACGAACCGGAACAGAGATTGTGTGCCTGGCCATCTTGTCCAACATCAGTGTCTGACCTTGCAAAGGCTTTACTGGGTGAATGGACAAAAATCACAAAGAAACAGTCAAATTTTGTGGAAAGCCTTCCCAGAAGAGTGGAAGGTGTTATAGCTGCAAAAGGAGGGACCAACTCCATATGCAATATCTACAAATCTAGATTGCAATATCATAAAAGTTCCTGTTGGTGTAATGGTCAGGACTCAGGAGCCCCAATACTTTTGTCCATATTGTGTGTTGTTTCTTTTTAGGGGTGAGGGTGGTATCCAGAAGCCGTAGCTTAATAGGAGTATGGAAGGTTTGAGAAGAAAGAGTTGGCTGAATTGTTCCAGAATTGACAGCTGGGTTAGTCTTGTAATTATACACGTATTTGAGAAAGCCAAATGTCTTATAGGACAGGGTGAGCAGGGACCAATGATAAGGCCAGTAAACTCATAATCCCAAACTAAATCTGCAGTCTCATACTTACTGCCGAAGAGGTGGTTTCGGATCAGTCTGAGCCTTTATCAGCAACCTTGATAAAAGCTCACATGTAGCCGAAACCTTGGTACGTGTATTTTTAATATAAATCCAATAAATGAATTTTTTTTTTTTTTTAAAAACCCAGAGTGCATCCATCATTGGAGATACACACACGACACTGTGGTCTAGCAATTCCTACAGACTATTTGGTACTGCTGTATTTTTACCATTTATAAATAAGGACGGTAAGTACCATTTAATGTACCTCTATTGATATTTCATTACTCAGGGGGTCACATGCTCCTCTCACTTTAAACCTCTGAGAGGAAGGGGGGGGGAAGGATTTATCTGTAAAAAGAGTGAAAGTCAAAACTGTTCTGCTCCAGGGGACAATGTAACACTGACAGTGGCGTCTACATTATCACAGATTTTTCAACTCAAAGCCAGCTGTAAATCATTAAACACTGCGTCTTCAATGTCTAGATGAAGGTCAAGGTTGAGTTATGGTCTGCAAAATAAAAATAACACTTAGAGAAAATTATAAAAGATTTACCACCTGTAACCACAAGTCCATTTCGACCTTAAAAAGCACTAGCCATCATGACCACTTAAACGGTCTTGTGGCCAAGGTGGCACGAGTACCATACCTCCGCAATGTCATCTCTAGTTGATGAGACAGCACTTCAAAAATAAAGAGGCGTCACCTCTACCCTTGAAGCCATCAACCAATGGCCGCATGGCAGTGTTCTGGTGATTCGGTGAGCCCATGTCAAAACGTTTTAGAGCTCATGGATTATTATTTTATTGGGTGCATGCAAGCTGGTCACACATGCCCATAGTATCAATAGGTAACCCTTCTCGTTTTGGTTTTCCCAAAGCTTTTAAACTCTGGTTGGCAAATGGTCCTTTAACATGAAAGTAGAAAGTCAGGATTTATTTATTTTATTTATAAAAGGATTTTACCAGGAAGGATATATTGAGATTTCTCTCGTTTTCAAGTACGTCTTGGGTATAAGGTTTAGACACAAAAGGAGGACCAACATAAACCATTCAGTAATGGAAAATATGGGCATCAAGCTCCAGAGAGGCCAAATCACACAACAAAGTCCATGGGGAGCGTATAAAATAATAATAAAAAAATAAATCACCAGGCAAGGAGTCTACCAACAACAGCAGAGGTGTTCATGTATTGGAAAAGACTGGCGATGTTTCGGCCCTACATGAGCCACTCTCAAGGTGATCATGTGTCGCTAAAATGTCAAATTTACCCAATAAATCTGCCATTGTTGGAAGACTGAACGCCAGGTCCTTTTTTGCTCAGGGATAAAGCATTTATATGCATTATAAAATGAGAAAAGATAAATAAAAAAAAAGATACAAAAAAAGGTTAGTAATGTTTACAGATAAATATTCTACTATTCCATAAAGTCAGTAATTATTAAAAGGACATTCAATCCAGCATTTCCGTCTTCTCATCCCTTCTTTAGATTTTACCTTCAGTGTGTCATTCCTAATAAAACGACTCCGCGGATTCTCCTCTTGACCCAATCGCACGCAAAATGTTTACCAGCCACGTTCCTGGCCCTCACATATCAGGGCATTGCTAATGTGGACATCCCACCAGGACAAGGTCAGGAAGGAGGATTCCAAGCTCACCTTAACATGCTGAAGTGAATTCAAGTTCAAATAAGCACTACATTTCAAGCCCACCTTTTAATTGTCCCTCATTTTCAGGATGATAGATTTCAATTTCTTTTTCTGTAAACTCCAATAAATATAACAGTAGTGCACATTATCGGGTACACATTTCCTAACGAATTTGGGGTGCTAGTTTAAATTGACCCTTCATCAGGCCCATTTTACAGCAGCACATACATAATATCTAGCCACGTCATGTTCTGAACATGTCTCGGTGCATTCCAGATGTAAAGTTATGAGACCCCAAGGCATTACTGTCACTTTAAATCCACTCCGTTTTCCTCTGGCTGTGAGAGTGTGACTATTCTATACTTCCTGTTTCATGTGTGTTATGTATATATAGCGGTGTATGAGGCAGCTGGAGGGAACGTGGCACACAGTAGGGGTTATTCAGAGAGCACCGAAATCTCGGTACCCTCTCGTTCCCTGCACTTCAACGAATCAAATTCCCAGACCCTGAGGTGAATCTGATCGACCCGAAACAACGCACGTACCAGACGATCTGCCACAAACCCGCCGAACACATCTGAAGAAAGCCGACAATCCAACGATCACAGCGCCGACCAGCCACCGGAAAAAAAAAAGACGACGAACCCAGGGGGGGGGGGGGGGCCTTGAAACTCAAACACTGCAAAAAAAACTACTGGACGAAAACGTCTGGAATTAACATATAAGGTCCTATGAATAATAATAAAAAGGTCTGTTACAGAAAAAAAAAAAAAACTAACGCTATAGAAAATAAAAAGCCTAGAAAGGCTTTTTTTTATAAAGGAGTCTTTTTGCTGCAGATTAAAATAATAAAACGGTTTAATAGATACTGCGTAAAAACAGGAATATTTTTAACATTGAAACCTATGGGATTCGCCTGATTGAACCTGCCGAATAAAACCGAACTTCAGGGCATTTCACTGCCGTCAAACAGGCACTGTATTTCACTGGCAAGTCGACAAAATTTGGCGGATTGCCAGGTTTTGAACACCCGATTGGCCCCAAAATTGCACCGTACAGGGAAATTCACCATTCGGTGCAATTTCAGAGCCAGTCCGGCTCTCTTTGAATAACCCCGAGTGTCTTTAGAACGGGTTAAGGCTCCGGCAAAGCACCAGGTTTCCTTGAAGAGTGTCCGTCAGTCAGTAGGGTTTCCTCTGCAGCCAAGTGAAAGGCAATTAGCACAGCTTTTCCTTCCTGGATTGTCCTCGAAGGATATAAAGGATATACTTTGACACAGAGCCGGAAAAAGAGTTGTATGAAAACGATTCCAAGACTTGATCAAACTGGAGATGGGACATCTGTGAAAGTCAGGAACCCGTCTAAACAGACAGCGCTTTGACATCCAAAACTAAAAGGACATTAATAAAAGTGCCATCACAGGACAGCTCTGGTTCAGACGGGGGGGGGGGGGGGGAGAGAGTCTCTAGAAAGTAAGGAGAACACACAGTCGTTTGAGAGTTGATTTATGGTTGATGGATTAAACTGGGTATTTGAGAGAAAATTATATATATCTCACAGAACACCAAGAAAAAGCACTCCATATTATTGACCACCTTCTTCCATCATTTTCTGGGGGAAAAAAAAAAAGTTTTAAAAAAAAAAAATGTACAAAAAAACCTGAGGTAAAATTATGGGGATTCAGTTTCTTGGTGTTTTGTCTCTCAGATGCCCCCACTTAGTTTTGAGGTTGAGTGCAACCTTCTGCGGTTTTGTAATATATATATATATATATATATATTATATTATATTATATTATGGTGGAGGCAGAAAGGGAGATTAAAAGCCTCCCCATAGCAAATAATAAAGATTATCATCTGCTATGTGGAGGCTTTTAATCTCATTTTTTGCCCTCCACCAAAACATAAATGAGTATTGGATTTGCCCTCCGGGTAAACCATCAAACGGCATCAAGTCACGGCCTATCTCCTGCTGATGAGGGCTTAATGAGCCCAAAACAGCTGTCCACGAGTGGCTGTGACTTGTTGCAGAACCTGACCTTTGCTAAAAAGCCATATAGTATGGCATTGCACTGGCAAGGAAGGTTCTATGTTAAAACAGACCACGGATGCAAAAAGTGTGAACATGGAGACCTCATTTGCATGTCCTACCCAGAGTTCTTTGCTGCATATGGGAAATGTAGCACATGAGCTCTGTGGGCAAAGCAGTTCTCTGAATTGCTGGGATGTGTAAATGTCTTCTACAAATTATAAACTTTATTGATATCTATGTATATTTAACATATGTTTACAATATTTGCACTATTCTTTTTATCAATGCCTGCTTTTCCTCGAGGACAGAACATGTTCGGGCCCGCTCTCGGTAGGGAAATGTATTTTGTAGGGCGACCCAAAAACTGGAGCCCAGGGTGAAAAATCTAGGATCTTGAGGCAAACGGATTCCTGTATTTGAATAGCATTAAAACAGCACAGTATTTGGAGGATAAGAGACGAGACATATCCCAGAAATAAAAAAATAAAAAAGTATGGTGTGAGGGCATGACACCCAAGAGAGGTGCGATCACAAGAGAACAAATATAAGGGTAAAAGGAAGGTCAAGTACCAAAAAGGTATAGAAGAATAGAGGAAATGTGTATACTTTTCAAGTCAGCTTTTCAGTAAAGTGGTAGTATAGGACTCGGGGGGGGGGGTGCTCTGACACTAACAAGGGTACACCTTAAGGGGCCAGTACAGAGGCACTAAAATTAGGCAACAATACCATTTAAAAAAAAAAAAAATTAAGACCAATTACAACCAACACAGATGCCGATACTGTTCATTTAATGTCATGAGATCGCTTTCCTATAAATAATTAAGGATTTTTGCTGAACGTCTGTCCAATTTATGTTGATATTGAACTGTATGGCCGGACTGCATAGCCTGCACACACACACACAGACATGTATATATTCTACACACACATTACAGACATCAGATACATGTATACCCAACAGACACAGATCAGAGTGTGTGTACATATAAATTTATATTACACAAGGAAGGTAGCGCTCAACCTTTACTAAGCACAGAGTGCAGGTGCTTCTCAAATACCAAATCTTTAATGTGTCAATGTACAAGCTACTGTTGCAGGCATGGGATAGGCATAAGGCTATCCTAAATAAAAGATAAATCCAGGTAAAGTATCCATGTAATTGGGCAGACTAGATGGGCCGAAAGGTTCTTATCTGCCGACATTTTCTATGTTTCTATGTTCAAGTCGTTGAATGTGTGAACTGGAGCACGCTCTTCTTGGTTTGTTATAAAACTCTCACACACTTACTTTGAGATCTCGTGCGATTGTGGCTGAGAGTTCCCACCTAGCAGCCGCTCTAAACCTTTGCCAGCGGCCGCTCGATGTAACGCGGCCAGCCACAGGGGCCTGGCAGAATGCTGTTAGAGCATTCTGCCAGCTGCCCCAGCCCCTCAGATGCCAACAAGCCAGCTCAGTGCTGGCTTCCGGTATCAGGGGCCGTGTCGGGGAAATATACAGGAGTACAAAGTACTCGTGCAAATGCCTGTATTGGCACCAATACTGGTATCGGTGCATCCCTAACGTAAATCTTATTTAACCTCTTCAATACTAAGATAGATTATACTACATCTGCAAGACACCTCACAGCACCCACTAGGTTCGAGTATAGTTGATATGGTGTTCCACAGGAGCGATGCAAAGCAATTTCATGAGCTCTAGAACATGCTTCTAAACTTTTAGCACCCTGGGCATGACGCAAAAACATTTTAGAGGCCACCTTGGAATGTCTCTAAATGGCATCTACCCAGCTGATCCTGTTTGGGGACCTGAACTGCAGTATCTCCTTTTGGCCAGCAGATGGTGACATCTACCTGCCAAATAGGAACACATTGGAAGTATTCTCCAATATTTGTAGAATTAGATTAGATTTTAAAGGAGCAGCCCTGGTTCCTGACGGTGGTTTATTGGAAAACCCCTTGGTAGTGAAGGGGTTACGGTTACATTGGGATTTGTGTTGGAGTTCCAGGTTCATATTTTTTGTTTGCTCTGTATTTCTATTTAGCCCTGAATACGATGGTATAAGCAGTCACGTAGGCATTATGGGAGCTTGATCACAGAGCTAATTTATGGTTGTTAGGTTTGCATTTACACTGAGAAGTGTTTAATGAGGCATGATATAGCACTTAATATTACTAATGTGTACAGTTGTCTCATTTTGATAAACTACATTTAAAGTGCACCGGTCACACCCAACACAGGTTGGACATCTGTACTATGGAATCAAACCCAATATATGAGCTAACACAATATATTGGAAAAGTTTAAAATAATGCCTTCTCGAAGTAGCATGCCGATGGAGTTGGTGGAAGAGTTGCCCCGATGGCAGCCCTCCAGACACTCGGTGAAGCCGATTGATGACAGGTTCACAAAATAAATAACCCCATGGCATGCCAACATCTACAGATCTGTTCACACAAACCAGTAGGACGGACCTGTATTTGAAGCCTAATTACATCAGAGGAGAAGTACAGTTTCCGATTTATGGTATTCCAAAAGAAAACTACGCAACAAAAAGGTGCCCATGGCAGGTCTGCACGTGAAAACATGAACTTGGCCATTCTGCTTGGTATGAATGTCAATACAGGTTGAGGCATTCAGGGAGAATGGGCAGCTTTGACAGTTGTCATCTTGATACCAGGAGCTACAGTTTGTTTCCAGGAAACTTGCTGTGACCGTGGACAATCAACAAAGGGTGTTTTCATGGTGGGGATCTCTGGGAATTTAGTGTTCATTGTTCCCCAGAGAGTGACCCAAACCATACAGTATGTGAACTCGAGCGCCCTCATCTCGCCCTTCGGATTAGTCTGTGTACAAGAAAAAGGAGGGTAAAATATGAAAGGTAAACAATGCCATGTAAAAAGAGTAGTCGATTAATCTTCGACAATGTTAACACTTCCCATACGAGTTGGGTTTCCGCTCATACAGACTATATAGACACACACACACTCAAAAAACATACACCGTGCACTGCATGGAATCTGACATACTCTAGAAACACAAGGGATAACTTCAAATACACATAAACAACATACAGCACTATTCAGAGAGGTGAAAACCAGGAGAATTGGCAGGAGAATGAACAATCTAGACCAAATAGCCGATTTGGGAAGTGAGATAAATGGGAGAATTTTTCTGGTTTTAGATTTTTCACTTCTCCAGTCATTCTCCTGGTTTTCACCTCTCTCTGAATAACCCTGTAAGTGTTAAAAACCAGAACTACAAATTAGAGGTGAATATCGCTAGCATGGGAGTCACGGGCAGTATATGTTTATGCAAACACACACATTTCTTTTGTATACAAAGAAAATTCTTTCTGTTGCTTTAGGAGCCGAAGAGCACGTGTCCAGCTTCTGAGACGCGTAACAAACGACCAAATCATCTGGCTGGCATTCAAGAATGCCACCAGACGCAGGACGACTACAATATATATGGGGGATAGAGATGGCCTCGGAGAGACACCATTTACAATTCGTGTGCCATTTTTTGGTGAGCTGCATACCCACCTTGCCCTCTGCATTTAAATATGCTCTGATCACCCCCATTCTGAAGTCATCTCTTAATCCTACCTCCCTTTCAAACTAGCGCCCCATCTCTTTGTCTCCAAAATCTTTGTTCTCGCTGCCAACTCCCTACTTGACCCGCACCAGTCTGACATTTGCTCCCAGCACTCTAAGACCGGCCATCCACTGGCACTGTATTTGTGCGATCATCCGATATCATCTGAAGTCGTCCGACCAATCCTACAACATGCAGGTGAATCCGCCTCTTCCACCAACAGACAATTTCAGACTATTTTATGCGATTAGCAATCCTTCCAATGTTCATGGAATTTGTTCAAATGAAAAGACAAAAAAAAAAATCAGACGATCTGGTACAATTTACATTCAACAGTTTATTTATTTAATATGCAGCAAAAAGCCTATTTGATTTTTTTAGAATTATTTTTTTGGTGAAATTTTGGGTTCAGATTTAAAAAAAAAAACAGACCAGACTTTTTTCCTCTAGCCGAATGTGTCTTTTTTCTTTCTTCTGTTTGAGCTGGCTGCATTCAGTGTTGCTGAACCTATTTCAGAACCCGGGACAGGGGGTTAATCCCCCACCATCTGCAGCCTTTGGCAAAGATTTCCCCATTCCCTTCCCGCATCAGCGGTGCTAGACTGGGGCTGTCCTTGGTGCTGAAACTGTTCCAAAAGCAAAGACAGTTGTCTTCTCCCCGCAGCGGGCTTTTTCATTTTTATTTCCTGTTTGGCAGCCTGTCCAAGTCGGTCGCCGACTACGGTGACAGTGGATGGCCAGCCTTATGGATTTAGTTGTTGCCAAAACCAAAAGGTCACTCCTCTCGGCTTATTCTTCTTGACCTTTCTGCTGCATTTGATACTGTTGACCACCCTCTCCTGCACCTCAAACTGCGTCAACTTGGCCTCAAATGGTTCTCCCCCCATCTCTAGCTTCGCTCCTTCAGTGTCTCCTTCGCTGGTGCCTCTTCACCCCCGGTTCCACTCGCAGTTGGGGTACCTCAAGGATCTGTCCTGGGTCTCCTAATCTTCTCAGTCTATACCGCCTTTGTTGTCAACCTCATTTTTTCCTGCAGGCTCCAATATCGCTATGCCGACGACACACAAATCTACCTTTCCTCTCCCGATCTCTCTCCTCCGGTGTTGGACCGTGTTACTGCCTGCCTATCAGCTGTCTCCGACTGGATGACTTCCCATTTCCTAAAGTGAAACTTTTCGAAAACTGAACTTCTAATATTACTCTTTTTCTAGAGCCAACAGTCCTGCACCCATTTCCCTTCAGGTGAATGGTGCCACCATTACTTCTACCTCACAGGCTCGTTGCCTTTGGGTACTCTTCGACTTTGAGCTCTCCTTCACTCCTCACATTCAGTCACTAACCAAATCTTGCTACTTCCACCTCAAAAACATTGCACGTGCCCGACCCTTTCTTAAAATCAGGACTCTGCTAAAACACTCGCCCAAGCTCTTATTATGTCCCACCTTGACTACTGTAACCTCCTTCTCGCTGGCCTTAAGTCGTCCCAGATTTTTCCTTTGCAGTCTGTTACGAATGCCTTTGCCAGGCTCATCCACCTCACCTCCTGCACCTCTCCCACCTCACCCCTTTGTCAATTTCTACGTTGACTCCCTGTTTCCTTTAGAAGTCAAAATATTAGTGCTCACGTACAAAGCTCTC
Organism: Leptobrachium leishanense; assembly: GCA_009667805.1. Classification (NCBI taxonomy): domain Eukaryota; kingdom Metazoa; phylum Chordata; class Amphibia; order Anura; family Megophryidae; genus Leptobrachium; species Leptobrachium leishanense. The sequence goes on along the minus strand of CM019070.1, from coordinate 78,383,891 downwards.
CATAACCGGTATACCTCTTCCCGACCACTTCCCTCTGCCAATGATCTAATGTGATCAGGAAAGGCTTAATGATCTTCACAAGTACAGCTTGGAAAAAAGACGAGACAGAGGAGATATGATAGAAACATTTAAATACGTAAAGGGAATCCACAAGGTAGAGGAAGGGAGTATATTTAAAAGGAAACAAAGTTGCAAAACAAGAGGACCTAGTCTTAGATTAGAGGGGCAAAGGTTTAAAAGTAACATCAGGAAGCATTATTTTACTGAGAGGGTGGTGGATACATGGAACAGCCTTCCAGTTGAAGTGGTAGAGGCCAAAACAGTAATTGAATTTAAGCAAGCATGGGATAGGCATAAGGCTATCCTAAACAAAAGATAAATCCAGGTAAAGTATCCATGTAATTGGGCAGACTAGATGGGCCGAAAGGTTCTTATCTGCCGACATCTTTCTATGTTTCGATCTCTTCGTACCGGCACCCCCAACTCTCGCCTTCAAGACTTCTACTGCTCTGTGTGTTTAACCTGTATGTATGTTTGTTTTTCGGTCTCACCCATTGTACAGCGATACAAAACTTACTAGTGCTTTATAATTACTTGTAACTGTAACCTTCCATATTGGAGACACCTCAGCAGCTGTAAGAAACGTCAATGTTGGTTAACACGGTACAATTTTGGCTTTGATTTTGCCATTGGTGACATGTCCACAGAGGGCATATCTTGGGCTTTTTGTAGACGATCTTCTGGTAGGGTCAGAAGTTTTGAATCTCAGTCCTACGAGGTGACAGCCCTTACAGGCTTTGTATGTTGAAACATGCTGAATCATGGATCGTTGTCAGTAGGATTTAAATCTTACAGTCTGGCATGAAACACTGTACACGTCACACAATTGGCCTCGTCTATCTTATAAATTCACAACAAACAATGCAGCAAGGCTTCGTCTTAAAGGATTTAAAAACTGTACAGTGTGCCCTGGGTGTTGGTTCTTCAAATATCCCTGTGTCAATGCCCTTGCCCGGCGCGCTGGATATGTTCAGCCAGAAATTTAAGCTTCCCATGCATGATCGGACAGGAATTTTCACAAATCGTAACCACCACTTGTCTGCACAAATCAAATGAGAGCCATGGGCCGATCAGCGAGGGTTTCACTTAAAAAGCATCTCAGTTAGGAACACTGGGAACTTAGAAATGCTGGGAGCTTTGATCATTCCTTGAGCGCTTTGACTAGCGTCATGAAAGCATGATCCTATGGAAGTAAGAAATGGACCTGGCTTTTAAAACCCTAGCCCGGGGGATGTCCAAAATCCAGCCCCACAGATGTTCCTTAACTACTACTCCCAGAAATCTGTCAAATCTGGGGAGCCTGCGGGGTCTCGGGGGGGGGGGGGGTCCCGGGCACACGGCGCTGTTAGCTGGCCGAGTGCCAGGAGCTCCGGCGGTCCCTGGCATTCCTGCAGCTGGTTAGGGACGGGGCACGATGACGCAGAGCCGCCGGCCTTTAAGTAAAGAGCGCGTGCTCTGAGTCATTGCCTTGACGTGGAGTCTGTTCCCGCATCACTGAGTTTATTCGTGTTACGAGTCACTTGTTTCTATTCTGATTTTCTGGCCCGGATTGTACGGGGACCTTGACTGTCGCTGATCCAGACTGCCTTTTGACGATTCTCTGTTACAGCCTGTATGTATGAATGTCCTGAGCAGACTCAGAGGGATTGCTGATCCTGCCACACGCTGACTCAGAGTGTATATACCCTGCAGGACGCCGACCTAGTTTGTATGAGTGCCCCCTCTGTTGCCAACTCAGTTTGTATGTGAACCCTCTGTGTTGCTGACCCGGATTTTTAAAACAAAAATCGACCAAGCTATTTCTGAACCATTTTGTATGAACAACCTGTATAGGCCTAACACAGGCTATTCCTCACCTGTCATCAAGGTTAACCCTTTCTGTCCCAGTGTACGCTCAGTCCTGACGCCTACTGCCAGAGCTTCTGAATTATACTCGGTATTACTGGTGTGCTTATTGTCCCTGGCTGGGAGTGATAGGGTTAGCGGTCCCGACCAGTCAAGGATCGGAGGGATTAGAAGTCTGTCAAGAGGGATCCACACCACTGTTGTCAAGGGTGAACGTGACAAAATCTCTGACTGCATTCGATGGATGGAGAGGCATGGGAGTTGTAGTTCAGGGACATCTGGGGGGCCGGAGTTTGGACATCCCTGCCCTAGCAATGGAAAGTGTGTACTGGGATGCATTTAAATGCACCTGTCATACAAACAGGGCGCCGCAATCTTGGTAATAAAAAAGCGACATGGCAATCTGAAGTCCAATCCGAGCTGCCGATGTTTACCTGTCAAGCGAGATCAGAACTGGCCCACAGGGACCAACAGAAGAGTATGAAGGGAAAAAACCAACAACAACAAAAAGTACATAATGGATCTGTTTAGATAAACAGATTAAAACATTTATTTTGCTGCACAGCCTTCTTTTGTTTCTTCCTATATTTGGTATGACGGGGAGGAGCGGGGAATTCATTATTTTCGTAAAATTGTTACAATTCAACATTAACTAATTCCTGCGTAATAAGGATTAAAATTCTATAAAACATTTGCCTGGCTGTTAAAGCGTTACAGCAAACAATGCAGAATCCTACATCAAAAGAAACAATACAAACTATTAGCTCCGGCCCCCACCATAAAAAAAATAAAAATAAAAAGAGCGAACAAGACTAGAGAAACCGGTTAGACGAGAGCAGAACTCAGTGCACAGGGTTGAAAATGAGAAGTGGATTTCAAGCCTCTACTTGCTCAGAGTCTAATCAGCGAAAGAGCAGCAGATAACCTTAAAAACGCAAGACCCATGGGAGGAGAAAAAATTATCTAGAGGGAATCACAATCAAAACATGGGAGCCTAACCTCACCAATAGCAATACCTGTGTTTCACAACCTTAAAAAGGAATTGGTTTCTTATTCCCCATTTACCGTTGTGACATAACCCACACACACAGAGAAGCTGCCATTACACTGGGCTCGTGAAAGAGGAACGTTACAGTTACAAGTATTTATAAAGCGCCAACAAGTTCAGTAGCGCTGTACAATGGGCGAGACAGAATAACAAAATATACAAACAAGTTAGGCTAAGGTCAGACGAAAGCAGTTTTAACGTGCGTTTAGCCGCACGAAATCACGGCCGTGCTAGCAGCAAATGACGTCCAATGCCGGGGAACACACGAAGTACGGCCGCACGAAAGTTCGTCCGCGCAACGCAAGTGGCAAACGAACGCATTTTGTCGAGAACGTGAAACCACTAGTACGGTCGTACAGAGTGCACTGCGTCCGCTAGCGGCGTGTGTGCGTGATTTGGAGATGTCAGACGCTGCTAATGTCCGGCCAACATAACGTCCAGACGCAAAAGTGTTTTATTGATGATCCGTACAAAAACACGAACGCAAATGCGCATCGTATGACCGCTATCGCGTACTCAGTGAAAAAATGCGTCCATTCGTTCGAACGCACTTTTTCACAGACAACGCGAAAATGCGTTCGTCTGACGCTAGCCTTAAACACACAGAACAGTAGGAGAGCGGACCCAACTCAAGAGCTTACAAAAAGAAGAGGGGTGCAACATTAGGTGAGGTTAAATAGAGTACGAGAGGTAGCGGGTGCATGTGGGCCGTGTGGGAAGATGGCGCAAGAAATGTATAGTGGGGGATTATGGAGCGAGCTGATAGGCTTCTCTAAAGTAATGTGTTTTCAGAGACTTCTTGAAGGACTTGAGAGACAGGGAGAGTCTAATGTTGCAGGGGAGGGAGTTCCATAGAAATGGGGCAGTTCGGGAGACGTCTTGAAGGCGGGAGTTGGGGTGCGTGTATTGGAGCAAACAGATCAATAGGTTATAGGAATGCCAAGCAGCTACAGACACATGTACTAGTCACATTAAGCTCGAAGTAATTCCATCGGGTGATTTTTTTTCTTTAAAAAAATATCAGCTGCTTTCAGTCGAATCCCCCCAGTCGAAAACACCTTCGCTGAAATTTCAAAAATGATGCTGGTCTGGAAAAACTGATTTTCAACCAACATCATACACATTTTTGCTTCTAAGACACGGCTATTAGATGTATTTTCAGGCAGGGGAAATATATTTAAAAAAAGTGACACGTTTCAACACTTGCAATTTTTATTGGTTTACCAACAAATTAGAATTGAATCAATATATCTGATATTTCTTATTATAAACAGTAGACGCGAGAGACAATATTTGAGCCGAAATTATATCGCTTATTGTATATCTAAGCCAAGCACGAATTTCAAAATCACCAGCATCAACAAAACTCGGCTATTGGGCCCAATTTAAAAAACGGAGTCCATTGTTCTGCTGTAATTCAGAACCAGATTAAGATCTGGTTTGGTCAGGCTCAGTCCTATCCCTCTCACATTGCTCACACAACTCATCCACTGCCACGGTCCCTTCTATTACATATTCAACGTTTCATTAAGCCTATTGCAAAGCCCAATTAATGCACTGATTAAAATAGACACCTATCTGCACCTACTACACTTACTTACTATTGTATGATGTCAGGCATACAATATATAAATTACACACATTACTTCTGACATCATACAACATGAGTGACCGTTTCCCCTTATCCACACTTCTGATGAAGTAGTTATGATATGCAGTGAAATGCGATCGAGCGACAGTCTAATGAAATTTTACCCCTTTCCACACCTTTCTATGCCCTAAGGCTGGGTTCACACCTACGCGTTGCGCAGCGTCGCGCAATGCGTGCATTTTTTTTACGCGCGTTCGCGCATACAAACAAGCGCGCGCGTTCGCGGCTATGATATGGCCGCGAACGCGCGGCTATCTGCAGAAAAGAAGCTCCCGAGCTTCTTTGTGCGTCGGCCGTTTATCAGCGCGTTCATGCGCGCTGAGAAACGGCCAGGTGTGACATGCACACATAGGGAATCATGGGATTCCACTGTTTGAGCGTTTTACAGTGCGTAGGAACGCGCTGTAAAACGCTTAGGTGTGAACCCAGCCTTAATTGAGCAGATGCCGCTGACAGCATCTGCTGAATTATTTTTTTGGGGAAAAAGCACGCTGACATCGGTGACCTGCAACTGGGAAATTCCAGCTGCCCAGTGACGCGCGTGTGGGCAGAGGAAGCTCCTCCGCTTCACACAGTAATTTCTGCCATATGGCATTGGAGGGAGGTGGGGGCACACAGCCTGACCATTTAAAAAGCTAAAGTAGTCAGGGTGTGTGGAATGTCCCTTTAAGTGTTCCCAATAAAAGATACAAGATACCAGTGTTCTTGAACATGACAGTTTCTCTCTAGAGGAATTTTTTTTAATATGGATCAGTGGGCTCAGCGTCTAGGTCTGTGGTGTAGGTTCAACAAACCCTTTAATGATACATTGCGCAGCCCACCTTACTCAGATTAGCTATTTACCAGCCTTACCATTTCCCCCTCACTATCCAGGCGGTGCCAGGTAGGTTGGTTTCTGTCCACTCAGGTCAGGTTACAGCTATGCTGTTAAGATTTAGGCCCCGTTCACACCTCAGCGTTTTACAGCGCTTTCCTGAGCGCAGTAAAATGCTCAACCCCGGAAATTCCATTTTTTCCTATGGGGCTGGTTCACACCTGGACGTTTTACAGCGCGCAGGAATGCGCTGTAAAACGTCCGATGCCCAAAGAAGTACGGGAGCTCCTTTGGGGCGTATAGCAGTGCGTTCGCGGCCATAGACCTAGCTGCGAACGCACTACAATGCGCGCTCGTGCGTTTTTTCGAATGCGCAATATGCGCGTAAAAAGAATGCGCCATACGCACGTAAAAAAACATGCGATCGCGCACGTTTGAAAAACGCTGGGAGGTGTGAACCCAGCCTTAGGGACCTTTAGTCCAAATTGAACCTTTTTTCTTGGTTCTCTGTGCCTCGGAGGAATATCCTTTTTTTTTTTTGCTGTTTTTTTTATTGGTCAACCCTTTCTTGTTTTTTGTCTGTATGCCCGATCTAGTAAATTTATATACAAGCACCCTAAAAGAAACCTCTTTGGTTTAGGTTTCTTGGGATACGGTTTTTGCATTGTTAACAAACAGGTTTAAGTTTTACCATGTACTTTGCAGTTGTATTTTATGTCTGCATTTATTAAGCTCTGGCTGCTGACCAGTTCTCCCTTAAATCTAGCTCCCTTTCGCTTAGAAAATCCCCCTCTGCTTCTCCCCCCCCCATGTCGTAAATGGTTAACAATCTGGGCACTTTTACCAAACCTCATTCTTCACAGAATACACACACAGACTGAACTGCATCTCTTCTCTCAGCTGTCCCATCCACCCAGGCCCCGTCCCTAATTTCAGCTCTCCTTTCCAGCCGTCTCCACTTCTCTCTCCAATTACTCTTACTAAGCCCAAGCTTCAGGTCCTTCCCATGCAAGCCCTGCTTTATTATTTCTGGCCACCAGCTTCACCTTCCCTCTGCTCCCATTTGTTTCACTTACTCCAGTCCCTTAGATTGGCTAAGCACTTGTATTATCTGGATAGTTATCCTACGGACAGGGTGGTCTTTTCCTCATCTATCATGTACGTCTCCTGTTTGTTCTCCCCCTTTGTAAAAGCACTACGGAATATGCTGGCGCTGTATAAAATAAATGCCTGTAACTCTATTTCCCTTAGAGTCCTACCATGTTCTCTTATTTTTGCAATTCATAACTGAGGGTCGTCCCATCTTTTTCTTTTGTTGGCAGGACCGTATCCAATTTATTGCTTTTGCTAATTCCTATATTTGTACATTTCTTTGCCCCCATTCCTCTTTTTTCAGTTTATTCCACTCTCCATTAATATAAATGATTAACGTGGAGCAGCTCAGAGGACTAGGAGACGGTAATTTCCCCGCTCAGCCGCCACGGTCCATTGCGTTTTTAGCTAGGCTTAAAACCAGCAATTTGTGAATAACCTCTCTTGTTTCCTGTCGTTAGAAAACACGGGATCCGATTTAACATTGTATGAAAAGACCAGATAAAACCTACGGAATATGAAGTTAAAAGAAATACTTCTTTCAAAGCGGATTCTAAATCTTGTCGTTTAGGAACTTTTGTAAACAGACGACATCTGACCAAACCAATTACATGCGTGGACAGAAGCGGCTTCTAAAAAAAAATTTCTGAAGAAACTTCTGCATTTTTAAGAGCAAAAAGGATGGGGTGGGCGGCATGTGCAACAGGGAAGTGGCGCAGCAAGTGTGACTTAAAAAAAAAAGTATTCCTGGAATGAAGCTTCGAGGGCAATTGAGGATGAAAAGGGACATAGAAAGGGTTAACTCTGAATCACTGAAGCCGGGTTATTCAGGGAGGCTGCTTTACCTGCTGCACAAGCAAATACATTGTGTGTCATTGTGTAAAGAGTCACATGACACAAATCACACGGACAATCCCTGATTATTAATCTCGTGCTGGCACAGTCCCCCAAATAAAAATAAAATAAAAAAAAATCTACGTAGCTTGAAACGATTTCTTAGAATTCTTTGTAAAAGTCTATTAGCTCATCTCATAAGGGCACTTTGTTTCAATACCCAGAATTATTTTATCTATATAAATATATTAAATCGGACTTTAGACCCCTGGACTCCTCTTTGGATGTAAGTCAATGATCTCCAGTGTCTCTCCTGTATGGACTTTGGCAAGCCGAGAGTAAAAAAATATTTAATATTACTTTTTTTTTATTAAAAACACACAAAATTTTTTTACCAGCTATTTAAAAATACTGTTACGATAAAAAAAACAAAACGAATTTGAAATAGTAACATACAAAACGAGACGGCTGCACTGATGACCACCTGCACAGACCTCCTTGGGGTCTATTCCAACCCAGCCGTAAACTTAACCAGAGCGGTTCCAAACTTCCTAGGGCCATTAACCCCTTAAAGACGCGTGCCCTTAAGGGGTGGCTTTCACCAGCAAGAGGTACAGGCACGCCTCGCCAACAGGTGCCTTTGTGCGGCACGCGTCATTGGCTGCAGGGGGACGGCTTGTGTTCAGGCTATCCCCGTGCAGCCAATGACACGCGCATCGAGTCGACGCACGCAGGCTGTGGGGAGGAGCGGAGACGGCCCCATTGAAGACAGCAGGATGTATCTGTATGCCCTGCGTCTTCAAAGTCCTCCCGCTGTCAGGACGGCATAGTACGTCCTGGCGCGTTAAGGGATTAAAATCTATGGAGTTGGTAAATTTACAACAGCTCTGATTATGTTTACACAAGAGTTAGAATAAAGTCCCTAGGGTTATGAAGGATAGGACATGCCACGATGGAGTACAATGACGTTGTGGCAGGCTTATGCAATGTATGATCAGATTTTGTAGCCAAATCCTTTGTTTATGCATTACTCAGGCATTTATAAAATATTAGAGCTATATTGAAACAGAGTGTGCTGCATTTGGTATGTTATACTGGTTCTGATGTGTCTGGTGTTTGAAGGCATTTTTATTTTATTCCAGTTCTTTATGAATCTGCATCAAATGTAAGAATAAAGGTTTACTCACCAAGCACTATTGTGTCACCCAAGTTCACAACAGTGAAAAAAAATCAACGTTATTATACCATGTATAGAATGTTGAACTTCAGGTATCCAGAAGTAAAATTCAACAAACAACAGATATTATGCAATGGAAGAAATAGACTTCATCTGTTCTCACCTGTGCCTTGTTGCACAAAAGAGTTCAACTTGAAACAGGTGAACTGCGGGGCATGGGAATAGTAAAGTGCAATTATAATACTAGAGAACTGAATCCTGTTCTAGAATTTACATGAACCTGGGTTCACGTTATCTGAACTGGGAGCGCTTTAAAAATTCTCATTTTTCAGTGTTAAGCAAAAAAATTAAAATTTTCGTTTCTGTAAATTTGCTGTCACCCTCACCTGTCAATTTTAATCCTTCACGTTTTCTAAGCTGCACAACTTCTATATGTTAAGGGGTCACTTCATCATATGATTTGTGCATAGTGCAGGGAAGCACTTCTCTTCACGATGCAGAAAACAAATTCCCTGAATAAGAAGATTTGCCTTTACGAAAGCGATTCCTTGCTGTATGCAGAATTCAAATGCAGCAGGAACTCACACTGTGCACTGCAGGGAAGAAATACAAGGACACACCTCACGTTTTTGTAAATATTTTATTATTTCTTTTAATGTGACAACACTGAAGAAATGACACTTTGCTACAATGTAAAGTAGTGAGTTACAGCTTGTATAACAGTGTAAATTTGCCAACCCATCAAAATAACTCAACACAGCCATTAAATGTCTAAACCGCTGGCAACAAAAGTGACTACACCCCTAAGTGAAAATGTCCAAATTGGGCCCATTTAGCCATTTTCCCTCCCCGGTGTCATGTGACTTGTTAGGGTCACAAGGTCTCAGGTGTGAATGGGGAGCAAGTGTGTTAAATTTGGTGTTACTGCTCTCACTCTCACATACTGGTCACTGGAAGTTCAACATTTACAACGGCAAATTTACACTGTTATACAAGCTGTAACTCACTACTTTACATTGTAGCAAAGTGTCATTTCTTCAGTGTTGTCACATGAAAAGACAATAAAATAATTTACAAAAAGGTGAGCTGTGTACTCACTGTGAGATACTCTATTCATACATATACTAGTATTATACTATTTGACTTTCTAAAAGAGATGCTATACATAAAAATATACACCTCATTATCCCTGGCTTTACATGACAGGTTCACTATAAGGCCTCATTCACACTGATACGCGCTTATTGTATTATTATCCTTTATTTATATAGCGCCACATATTCTGCAGCGCTTTACAAGATCAGTGTACAAGGCGTTGATACATTGGAATACCACACATGGAGGATCACCTGATTCAGGGGGACTCGTTTCCCAAGGGAATTTACAATCTATGAGATGTACAAGTATTTTGTAAGGCAGGCACATCCATATTGTTGGGTGTCTTGCCAAGGACACTCGCTGGTGGCGTCTTCTGAAATGGATCAAGTCGTCTTTCCATGATTGTAGATCAGCGACCTGGGTGGTTAGGTTGAACACGCTTCTCGTAAAGTCGAGAGCGGTTTCTCCACAGTTGTATTGGAGGGATGTGCTGAACGGGATTTTGACTCGCTTCTCCACGGTCGAAGGGTAGAGACTTTATGGCTCAAAACACGTAGCCGCGTATGGAGCCGTATATTTGCATTGCATAAATGCACACAAAAACAGAATGGAAGCTAGCTGCGTGTGCGCACGTGTATACACGCGTACATTACTAAGTTTAACCCCCCACCCCCCCAATGGTTTTCCACGAGTGTGGCTCGGGGTTAGTTTCAGTGCTGAAAGCGGTAACCCCGAGCCACACTCAGGTTGCCGCTGCATACATTGCCTGTCCCTGTGCTCCCTTGGTGACCCCCGCTGTCTCCTCCACCGATCACGTTGTCTTACTTCCTGGTTCCCTTCGCGAGGGAGTGCAGGGACAGTTAATGTATGCAGCGGCAGCCCGAGTGTGGCTCGGGGTTACCAGTTTCAGCACTGAAATTAGCCCCGAGACACACTTGCCCACAGGGCCAGGGATTAAATTGAATATTGCGTATACACGTGCGTGCGTATTACGCAATATTCAATTTAAATCCTTTTTTGTCTGTGAACGGGGCCTAAGGCTGGGGTCAGACCAGCGCACTTTTAACGTGCGTTCCGGCGCACATAATTACGGCCGCACTAGCAGCAGATGACGGGCAATGACGGCCAATATACGATGTACGGCCGCACAAAAGTCCGGCCGTGCAACGCAAGTGGAATTTGAACGCATTTTTTTGAGAACGCTGAACCGCTAGTACTGACGTACTGAGTGTGCAGCTGCGGCATAGCGGCGTGTTTGCGTGATTAGGAGATGTCAGACACTGCTAATGTCCAGCCTACATAACGTCCAGACGCAAAAAGAGTTTTGACAATCCGTACAAAATCCCGCCCGAAAATGCGCGTCGTCTGACCGTTTTTGCGCATTCCGTGAAAAAATACGTCAATGCGTTCGGACGCACTTTTTCACGTTCGCGGGAAAAATGCTTTCGTCTGACCCTAGCCTAAGGCTAGGGTCAGATGAGCGGATTTTGTACGGACTGCGTGCACGTGCAGTACGGACGTACTTACTGACTGACAAGGTAGTGGCCACACAGTCCGTTTTTTTTCACTGACGTATTTTATGACGGATGTAGCAGGGAAAATAAATTAAAATGAAAAAAACATTCTGTCCGTCAAAAATGCTGGACGTATAATGCAGTCCATCTGACCTCGTTTCATCACTCACACACAAAGCTATGCGGACGTGGCGCACTCCGCACGTCCGTTCTAGCAGTATTACGTTCTTGCCTAACCTGCGTTTGTTTGCCGCGTCCGCCATGCATCCGCAATTCCGTGCGGACGTACTTCGTGTGTGGGGCTCCATTGGTCAGAATGCTAGGCTGCCACGGACGTACAAATGTGCGGCAACACAGACGTGATAACTGCGCTCGTCTGACCCCAGCCTAAGAATCCCCTGCTAGAGAGATGGAAAGTGCAATACCGATACATGTGAAGCAAGAGCTGTGCAAAGCAGCATAAACACTGTGCAGCAAACTACAGCTCACATTAGAGGTAACTTTCCCTGCACAGAGAATTCATGATACAGGTTGAGCAACCCTTATCCAGAATGCTTAGAACCCCATGCATTCTGTATATCCAAATCCAGGAGAAACCATAGGCAGAGTGGGGAGGGAGGGGGATTTGGCAGGAGAGCCCTGATTCTCTGCTTACTGCGGCATCTACACGCTGGGAGATGCTGCGCAAAGCCAAGAGTCTCCTAGCATGTTCCTCACGGTGCTGAAGCCACTGGAGGTGCGTCAGGTAAAAGGACCAGTCCAGAGCATCAGGGAGGTAAGAAAAGGGAAACTCAGAAGACTATGGAATTCAGAATTCCAGTCTGAGCGCACTCTGTGTGCGTGCATAACGGACAGACGTACTGACGGAAGATACTGTAGACACCACACGGTCTGTTTTTTTTGACGGACGTAGGGGGAAAAAAAAAAAAGGGACCTATGGGAAATAAAATATGAAAAATGATAAAAATTTACAAAGGATATGAAAAGCCATTTTGTGCGTCAAGGTGCTGGACGTCGCAAATGCGCTGCGTCTGACATCTCAGCAGTCACACAGAACGCTACGCGGACGTGGCGCACTCTGCGCGTCTGTCTAGCGGTTTTACGTTCTTGCCTAACTTGCGTCCGTTTGCCACGTGCGTTATGTGTGTGCGCACGCACTTCGTGTGTGGGTCTCGATTGCTCATGATTCTTTGCTACGACGGACGTTAAACTGTGCAGTAACACGGACGTGATCTTTGCGTTCGTCTGACATTAGCCTTAAAAACAGGAGAATCCCATAGGATTCAATGTAAAAAAAAAAAATTATCGTTTTTAATTTAGTCTTTTCATTTTCAGCAAACAGACTTTTTATTAGTTTTATGGAATATTTTGTTGGTTTATTTTTTTTTTTTTAAAAAAAAGGCATTTCTTTATTCTGTAACAGACCATTTATTATTTACGCACATTTTCATGCATTTTTATTGGTTTAAACACCTTTTAGAAGAATACCAGAGTTACGGGGGGGGTTTTTGTGCAGTTCGGCACACTTCGGGGACCCTGCAGTGAATAGTGATTTCACAGTAGGGTCGGCGAAATGGAATCGAAGCGCGCCGAACAAGAAAGCATTGAAATTTCAGTGCTTTATCAATAACTCCTTACGAACTCAGAAATTTTTTGAGGCCTCTGAATTTTAGATTTACTCCCCACTCTGACGCTCCAGACAAGTCTTGCTTCTTAAAAATATGACTCCACTCTGCAGAACGGCGCTGCACATGCGGTGAGTCTCTGTGGAACTCCATCGTGTGACATGCTTCACAGAGACACGCTGGCTCTGTGCAGCATATCTGTGAAGAATGGCTGCACAGCTCTCCCAGCGTGTTTACACCCTGGTGCTGCAGCATTGTCACGGCTCCTGCTGCGATCCCTCTACTCTCAGACTTTGGATTCCAAAATCCTGAATGCTCACGGTCCTGGCTATTATGGATTAAGGGTGCTCAACCTGTACATTGGTTCAGAGGTTTAGGATCCAGAGCTAAGATTCTAAGAAGCACGCGGCTCCTTGGCCCCTGAATCTGCCAATCGTCCGTCAATATGGTTTGATTTCATTCAAATTTAGCATTTCTCTGCCTCCCCCCCCCCCCCACTGTGTTTCCTTCTTGGCATTTGATCTTCCAATTTTCAAGCAAACCCAGAGAGTTACATAGTTACACAGGCTGAAAAAAGACATGCGTCCATCGGGTTCAGCCTCTCACACAACACCTACTGCTGTTGATCCAAAAGAAGGCAAAAAACCCAGTCTGAAATGCTCGCCAATATGCAACAAACTGGGGAAAAATTCCTTCTTGACCCCAGAATAGTGTCAGATTTCTGCCATTAGAGTACGTTACGGATTTCAGTATGAATGCCGGTTTACACTCCCGTAAGGTCGTCACCAACCACAGACTTTTGTTTATAGCCTAAATAAACGGATACAGTGTCATGCCACAAAAACACCACGGGCCCCATTCTGGTTGAGCCAGTAATAGGGAGCCACAATTGATAAACAGCGCAAGCTATTAACCATTTGTAGTCCCCTATTACTGGCCCCATTCTTATGAGTGAGCAGCATTGTAAGCTGATCACAATCGGGAGTCGCTGATGTATACTGCGTCACCACACGGCCGGTATTCCATCCTGGAGTCCTCAGAACAAGACTTTCGTACTGAAGCAAAATCATGAGTTATCACCAGGTTTCTGCAATGGATTATTATTTCCATTACAAGCTGCAGCAATAGCAGCGAGAGGCCCTGAAATCGCTGGTTATTCTGCAGCTACCTAGAAAAAGTATAGCAACTGTTACTGTACATCAGAAAGTTATAACAGCCGAACCGCAAGCAGAGTTTGCAGCCGGTAGTGTTGATGAGTCAGCTGTCACATTAACGGCTCCACTCATTAATGCCAAAAGGTTTGGCTGCATAGGGTCCTGTGTTACAATGAAAAAGGAGTACAGTGGTTACCTCACCAGCTTATACCTTAGTCAGAGAGTCCCCCCCCCCCCCGTTCCATTTTTCATAATTAAAGGGCAACCACAAGTTTACCATTACGATTAATTTACCATTATTATGAGGAGTGAAGAAAAAAGAACAAACACGAATTATTCGAAAGACGGACCGTCTGTCGAATAATCAAAAGCATCAGCAGAGCAAAGCCAGCAGTCACCTGAGGTGCATTCAGTTCCTCAGCTGCTGCAAGTGCTAAGTTAGCAACTTGTCACTGAACGCTGTGCCGCAGTGCAGCGCTCAGCACTGCTAACTTAGCACTTGCAGCTAAGAAGAGAGGTGCTGCAGAGTAGCTGAGTGTGACGTGGGAAAGATGGCCGCCTCCACGCAGCAAATAATCCAATAAGGAAATGTTCAGTTTGAGGTTTTGGTGGACCAAACCAAATATTTATTGGAACATGGTAAACATTAACAATAAGGCCGGGTGCACACTAGGCATATTCTTCTGCGCACTAGCGCGCGTTGAAACGCACTTACCGGCGTCAGTCGCAGCGTCGTGATGCTGTGACGGGGCCGGTCACATGCTTGTGCGCGCGTGTAGTGTGCGTGCATACGTACGTCTAGAGATCCTCCCCAGTCGATGCGCGTTGACGGGGCTGCAAATCGCGATCCTCCATAGGAGAATCGCGCTTTGCGGCGCTGGAGGGGGGGGCCGGCGGGCGTCGAGTGGACATGGCGTTTTAACATGCGCTAGTGCGCAGAAAAAAAAAGCCTAGTGTGTCCCCAGCCTAAAATGGACAACAGTGGATATTGCAGAAACAGCAGCTTTCATTAAGCAATCCTTCGCTCTTTTGCTTCAATATTCACAGCCAAAGTGTTCAGTGAGACTGCTGCAGCAAACTGATCTGCTGCAATGTAGCAATTCAGCAGCTGCTGAGGAACTGAACAGGTCTCAGATGAGGTTTTTGGATCTGCTGTGTCGATAGTCCGACCTTAATAATAATTTAAAAAAAAAATTATATATAAAATATACACTGCTCAAAAAAAATAAAAGGGAACACTTAAACAACACAATGTAACTCCAAGTCAATTACACGTCTGCGAAATCAAACTGTCCACTTAGGTAGCAACACTGACAGTCAAGTCCACATGCTGTTGTGCAAATGGAATAGACAAAAGGAGGGAAGCATAGGCAGGTAGCAAGACATCCCCAATAAAGGAGTGGTTCTGCAGGTGGTGACCACAGACCACTTCTCAGTTCCTATGCTTTCTGGCTGATGGTTTGGTCACTTTTTAATGGTGGCGGTGCTGTCACTCTAGTGGTAGCATGAGACGGAGTCTACAACCCACACAAGTGGCTCAGGTAGTGCAGCTCATCCAGGATGGCACATCAATGCGAGCTGTGGCAAGAAGGTTTGCTGTGTCTGTCAGCCTAGTGTCCAGAGCATGGAGGTGCTACCAGAATACAGGCCAGTACATCAGGAGACGTGGAGGAGGCCGTAGGAGGGCAACAACCCAGCAGCAGGACCGATACCTCCACCTTTGTGCAAGGAGGGACAGGAGGAGCACAGCCAGAGCCCTGTAAAATGACCTCCAGCGGGCCACAAATGTGCATGTGGCTGCTCAAACGGTCAGAAACAGACTCCGTGAGGGCCCGATGTCCACAGGTGGGGGTTGTGCTTACAGCCCAATACCGTGCAGGACGTTTGGCATTTGCCAGAGAACAAGATTGGCAGCTTCACCACTGGCGCCCTGTGCTCTTCACAGATTAAAGCAGGTTCACACTGAGCACATGTGACAGGGTCTGGAGAAGCCGTGGAGAACGTTCTGCTGCCTGCAACATCCTCCAGTATGACCGGTTTGGCAGTGGGTCAGTAATGGTGTGGGGTGGCATTTCTTTAGGGGGCCACACAGCCCTCCAGGTGCTCGCCAGAGGTAGCCTGACTGCCATCAGGTACCGAGATGAGATCCTCAGACCCCTTGTGAGACCATACGCTGGTGCGGTTGGCCCTGGGTTCCTCCTAACGCAAGACCATGCTAGACCTCATGTGGCTGGAGTGTGTCAGCAATTCCTGCAAGACGAAGGCATTGATGCTATGGACTGGCCCGCCCGTTCCCCAGACCTGAATCCAATTGAGCACATCTGGGACATCATGTCTCGCTCCATCCACCAACGCCACGTTGCACCACAGACTGTCTAGGAGTTGGGGGATGCTTTAGTCCAGGTGTGGGAGGAGATCCCTCAGGAGACCATCCGCCACCTCATCAGGCGCATGCCCAGGCGTTGTAGGGAGGGCATACAGGCACGTGGAGGCCACACACTACTGAGCCTCATGTTGACTTGTTTGAAGGACATTACATCAAAGTTGGATCAGCCTGTAGGGTTGTTTTCCACTTTAATTTTGAGTGTAACTCCAAACCCAGACCTCCATGGGTTGCTGAATTTGATTTCCATTGATAATGTTTGTGTGATTTTGGTGTCAGCACATTCAACTATGTAATGACCACAGTATTTAATAAGAATATTTCATTCATTCAGATCTAGGATGGCTTATGTTTGTGTTCCCTTTATTTTTTTGAGCAGTGTATATTGTATTAGAATTGTAGAAGACATTTACACATCCCACCAATTCAGAAAACGGCTTTACAGAGCTCATTCCCCATATGCAGCAAGGAACTCTGGGACGGATATGCAAATGAAGGCTGCAATTTCCCACTTTTTTGCATCCTGGGTCTGTTTTAACACAGAACCCTCCTTGCCAGTGCAATGCCATACTAGATGGCTTTTTTTGTTTAGCAAAACTCAGGTTGTGCAACAAGTCACAGCCACTCTTGTACAGCTTTTTTGGGCTTAATAAGCCCTCATCAGCAGGAGAAAGGCCGTGACTCGTTGCTATTAGATGCTTAACCTGCAGGGCAAATCAAGGCTCATTTAAATTATCGTGGAGAGCAAAAAATGAAATTAAAAATATAAACACACACACACACCTCAGTCTCGTGGAGTTTGGCAAAAAGAGAATAGTAGTGCCCAGGTGTCATTCACTGGGAAGGAAATAGACAGAAAAACAAAAAATGTGAAAGCACTCTGGGACTTCTAAAAAAGTTATTTACTGGATATGCATTAAAAATGAACCGACATTTATCAAAGTATGATAAAGGATCCGAAACATCGGTTAGTTTTTAAAGCATATCCAATAAATAACTTTTTTAGAAGTCCCAAAGTGTGTTTGCATTTTTTTTTGTTTTTCTGTATGTATATACATATTATATACACATTGTCCATGCAACACAGAAATATTATTATGTGAAGCAGCAGTACTAGATACATACGAGCAAAATATGCATCTCTTGGAATGTCCATGTGCATATGTCTTCTAGGTTTTAAATAATGAATCATTCCCGGAGGCTGATCCTGAGCTGCCATGCTGACCCGGGAAGGGCGAGAACAACACAGCAACTCTCCATCAAATTAAAAAAAAACAGCTGGGGATTGCCTTGAATGAACATCAGTAGCACGAAAAAAAATAAATTTTATAATCCGCATGATGGCCTGGGAACTGCGAGAGCCAGTGTCATTAAATAAACTAAACCTCCCGAAAAACACTCCACAAGCCAACTGCTCATATTTTGGGAGCCAGGCACGGTACTCTAGACTTTCAAAGGAGGAAAAGGATCAGGAAATTTAGGAGACAGGTAAAAAAATTAAAAAAAAATATATATATAATATATATATATATATATATATATAATATATATATATATATATATATATATATATATATATATTTTTTTTATTTTTTTCTTAAAAGTTTGCAAAAATCAGGTTCCTGGAGTCACCAATTCCTGATTTAGAGAGTGACTTACCTGGCACATCATGGCAGAGAATCATGGGAGTTGTAGTGCATTCTCCTCCAATGTCTGTCACTGGCAGGAGAGAAGCACCGAGTCTATTAAAGAAAAAAGCAAACCCAATATCTATCCCTGGTGTGACTACGTGGTGGCTCCTACTAAAACACAAGAAAACGCTCTTCTGTGGACAGAAAACCTAACTTTCTGCATGTGAATTCTCAGACTATAATCCAGGTTTCTCGAATAACAGGGGGATCCCCAGGGCTTATTCACTAAACGGTCTTTTCGAATAGAAACATAGAAAAATGTCGGCAGATAAGAACCTTTCGGCCCATCTAGTCTGCCCAATTACATGGATACTTTACCTGGATTTATCTTTTGTTTAGGATAGCCTTATGCCTATCCCATGCTTGCTTAAATTCAATTACTGTTTTGGCCTCTACCACTTCAACTGGAAGACTGTTCCATGTATCCACCACCCTCTCAGTAAAATAATGCTTCCTGATGTTACTTTTAAACCTTTGCCCCTCTAATCTAAGACTATGTCCTCTTGTTTTGCTATTTTGTTTCCTTTTAAATATACTCCCTTCCTCTACCTTGTGGATTCCCTTTACGTATTTAAATGTTTCTATCATATCTCCTCTGTCTCGTCTTTTTTCCAAGCTATACATGTTAAGATCATTAAGCCTTTCCTGGTAACTTTTCTCCTTCAAGCCGTACACCATTTTAGTAGCCCTTCTCTGAACTCTCTCTAAGATGTCTATATCCTTCTGGAGATACGGTCTCCAGTACTGCACACAGTACTCCAAGTGAGGTCTCACCAGTGCTCTGTACAGTGGCATGAGCACTTCCCTTTTCCTACTGCTAATACCTCTCCCTACACAACCAAGCATTCTGCTAGCATTTCCTGCTGCTCTATTACATTGACTACTTACCCTTAGATCCTCTGAAATAATGACCCCTAAATCCCTTTCCTCAGATGTTGAGGTTAGGACTGTATCAAATATTCTATATTCAGCCCTTGGGTTTTTACGTCCCAGGTGCATTATCTTGCACTTATCCACATTAAAACTCAATTGCCACAGCTCCGACCATTTTTTTAGTTTACCTAAATCATTTGTCATTTGGCTGATCCCTCCAGGAACGTCAACCCTGTTGCAAATCTTTGTGTCATCAGCAAAAAGACATACTTTTCCATTAATACCTTCTGCAATATCACTAATAAAAATATTAAAGAGAATGGGTCCAAGTACTGACCCCTGAGGTACCCCACTGGTAACAAGACCTTGCGCCGAATAAACTCCATTTACCACAACCCTCTGTTGTCTGTCACTCAGAATACACCGACATCGACTCAAAGAACGCTTGGTAAAAAGCACGCTCTACAACTACATCACCATCTTTTGTTCACCGTCCTCAAGACTGTCAGGACCACCAGAGCATCATGGACCTTGTAGCCCAGCACAATGTGAGGGACCTGCCTTTGACCGGCTCCATTGTACAAAATTCCATCAACAGGGGGGTGAAAACCATCCATGATTAACTCGGCATTTTGTGGCGGCCGACTGAGGCCCAGACCTTTGTAGTTTCCTGTATTTCACAAATGGAAACTGAAACATAAAATATTTTGATGATCTGATTGTAAAAATACCAGAGTGCCGTGTGACCGTCTCATCGCCACGGAGCGGGAACTGGAGAAGATATAATAAAAGAGGGGACCGAGGATTTCTAAACAATGGAAATGCAAATTGCTGTTTGCAGTCAAAACAGCTTTGCGAGGGAGGAGAGACATAGCGCAATAAAAAAAACCTGTAAAACGGGGAATCAGAGTCCTACATGGAGAAAATCCCCAGAAGGAAAGACTGAAGCATGGAGAGAGCCTGTGGAGACATTATTATTGTCATTATTTATATAGCGCAACAGTTTCCGCAGCGCTGTACAATAACCAAAAGAGGGAAAGAAATACATATAAACGGACATAGGATGGAAACAAGAGGTGTAGAGGGCCCTGCTCATAGGAGCTTACAGTCTAGATGGGTTCGATCCCAGCAAGAGCACCTCTCCAGTAAGTATCCTTAAGCAAGACACCTAACGGTACATACTCGCCACCCAGGACATGCTTGAAAACGAGAGAAATCTCAAATATATCCTTCCTGGGAAAATCCTTTCTCAAAATTAAAAAAAATAAATAAAAAAAAAAACATCCAATCCCTGATGTCTGGTGATAAGAGCCCACCTGCTGATAGATATTTACTAAACTGATAATTGTGAGAAATATATATATATATATATATATATTTCATCACTGAAATTGCAGCAACAACCCCTCAAAAAAATAGAAATAAAACATTAAGTAAAATGTACAATTCCTGCATTAGTGGACACATTTGGACTGGTTTTTAAGACTTGTTAGTGCATCCGTCTTGATCATCACAAGTTGGGATCATTTCACAAGAAATCATTGTGTGTGCGTGTGTATAAGGGCATGTTTTCTTTATTGCGACACTTATAAAGTGTAAAGTAAAAATTGGAGTTATTCCCTGTCGAAGATTCGTCGTCACTCCTTATGGTGACGCCAGAAAGTGACAGCTGTGAGCAGCGAAAGGACAGTAGTCCACTCACTACTAGCACCCCATGGCAGTCGGAGTGTGGACAACCAGTCGGGGCACAGAAGTCACTGCTGAGTGCCAGTCATGCGGTGTTGTAGGATGATGGTCAGTAAGCGATGCCCATGAAGCTGGAAAATGCCTGGCATTGGGCAAGGGTAAATTATGGCTAGCAATATCTCACCAAGAGATATCACATTGACCTATATAACCAATACGAAACCTGTCCGGATAAAGTATAAATATAGTTTTAATATGTGCTAGACCAAGTGTGCTTGTGCTTTTGGGGCAGATGTAGTTTGAAGAGATATCACACCTACAGGTCTCTTGGGGGAAGATCACACGATGGACAAACACTTTGCAATCTGGGAAAGTACATGTGACATGGATTAGATTTACATATTAATTGGGTGAAGGAAGAAGGTATGGGAATATAAACACTTCAAAAACAGACTATGGGTTAATAATCCTCACATCCAGCACAACACACAGAACACACGTAATGTATTGAATATTAGGAGGAAAATGGGATGTTTGTGAGTGGTCGGGTTGCATCACTGCAACACATAAGGGGTTATTAAAAAAAAAACTCTTTTGTTCCCCGCACTTCGGGGAATCAAATTCCCTGACCCTGCGATGAATTCCGCATTCACTGCAGGGTCCCCAAGGTGCAGAGAAAAACCACTGAGTGGAAAATAAAATCAGTCGCAATTATCGGATCCGATAGGCTGCTAGGGACCCGCCGGAAAACATCGGATCCGAAAAGCCGCCAAAAAAAAAAAAAAAAACAGACGATCCGCCGAACACCGCACCAACCAAGCACCGCACCAACACAGACGAACTGGGTTAAAGAGAAGGGGGAAGAAAAAAAAAAAGAAAAAAAAAACACACGACTGCAACTTTTAAAATTTTAACCGCTGTTTGTGGGAAAAAAAAACTACTGGATGAACATGTCTGGAATTAACATATAAGGTCTTATGAATAATAATAAATAAAAAAGGTCAGTTACAGAAACAAAAAAAAAAGATTAAAAAAAACAACGCTATAAAAATAAATAAATAAATAGTGTGGGGGGGGGAAATTGATTGCCGTAAGAAATCCCAAAAAATAACAAGAAATTTGAGACTTTTTGATGCAAATTAAAAGAATAAATGGTTTAATAGATATTGAATAAGAAATGGGAAGATTGTTTACATTGAAACCTATGGGATTCACCTGATTAAACCTGCCGAATGAAACCACCGAACATCAGGGCATTTCACTGACATTTCGGTGTTCTCTGAATAGATTAACCATTACTTGTCCATGGGGATTTCACTGCTGCCGAAGATCACCTGTATTTCGATGGTAATTGCCAGGTTTTGAATAGCCGAATGGCCACGAAATTGCACCGTAGGGGGAAATTCACTGTTTGGGGCCAGTTCGGCTCTCTGAATAACCCCTTTTGTCTTTGCTGCGATGTGGTTTTTGTATTATTCGTTCAGCAAGACTCGAAGGTTCTCTCTCTGGTAGGAATGAAGGGTCGGCTGGTTTTTTGTATCTGTTAGAATATCTTAGTAGGATTATACATATATTTGATCTAGAACACAGAATTATTGAGGAGGACAGGTAGGACCCACCACATGTTGTTACTCTCTACTTATCAAAGATCATGTGAAAGGAGTGATCGGCATACAGTGCGCTAGATTGGCACTTTATCGCCTTGCGAGCACTCTACTCCTCTGTGTTTCATGTATTTGTCAATAGTGTTTATAACAAGGGGACACTAAAGAGTTGCTGCATAAATATTGCAAGCGCTTGGTATCACTTATTAGAATTTTGTTCTTCTCCATATAAACCACCAGGACATCCCGGGGACAGTTTTATATGACGGTCATGGCACGTCACTCAACATGAAGGTGTTAATGAAAGGAAGTGACATGGGTCAAGAATCTATGACTGAGAGATATCTCAATGTTTATCTCCTTACACAATATTAATTACACTGAAAAAAAAAATCAACTAACGCACAGGTTGCACAAGTCAGAGATTGACAAATTTACATCAAAATTAGGGAACAAGAAAACAAGGTTTCTACAGATTTACATAGAATAACTAGAGGAAAAAATTGTAGGAGCCTGTGGAGACCTGGCACCTGGATTTTTTGAGCCCTTCCCTTGTATAAATATTAAAAACATGACAATCCAGCTGCCAGGTTAATTTAAATGGTCATGGTTGATAAAGTACACTTCTCCTCACACCGAGCATCCTGTCCGGCCAATTGAGTCTTGTGATCAGAGAGATCCACCTCACATGGAGAGCTGTCAATCAGGACACGCTGATCAGCTTACGGGAATTTAGGTCAGGAATGTATAGCTCTGTACATTCCCGACCAGTAAGTGGCCTTCAGCGTGCTTGCTGAAGAGAGGCATTGGATTGGTTGAATGCTTGAGCAAGCATCATGCCACCTGTCGCGTCACTGACAACCGCAGCGGCACGGCGGAGGGACATCTGACGCAGGACTGAAGGAGAGTAGTAAAAGGACACGCTAGAGTTAAAATAGGAGGAGGCTTTTAATTGTGAACTAAAGTCACACCCCAAGCTACACAATGTTACTTAGCGGACACAGAAACACACTGCTTACATGACAGGAAAATGAGTTTCGGTGTCGTTCTCTGCGACTACATGCAGAAAAATCTGGGGACAAAGTGACTGCGGATTGAAACATAGAAGATTTCTAGTGATCGCGGTCATTCTGAAGATGTCAAAGCGTCTTATCTGCTCGTCAGCATCTGTCAAACATAATAAAGGAAAGTAGCATCCGAGGACCAGAAGGAATGAGAAAAAACTCCCCACCCGGCGCGCATTATTACGCTCACAAATGCCAGATAATGTCAACACCGGCCGATTAATAGGGACATCATTAAGGGGATTTGGCAAATAACCCGGAGTTAAACTGTGCACGGCATCATTTAGCACAACCAACGCCAGCCCCGTTTATATATACACACGACGGGAATTAGACGGGTCGGATAGTCAGGGCTATTAAATACGAAGATATAGAACATCTCAGGAAAGGACAATAAATAAAAACAATCACCAGATGTAAATCAGAGTTGGAGTAATGAATCCTGTCATTAGAGCCCGCTCCCTGCCCAGCACCACACTAAGCCCGAAGAAGCCAGCTGCGGTCACGACAGCGACTCGGGTGTAACGTTTGGTCATATTGTCTCAGGGATCATGCAGAATCTATAAAGAATAATAAGTAACAGGTTGACTTCTAGCAGGCCCATTGCATGAGCTGCGTGATGCCAAAGGCAAGGATGATTCTACATGTAGGGTCACACCAAAAGGAAAAAAAAAAAAAGACAGATAACATGTCAGGGATACATGTCTTCTCCTAGTCTGGGGTCCTGGCGAAGGTAAAAAGGAATCTATCTCAAACTCTGGCCCTCGAGATGTTTTGGAACTACAACTCCCATGACTCGACAGCCATCTATTGCACTCAAAGAATCCTGGGAATTGTAGGAAATAAACATCTGGGGGGGCCAGCATTTGAGATCCCGGTGACACTTAAACGGATACTCAAAACAACACAAATTGGATTGGCTGCTCGCAAAGATCATCCGCGAAATGTCTCTTGTTGCTCCTGACACGGAAGAACGCAAAGGGAGAGCTCAGTGCATGAACAAAAGGTAAACCAGACTAGGAGGGGGGGGAATAGTTAACCCCTCTGTGGAGAGACCACCCCCACAGCTTTTAGCCTACATCAGGGATCACAACCTGTGACCATGAGACCTTTATTGCCTACAATTCCCAGAATTATTTGAATGCAATAAATGGACAAAGAATCAGGTAGTTCAAAAACCATCTATGGGGCAGAGCTTGACATCCCGGCCTAGAGTCTCTCTGAGTGGTCCTGAAAAATGGCTGAGGAAAGAGGAGACCCCCTTGTAGACCACTCCTGCATATAATCTCTGAAGCAAAGGACACTCGTTCTCACATTGACCAGAGGATACTTTATACATAAACCAGGAAATGTGGGGAAGAGAACAAGGAAAGCAACTCACTCATTGACAGAACTGGAAAAAAGTCTCCTCTACAAAGTACCCGAGCTGGAAACATACAATGGAGTTGGAGTCTACAATTAATGGTTTAGTGGATACACTTTTCTCTCGTTACCCCCGCCATGTACACAGGCGCACATGCACTGTACAGGGGTTTCAGAGGTGACATTGTGATGTTCAGACCATAGTAGCTGATCAGGAATAATCGCCCCTGTCTGCTGTAGGCACAGCTTTGTTATCGGAGTCCGGGAACGCAGCGCGGCTGGATTATCCAAGAGGCCCAGATATTTGTGTGTGATTTAAAAAGGTGGAAAAAGCTCCAGCGTCCTGCGTATACACATTGTGCAGACAGAAGCCAGACACAACGCTTCACAGCAGAGCTCCTCAATGCTTTTACTATGGGGAGGATCAGCAGATCCAGCGCTCACACAGTGTGTGTACCGCATTTACACATAATCAGCATTACATTAAGTGGAATGACACCCCAGTGCCACCCCACTCTGAATTTCACTGACCATGGGGAGATCACCCTCCATCAGCTATACTTTAAATCCAAAGGGTCTATTCACAGAAAGGTGAAACTCAGGAGAATGACTGGAGAAGTGAAAATTCTAGGTCATAATAGCCAAACCAGAAAAATTCTCCCCTTTATCTCACTTTCCAAATCGGCTATTCGGTCTAGATTGTTCTCTCCTGATTTTCACCTTTCTCTGAATAACCCTGTAAGTGTCTCCACCTTCCTGCTCCTGCACCCCTCAGCTTCTTCACTTCAATCCCATTACCACACTCATCTAGCAGTCTGACCTTCTGAGCAAACACTCAATACTACACTATATAATACCAGATCCTCTTCTCACTCTGTGCAGATTCCCAAAAAGCTGCATAGATTCACACCACACTCCTCCCTTACATTAGAATTGAAGGGCCCACTGGACCCGCGCCCTGCCCTGGCACCTCACAGGACCCGCGCCCTGCCCTGGCACCTCACAGGACCCGCTCCCTGCCCTCGCACCTCACAGGACCCGCTCCCTGCCCTCGCACCTCACAGGACCCGCTCCCTGCCCTCGCACCTCACTGGACCCTCGCACCTCAAATGGACCCGCGCACCTCACTGGACCCGCTCCCTGCCCTCGCACCTCACTGGAACCGCGCCCTGCCCTCGCACCTCACTGGACCCGCGCCCTGCCCTCGCACCTCACTGGACCCGCGCCCTGCCCTCGCACCTCACTGGACCCGCGCCCTGCCCTCGCACCTAACTGGAACCGCGCACTGCCCTCGCACCTCACTGGACCCGCGCCCTGCCCTCGCACCTCACTGGACCTCGCACCTCAAATGGACCCGCGCACCTCACTGGACCCGCTCCCTGCCCTCGCACCTCACTGGAACCGCGCCCTGCCCTCGCACCTCACTGGACCCGCGCCCTGCCCTCGCACCTCACTGGACCCGCGCCCTGCCCTCGCACCTCACTGGACCCGCGCCCTGCCCTCGCACCTAACTGGAACCGCGCACTGCCCTCGCACCTCACTGGACCCGCGCCCTGCCCTCGCACCTCACTGGACCCTCGCACCTCACTGGACCCGCGCACCTCACTGGACCCGCGCACCTCACTGGACCCGCGCCCTGCCCTGGCACCTCACAGGACCCGCGCCCTGCCCTGGCACCTCACAGGACCCGCACCCTGCCCTGGCACCTCACAGGACCCGCACCCTGCCCTGGCACCTCACAGGACCCGCGCCCTGCCCTGGCACCTCACTGGACCCGCGCCCTGCCCTGGCACCTCACTGGACCCGCGCACCTCACAGGACCCGCGCCCTGCCCTGGCACCTCACAGGACCCGCGCCCTGCCCTGGCACCTCACAGGACCCGCGCCCTGCCCTGGCACCTCACAGGACCCGCGCCCTGCCCTGGCACCTCACAGGACCCGCTCCCTGCCCTCGCACCTCACTGGACCCGCGCCCTGCCCTCGCACCTCACTGGACCCGCGCCCTGCCCTCGCACCTCACTGGACCCGCGCCCTGCCCTCGCACCTCACTGGACCCGCGCCCTGCCCTCGCACCTCACTGGACCCGCGCCCTGCCCTGCTCACAATAAACACTCTCCCAAAACACAGGTTGTCCCCTCACCTTCATGTCACTCTTAACACCCACCCAAACTGCAAACTGCCTGCCATTCTCACATCTCCTCCCTGTCTCCTCACACCCAGCACTCCCTCCATCTCACCTGTGAGGCCGGATGCCAGAAGCCAAGTGTCCACAGCAATGGGGAATCCCAGGAACTGGCTGCCCGGAGTAATGAGGTGGTCCCAGAAGCTGGCTGCCCGGAGTAATGGGGTGGTCCCGGGATCTGGCTGCCCGGAGTAATGGGGTGGTCCCGGGATCTGGCTGCCCGGAGTAATGGGGTGGTCCCGGGATCTGGCTGCCCGAAGTCCCCGCGGTATCTCCGCTTCCTTATTGCTCTCGGTGTGAGATCGGCTTGTGTTTACCCTTCGGCCAAAAAGCCCGATCCTCCTCCCAGGCACCACCCGATCTACTTTCTCAAAGTGTGTGTGCAGAGCCCCCTTTCCGTGTGGATTCTCCCTGCAGCCCCCGCCTGGCTCCTCTGCCTCACTCACTGGCTGCTCCGCTTCCTTCTCTAAACTTTGAGTTGTTCTCTCTGCCCCCTCCTCCTCCTCCTCCTCTGCCCTCCTCCACTCACTGGCTGTTCCTCCTTCACAGGCTCCTTCCTCATTCCCTGTCTCTTTCTTCACCCGGGCCGTGTCATTCAGCTTGTGGCTCTGTGTTTACCTGGCCCTCCCTCCCATTGGCTCCACCATAGTGCAGGCTCACAGCAGGGCCTGGTGCTGCAGCTCCCTAAACCCCAGCCAGCCAGCCAGCCATGCCACAGCAACAAACACAAACATACTGCTTCAAGAGTCTCAGGGTTATTCAGAGAGAGGTGAAAAGCAGGAGAATCACTGGAGAATGGAAAATTCTAGGCCAAAATAGCCAAACCAGAAAAATTCTCCCATTTATCTCACTTTCCAAATCGGCTATTTTGACCTAGAATTTTCCATTCTCCAGTCATTCTCCTGCTTTTCACCTCTCTCTGAATAACCCTGTCTGTGTTTATTTCATTCAGACTAAAAACATACAATTTCTGAATGAATTCTCACATTTAATCATTTGAGATTGTGCTAAAAATAACATTTCTTAATTCAATTAAAAAATACACCGTGATAGTATAAGGTTTATTCACAAATCGCTGGTGATGCAAATACTGGCAAAAATCGCCGGTAGCGCAGCGCCGAAAAACCAGTTGAATTTCACAAAACTAAAATCCAATGAGCAACATACACAGGTCTATTCAAAGAAAGGTGAAAATCAGGAGAAGAGCACAATCTAGACCAGATAGCCGATTTGGAAAGTGAGACAAATGGGAGAATTTTTCTGGTTTGGCTATTTTGACCATCAGTGTTATTCAGAGAGAGGTGAAAACCAGGAGAATGACTGGTGAAGTGAAAATTCTAGGTCAAACTAGCCAAACCAGAAAAAGGCAATCATTTATCTCACTTTCAAAAGTGAGATTGTTCATTCTCCTGGTAATTCTCCAGGTTTTCACCTCTCTGAATAACCCTGCTAGAGTTTTCACTTCTCCAGAGGTTCACCTTTCTTTGAATAGACCTAACAGTAACATTTCTGCTGTTGTTTGGAGTTTAGTTTTGTAAAATGCCAGAGATTGTCAGCACCCAATACCAGTGATTTTTGTCAGTATTGGCAAACGGTGAATTTCACAGTATGGTGCAATTTCGTCGCAGTTCGGCGGCAGTGAAATTGTAGAGAAGTAATGGTTATTCTATTCAGAGAATGCCGATCTGCACCGAAATGTTGGCGAAAAGCCCAGATTTTTGGTGGTTCAGTTTTATAGGTTTACACAGGAGAATCCCATAGGATTCAATGTAAAAAAATATTTGTGTTTTTATTAATATTTTATTCGACCATTTATTCTTTTCATTTGCAGCAAATAGCTTATTTATTAGAATTATTTTAGTAATTTTTGGGGATTTTTCCGGCGAAATTTAATGATTCTATTTTTTATGACGTTTATTGTTTATTCTTTAACAGACCCTTTTATTATTTTTTTATAGGACCTTTTTATTATTTCCATGCATTTTTATTGTTTTAAACACCTTTTTTGAAATAGCAGAGTTCTGTGTTGTTTTTTTACCCATTCGGCAGTCAGTTCGGTGGATTGTCAGTTCTCTTCAGTGATGTTAAGTGGATCCCTTACAGCACACTTCGGGGACCCTGCGGTGAATACGGAATTCACCGCAGGGTCAGCAAACTTAAATCGCCGAAGCACACAGAAAGCACCAACATTTCGCTGAAATTTTGGTGCTTTCTGAATAACCCCTTATATGTATCCAGTAAAACATGGCCGATCTGGCAAACTTTAGCTTAGTATAGGGGTCAGTATACGTGGCCCTCCATATGTTTTGGAACTACCCATGATGCTCAGCCACATAGTTCCAAAACATCTGGAGGGACAAGGTTGCTGACCCCTGGCATAGTAGGTGATGAGTTAAAATATGTGCAAACAGGAACCACACGTGTTGGCGAAGAATAATATACACTATAAATATAGGGGTTATTCACTAACCACCTTACTTTCATTGAAATACTGTGAAATGAGCAGTGGCGTCACTAGGGTTGGTGTCACCTGGTGCGGTAACTTATGGTGTCACCCCCCCCCTGTAGTTTTACAGGGGGGGGTTTAACTACTTTTACTCATAAATCAGTACTTCCATATAACACTGAATGCTCATACACGGCGCACAATACTGTGAGGTTTATTGCTGTGGAGCTCTGTGATATGCTCACACACAAATTTTGGCGAACTGACAGCAAGTACGGTGCCTGTTCGAAGGCAGTGAAAGTCCACATAGAGAAGTAATGGTTAATTAGTTTGGATTCCAATATTGTTGACTGGATTAGGCAGTGGCTGAGTGACAGACAACAGAGGGTTGTGGTAAATGGAGTTTATTCGGCACAAGGTCTTGTTACCAGTGGGGTACCTCAGGGGTCAGTACTTGGACCCATTCTCTTTAATATTTTTATTAGTGATATTGCAGAAGGTATTAATGGAAAAGTATGTCTTTTTGCTGATGACACAAAGATTTGCAACAGGGTTGACGTTCCTGGAGGGATCAGCCAAATGGCAAATGATTTAGGTAAACTAAAAAAATGGTCGGAGTTGTGGCAATTGAGTTTTAACGTGGATAAGTGCAAGATAATGCACCTGGGGCGTAAAAACCCAAGGGCAGAATATAGAATATTTGATACAGTCCTAACCTCAACATCTGAGGAAAGGGATTTAGGCTAGGGTCAGACTAGCGCAGTTTTAACGTGCGTTTAGCCGCACGAAATCACGGCCGTACTAGCAGCAAATGACGTCCAATGCCGGGGAACATACGACGAACGGCCGCACGAAAGTTCGTCCGCGCAACGCAAGTGGCCAACGAACGCATTTTTTCGAGAACGTCAAACCGCTACTACTGACGTACAGAGTGCGCTGCGGCCGCATAGCGGCCTGTGTGTGTGATTAGGAGAAGTCAGACGCTGCTAATGTCCGGCTAACATAACGTCCAGACGCAAAAAGTGTTTTATTGATGATCCGTACAAAATCACGGACGAAAAGGCGCATCGTATGACCGCTATCGCGTATTCCGGGAAAAAATACGTACGTTCGTTCGACCGCACTTTTTCACGGACAACGTGAAAAATGCGTTCGTCTGACCCTAGCCTTAGGGGTCATTATTGCAGAGGATCTAAGGGTAAGTAGTCAATGTAATAGAGTTGCAGGAAATTCTAGCAGAATGCTTGGTTGTGTAGGGAGAGGTATTAGCAGTAGGAAAAGGGAAGTGCTCATGCCACTGTACAGAGCACTGGTGAGACCTCACTTGCAGTACTGTGTGCAGTACTGGAGACCGTATCTCCAGAAGGATATAGACATCTTAGAGTTCAGAGAAGGGCTACTAAAATGGTGTACGGCTTGAAGGAGAAAAGTTACCAGGAGAGGCTTAATGATCTTAACATGTACAGCTTGGAAAAAAGACGAGACAGAGGAGATATGATAGAAACATTTAAATACGTAAAGGGAATCCACAAGGTAGAGGAAGGGAGTATATTTAAAAGGAAACAAAGTAGCAAAACAAGAGGACATAGTCTTAGATTAGAGGGGCAAAGGTTTAAAAGTAACATCAGGAAGCATTATTTTACTGAGAGGGTGGTGGATACATGGAACAGTCTTCCAGTAGAAGTGGTAGAGGCCAAAACAGTAATTGAATTTAAGCAGGCATGGGATAGGCATAAGGCTATCCTAAACAAAAGATAAATCCAGGTAAAGTTTCCATGTAATTGGGCAGACTAGATGGGCCGAAAGGTTCTTATCTGCCGACATTTTTCTATGTTTCTATGTTTCTAATCTGTTCAGAGAACACCAAACAGCAAAGAAATGTCCTGATGTCCGGTGTTTTCATTTGGCAGGTTAATTCAGGCGAACGCCTTAAATGTTAATTGTTAAAAATATTCCTGTTTTTATCCAATATCTAATAAACCGTTTATTCCTTTAATCTGTAGTAAAAAGTCTCTTTATTTATAGATTTAATTTTTTTAGTATCTTTTAAACATTTTTAAAAAAAAAATCAATTTTTTTTTTCTAATAGCAGTTTTTCTTTTTTCTGACAGACCTTTTTATTACAATTCATAGGATCTTATATGTTAATTCCAGACATTTTCGTTCAGTAGTTTTTTTTAAAAACAGCGGGCGACGGGTTTGCGGCGGCATTTTGTGGCTGATTCCCTGCACTTCGTGACCCTGCGGTGAATTCACCGGGGAAATTTGATTCTCCAAAGTGTGGGGAACGACAGAACACTGAAATGTCTGCGTCATTTCGGTGCTCTGTGAATATCCTCTTTGTGGTGTTTTTATTGCCGTCCCCTGGAAAGTGCCAGCCTAGGCCTTGCCTACCCAGGACATATTTGAAAATGAGAGAATTCTCAATGTATCCTTCCTGGTAAAATATTTTTGTGTAAAAAAGAAAAAAAATAATTTTTTTAGGGTGTCACCCTAGGGGTTGGTGTCACCCAGTGCGGGCCGCCCCCCGCCCCCCTTGTGACGCCACTGGGAACAAGTACAGAAAAAATGCAGTGAATTCACTATTTAGGGAGCTGCCACAGTAGTTCAGTGTCGTTTGCAGGAATTTTGCCTTCCAGTGTTGGATTTTCTTGCTGTGCATTGCCAGTGTTCACCATAACAACGGTGATTTTTACTGTTGCTTGCAACATCACTACTTGCTGAATTAACCCTTATGAATTTTTTATATTTTGAAATAAAAAAAATATTACACTTTGGTGCCTGCTGTTTATTCCGTCTCCATTCCCTTGGGTCAAGGGCAGAAGCTGGTGCCCTCAGCCATCCCATTTTCCCCCTAGTGCTTGTGACATCTGGTCCCTTGGCATTACGGGTCATAATGATGAAGAATAACCATTTATGTGCATATTTACACACAAACAGCCCATCTTGGCTGAAATGGGGGGACACTGGGTACTGTATAGGGATGTGTGTTTCGTTTTTCGGAATTTTGGAATTTTGACGAAATTTCCCGATTCGTGCATTTGGATTCGGACGATTTTCTGAAAATTTTCAGATCCGAAAACGGCAGATCCGAACAAATTTCTGAACCGAAACTAAAACTTTTCGGAATTTTCGAATGGACTAGAAATGTGTAAAATCTAAAATCATTTTCGTTCCATTCGTAATTTCGGCTCCATTCCTGATTTCGGTTCCATTTCAGTAATTTCGGACAACGTATTTTTCGGTTATATCGCTGATTCTGTAATTTTGTATCATTCCCATCTCAATGTATCCTTCCTGGAAAACCAGAGAAATCTCAATGTATCCTTCCTGGAAAACCAGAGAAATCTCAATGTATCCTTCTTGTAAAACATGAGAAATCTCAATGTATCCTTCTTGTAAAACCAGAGAAATCTCAATGTATCCTTCCTGGAAAACCAGAGAAATCTCAATGTATCCTTCTTGTAAAACCAGAGAAATCTCAATGTATCCTTCCTGGGAAACCAGAGAAATCTCAATGTATCCTTCTTGTAAAACCAGAGAAATCTCAATGTATCCTTCATGGAAAACCAGAGAAATCTCAATGTATCTTTCCCGGGAAACCAGAGAAATCTCAATGTATCCTTCCCGGGAAACCAGAGAAAGTTCAATGTATCCTTCTTGTAAAACCAGAGAAATCTCAATGTATCCTTCTTGTAAAACCAGAGAAATCTCAATGTATCCTTCCTGGAAAACCAGAGAAATCTCAATGTATCCTTCTCGGGAAACCAGAGAAATCTCAATGTATCCTTCTCGGGAAACCAGAGAAATCTCAATGTATCCTTCCCAGGAAACCAGAGAAATCTCAATGTATCCTTCCCGGGAAACCAGAGAAATCTCAATGTATCCTTCTTGTAAAACATGAGAAATCTCAATGGCAGAATTATCGTATCGACAGAATTATCGTATCGACAGAAATATCGGATCCGAAAAACCATTAGTTTACATCAAAACTAATAGACACTTTGAAACGAGGAGAACAGACATTCCGAAAAACACGAAAATTTCCGAAATCAGGAAAAAAAGTCGATACGAGAAACGAACCGAAAACTAACCGAACCGAAACGAGCCGAAATGAAAATTTACAAAATCCGAACGAACCGAACCGAACCGAAAAAAAAATCAGTGCACAAGTCTAGTACTGTAGTATTGGTCTTGCTCCTAGTACTAGACCATGTTGAGCCTCCTGGTTATTGCAGTCTATGGTTGTTAGGATTGAAGGAATCATGATGAGGTCAGGGCAGCTCAAGAAGTACTGAGATGTTCACTAAAGGAAGGTCGGAGAAGGACTTGCGGGTGTCTTCTTAATCTTACATTGAAATATAAGTCCAGTGAGTCACATTTGCCCATGCTGAGGTTTTGCCAGCTCTGATTACGGGCCGGGCATATACCCTTTGCCTCAGCGCCATTCAGATAACGTCTCGCCCACTCATCATTGTCATTCCAACGACGTCTCGCGCCTCAGCGTCATTTCGATGACATCTGGTGCCTCTGCGTCATTCCGATAATGTACCTCTGTGTCATCGCGCCCCCACGTTCCAATGCACACTGATGCCATCGTCTATCAGCAGCCTCATGGGGCTCTACATCTGCTCTTGGTATTCCTCATTGCCCTAATGTGTTTTTTTTTACCATCCTTGTGTTGATACGTCTGCTTAAAGACTTTCTGGTGTTCTACTCAGAATTTCCGCCTTTTCCCTGGTACTAAAGGTGATTTGCCGGAGAGAGATGTGATGATTACCTTTAAAAATAGTGGTATGTTATGACATCATGGCTCTCTGTGTCATTTTGTAACCTAGCTAAGTTACACTTCCACCTCAATGGAACAGTACTGAGTAATTTTCCCCGGATCTCTATGTTATGGTTAGCCATTGCCTTCCAGTATATTTCTTTTTTTCTAGGCAGCTGTACGACAAAATGGTTTCTTGAGAATCTGGTATTTTATCTACACACCTTTAGAGGAATTTCTACCTTACTCGTATGACCTTTGAAATAATTTGCATCTGCATAGTAACCTGACATTGCATCATCTCATTTTCCCTTATACATTTAGTCACTTGGCAGCAATTTATTCATACAGTTAGATGACATCCTGGGACATCTTCGTGTTTAATTACATCCATTGGTATAAGCCAGGCTTACTTTGTGGATTTTATCAGGAATGTTTTAGTAGAGTTCAGTTTTAGGCCCGTGTCAGACGAACGCAGTTATCACGTTCGTTTTGCCGTACAGTTTAACGTCCGTCGTAGCATAGAATCATGAGCAATAGAGACCCACACACTAAGTACGTGCGCACCGAACTGCGCACGCACAATGCACGTGGCAAACGGACGCAAGTTAGGCAAGAACGTAAACCGCTAGACGGACGCGCAGAGTGCGAAACGTCCGCGTAGCGTTCTGTGTGAGTGATGAGATGTCAGATGCAGCGCATTTGCGACGTCCAGCACCTTGATGCACAAAATGGCTTTTTATATCCTTTTCAAAATTTTATCATTTTTCAAATTATTTTTATTTCCCATATTTCCCTTTTTTTTTCTACGTCCGTGAAGTAAAACGGATCGTGTGGTGTCTACAGTATCTTCCGTCAGTACGTCTGTCCGTTATGCACGCACGCAGAGTGCGCTCAGACTGCGTTCGTCTGACTCTAGCCATACCCTATCTGATACCAAACTGTATCAGGCTTGCCTAATCATTATTTTTTACCTTCTTAGGACCCTATTCCAAGTGAGCTGTGCCTGTTACTATCAATGAGTGGGGCCATTATTCGTAATGTCTCCCCTGATATTCAAACTGAGCTGCAAACTTTGCTTCTGGAACGTTACTGTAAATTAGCGTTACTTTGTATTGGAAGAATTAATTTTCTAGCAGCCGAAGAATAACAAGTGATTCCAAAGTCGTTCGCTACGCTCATCTTCAGCCAGTATTGCAAAAAAAAATACTGGCTGTTCAGTATTAATTATTTAACTTTTGGCCTTGCATACGCAAACTTGGACGGGAATCACATCTCTTTGGAGTTCTATGGACATCACATATCACATACCACACAAAAAAATCCTCCTAAAAATCCTATACTCACCTCAGATCCCTCGGTGGAGAAAGCGGCGTGGTTTGCTGCATCTTCATTTCGTGGTCAAAGGAATAAACAGTTCTCATTGTTGCTCCCATACCCGTCTGCTGCCCCGGCTGGCTCTAAGTTGTGCAAGCTCTCCTCCGTCTCCTTGGAGTATGTGGACTCCTGGAACAGATAACACCATGGTGCTTAGCCCTGCTGGTGGTATCAATATCAGATTGCAGTTCGAAAGCATTACGAGTCGACTCGAGCCCCTGGCAAAACAGCTCGGTCGTAAAATGGACGTTAAAGCCGAGCAGCAAATGGAAAACGGCAGATGCAAACGTTACAGTGGTGGAATGAATTAACATGAGTGTGAAATTTTTTATTGTTGGCGTGGTCACTAAAGCAAGCACTGAGAAAACGTTCACATACTGACCTCCTTTCCGACAGATGTTTGCGATATTCACAGACATAAATTTTTGTTTTGGTTTTTTTTCATTATTATTTTAAGACACTGCACTTTTTTTGTCAGTAAAGTGCACCAATTGCACTCAAAACAACTTTAGCTGACTTGAACGAGCTCCTAAATCTGTCTATACATTGTGTTACCTAAATTACTGACAGATTAATACGTTTTTCAAAAAACCCTTGTAAAGAAATCTCTCCCTGAGCTTACTGTTTCCTCTCAGTGTAGCGGTATGATGTGTTTCCCTGGGGAGTGATTTATGGCTCGACATAAAGCAGGAGACACCCCCCCCCCCATCAGAGCTGCATACTGCTGTTTGAACTAAAAATCCATAGGGTGTATTTGCAAATCATTCACAGATCTTCTGAACAGAAAGGGATGATGGATGCTCAGTAAGGTTCAACTGTTAACTCTTCTCTACAGTTTTGTGATTCCCCTTGCAAATCTCAGCTAAGTAAATATAGTTTTTCGAGGGGAGAAGGGGTTGGTATATAAATATACACGTTTATATATATCTATATACACTACAGTGGCAAGAAAAAGTATGTGAACCCTTTGGGATTACGTGGAGTTTTGCATGAATTGGTCATAAAATGTGCTCTGATCTTCATCTAAGTCACAACAATTTGAAAAACACAGTCTGCTTAAAATAATACAACACAAACATTATATGTTTTCATGTGTTTATTGAACATAACATGTAAACATTCACAGTGCAGGGTGGAAAAAGTATGTGAACCCCTAGCATAATGACTTCTCCAAGAGCTAATTGGAGCCAGGAGTGAGCCAACCTTGAGTCCAATCAGTGTGATATTATTGGATGTGTTGCCGAAAGCTGTCCTGCCCTTTAAAAACACACACCAGTTTTGGGTTTACTGGTTTCAAGAAGCACTACCTGATGTGAACCATGCCTCGCAGAAAAGAGCTCTCAGAAGACCTACGATCAAGAATTGTTGACTTGCATGAAGCTGGAAAGGGTTACAAAAGTATCTCCAAAAGCCTTGATGTTCATGTGTCCACGGTAAGACAGACTGTCTACAAATGGAGAAAGTTCAGCACTGTTGCTACTCTCCCTAGGCGTGGTCGTCCTGTAAAGATGACTGCAAGAGCACAGCGCAGAATGCTTAATGAGGTAAAGAAGAATCCTAGAGTGTCAGCTAAAGACTTACAGAAATCTCTGGCACATGCTAACATTTTTGTTGACACATCTACAATAAGGAAAACATTAAACAAGAATGGAGTACATGGGAGGACACCACGGAGGAAGCCATTGCTGTCCAAAAAGAATATTGCAGCACGTTTGAAGTTTGCAAAAGAGCACCTGGATGTTCCACAGCACTACTGGCAAAATATTCTGTGGACAGATGAAACCAAAATTTAGTTGTTTGGAAAAAACACACAACACTATGTGTGGAGATAAAAAGGCACAGCACACCAACATCAAAACCTCATCCCCACTGTAAAACATGACGGAGGGAGCATCATGGTTTGGGGCTGCTTTGCTGCCTCAGGGCCTGGATGGATTGTTGTCATTGATGGAAAAATGAATTCCAGAGTTTATCAAGACATTTTGCAGGAAAACATAAGACCAGCTGTCCGCCAACTGAAGCTCCGCAGAGGATGGGTGATGCAACAGGACAATGACCCAAAGCATACAAGTAATTCAACAAAAGAATGGCTTCAACAAAACAAAATACGCCTTCTGGAGTGGCCCAGTCAGAGTCCTGACCTCAACCCGATTGAAATGCTGTGGCATGACCTTAAGAGAGCGATTCACACCAGACATCCCAAGAATATTGCTACACTGAAACAGTTTTGTGAAGAGGAGTGGTCTAAAATTACTCCAGATCGTTGTGCAGGTCTGATCTGCAACTACAGGAAACGTTTGGCTGAGGTTATTGCTGCCAAAGGAGGGTCAACCAGTTATTAAGTCCAAAGGTTCACATACTTTTTCCACCCTGCACTTTGAATGTTACATGTTCTGTTCAATAAAAACATGAAAACATATAATGTCTGTGTTGTATTATTTTAAGCAGACTGTGTTTTTCAAATTGTTGTGACTTAGATGAAGATCAGAGCACATTTTATGACCAATTCATGCCAAACTCCACGTAATCCCAAAGGGTTCACATACTTTTTCTTGCCACTGTATATTGCCAAAAGTATTCGCTCACCCATCCAAATAATCAGAATCAGGTGTTCCAATCACTTCCATGGCCACAGGTATATAAAATCAAGCACCAAGGCATGCAGACTGGTTTTAAAAACATTTGTGAAAGAATGGGTCACTCTCAGGAGCTCAGTGAATTCCAGCGTGGAACTGTGATAGGATGCCACATGTGCAACAAATCCAGTCGTGAAATTTCCTTGCTCCTAAATATTCCACAGTCAACTGTCAGCTGTATTATAAGAACGTGGAAGTGTTTGGGAATGACAGCAACTCACGGAGCTGTCGGAGCGGGTCAGTGGATGCTGAGGCGCATTGTGCGAAGAGGTCGCCAACTTTCTGCAGAGTCAATTGCTACAGACCTCCAAACTTCATGTGGCCTTCAGAATAGCTCAAGAACAGTGCGCAGAGAGCTTCATGGAATGGGTTTTCATGGCCAAGCAGCTGCATCGAAGCCATACATCACCAAGTGCAATGCAAAGCGTCGTATGCAGTGGTGTAAAGCACGCTGCCACTGGACTCTAGAGCAGTGGAGACGCGTTCTCTGGAGTGACAAATCAAGCTTCTCCATCTGGCAATCTGATGGACGAGTCTGGGTTTGGCGGTTGCCAGGAGAACGGTACTTGTCTGACTGCACTGTGCCAAGTGTGAAGTTTGGTGGAGGGGGGATTATGGTGTGAGGTTGTTTTTCAGGAGCTGGGCTTGGCTCCTTAGTTCCAGTGAAAGGAACTCTGAATGCTTCAGCATACCAAGACATTTTGGACAATTCCGTGCTCCCAACTTTGTAGGAACAGTTTGGAGCTGGCCCCTTCCTCTTCCAACATGACCGTGTACCAGTGCACAAAGCAAGGTCCATAAAGACATGGATGACAGAGTCTGGTGTGGATGAACTTGACTGGCCTGCACAGAGTCCTGACCACAACCCGATAGAACACCTTTGGGATGAATTAGAGCGGAGACTGAGAGCCAGGCCTTCTCGTCCAACATCAGTGTGTGACCTCACAAATGCGCTTCTGGGAGAATGGTCAAAAATTCCCATAAACACACTCCTAAACCTTGTGGACAGCCTTCCCAGAAGATTTGAAGCTGTTATAGCTGCAAAGGGTGGACCAACGTCATATTGAACCCTATGGATTAGGAATGGGATGTCACTTCATATGCGAGTCAAGGCAGGTGATCGAATACTTTTGGCAATATAGTGTATATGTGTGTGTTTGTGTGAATGTTTGCACTGCAGTGAAGCAGTGAGATGGTGACAGTAGAATTGTAACTATCATGGTCCCACTCGTTAAAACTAACAGTTCGGACTGAACAGGGCCTGAGGTTTTATACACAAAATTACGTTGTTATGTTTGTGTGCTCTTTTGAGGACACTGTCACTGACCCGTCAGCTGTTTCCTTTATGTTATTTTAAGGTGTTTATTTTATGCTAGGTTTTTATAACTCTTTTTCCTCCTCCAGCTTTGACTGTGTAATTTTTGTCATATTACATCATTGTTTGCCTTTGCCCTGACATACCAGTGAAAAAAACCCAAAGATCTGGTTTCCATAGAACAAAATAATTAGAGTCACATATTCCATTACATGTACATGGGAGAAACTGTCACCACGCTGATAAGCTAATTATGTATTGATCTTCGGCACAGCTAGCGCAGCTCAGTTTCATTGATTTAGGGTTTTGTTAAAGTGGGTATGTTCAAAGGGAAATATTAAAGGAGAATATGAATAACATAACGGTCTCGTCCGCAATTATCTTAAACTAAAAACAAATTTTTCTTGCAATTGAATGTCAATTTTGCTTTAACCAGACTCATACAGGGTTATACAAAGAGATCCAAATTGCTTGAGAAAGGTAACCGAACGCTGAAAATCAGCGTTCGGTTACCTTTCCTGGCCATTCGGCTATTCAGAGAGCAGGCAATTCGCCAAATCCTAGCGAATTGCCTGAACATAGGGTGCCTGTTCGGTGCCTGTTCGAGGGCAGTGAAATCCCCATGAAAAAGCACTGCTTCGGCTATTCAGAGAACACAAACCAGCAGTGAAAGGTTCCCCTAATGCCCTGCCATTCGGTGGTTTAATTCGGCAAGTTTATTCAGGAGAATCCCATAGGCTTCAATGTTAAAAATATTCCTGTTTTAACTCAATATCTAAGGCTAGGGTCAGACTAACGCATTTTTCACGTGGTCCGTGAAAATGTGCGTTCGAAGAATGGACGTATTTTTTCACGGAATACGCAATAGCGGTCATACGATGCGCAGTTTCATCCGTGATTTTGTACGGATCATCAATAAAACACTTCTTGCATCTGGACGTTATGTTGGCCGGACATTAGCAGTGTCTGACATCTCCAATTCACGCACACACGCCGCTAGCGGACGCAGCGCACTCTGTACGTCAGTACTAGTGGTTTTACGTTCTCGAATAAATGCGTTCATTTTCCACTTGCGTTGCGCAGCCGGACTTTTGTGCGACCGTACTTCGTATATTGGCCGTCATTGCCCGGCATCTGCTGCTAGCACGGCCGTGATTAAGTGCGCCAGAACGCGCGTTCGCACTGCCTCAGTCTGACCCTAGCCTTATAAACCGTTCATTATAAAATTCTGCAGTAAAGAGTCTCTTTATTTATAGATTTTTTAGGATATTTTAAGCATTTTTCTGAATTTTATTGTTATTTTTAACCACTTCCATGCGGAGGACGCGCTCAGCGCGTCCTCCGCATTGGCTCCTGCTGTGCGGAGGACGCACTGAGCGTGTCCTCCCTTTGGGGTCAGCGTTCGGCCGGGTTCCGGCCGATCGCTGGCCCCCCCGGTGCGGGCTGACATCCTCGATGTCAGCCCAGCATCCGGAACCGCCGCCGATGAAATTAGGTGTCATCGCGGCAGCGCGATGACACCTAATTCAGGCGCCCCCCTGCATGTGCGGAGGAGGCGCCTGAAAGGGAGGGGGGGAGGTCCTTCGGACCTCTCTCCCTCCCGATCGGCGTCGTTGCGGGGGTTAACCCAGGCACCATTTGGAAGGGCACAGCCTGCCCTTCCAAATGGTACCTGGCATTAACCCCTGGGGAGCCGGATCACAAATTTATTTATTTATAAAGGATTTTACCAATCGGCACTGAAAAGCGCCGGTTCGTGATCCTTTCCCGGAGCTGGCCGACATCTTGGATGTCGGCCAAGCCTCCGGGAACTCCCCCTGAGGACTGGAGTCATCGTGCATAGCACGATGACGCCAGTCCTAGAGTTAACCCCTAACTGCCACCAACGGTGGAGATAGGGAGTTCCAATGAACTCCCTATCTCCCGATCCGTGGCAGCTAGGGGTTAAAGTTTGGTATGGTTGGATCGGCCAGAGCATGGCCGTTCCAACGATACCAATCACTACTGTGAAAAAAGTTTTTTAAAAAAAATAAAAATTAAAAATAAAAATATATTTAAAAAAAATTATAAAAAAAAAATAAACATTTTTTTTTCTTTTTTTTGGTTCGTTAATGCAGCAATATTGTTCCCATTTCAATTATAATGTGAACAATGATGCTGCACTAACGATTTTTGTATGCGGTGCGTTTGTTAAAAATCGCGTAATTTTCCCCAAAAAAAAATGTAACGAGACCCCATCTCTAATTTTTTTAACAAGCGCACCCCATACGAAATATAACCGCAATTGCTCGCATGTTAAAATGTGAAAAAAAAACACTTTGCACATTGTAAATTATTGTAAATACATATTTTATTGCATTTTTTGTTATAATATACAGACAGGTCATGACGTATACATATAATAATGACATATTATGAATCTACCGAGTCTGACGGAAAGAACGATATATAATATGTCTGGGTCATATACTAAAATAAGCCTTCAAAACGCATTTAAACATGATGAGCAAAACCGGTAAAAATGACTTCAGCACAGAGGTGTGAAAAGCCTCAGCAGCGAAAGGGTTAAAAGTCCGATTTTTTTTTATTTTTTTTTACTTATTTTTTCTGTAACAGCCCTTTTATTATCATTCATTGGATCTCATATGTAAATTTCAGACATTTTCGCTCAGTGGTTTCTTTGCAAACATCATTTCACTTTTCAAACATTCACACAAACTGTTTTGCTAATTTATTCACTGCCTCGTCTGCAGTATCAGCTGCTTCGGCTGCGTGTGATCGGCTCCTGCTCGGGTTTTTTGACTGGTTAATCCAGATGTTTTTGTGGGTTTTCGGCGTGCATTCAGTGGGTTTTGCAGTTCGTTTTCGTCAGGTTTGCGGCAGCCTTTCCCTGCAATTCGGGGACCCTGTGGTGTTTGCTGAATACACCAGCGTCACCGAAATGGGATCGGCAAAAGGAACCGAATTGAAGAGAACGAAAAGTCACCGAATGTGCGGTGACTTTTCGAATCTCTTTGAATAACTCTGATAGTGTCTCCCAAGGGGTTAGAAGAACATTTCATTGCTGCAATTAAAGTGGTTATTGAAAGTGCACCAAAATTTCGGTGCTCTTTCATTTGGCGCACTTCGGCGAGCTCTATTCGCTGACCCTGCAGTAAATTCAGCTTTCACCGCAGGATCCCCGAAGTGCAGCGAATCAATCTGCCGAACGCCACCGATAAACCCGCCGAATGCGTCTGAAAAACCACCAAACGCTGCCGAATAATCACCAAACCGATCTGATAAACCGCCGAAAAATCACCGAACCGATCCACCGCTGAAAAATATCACTGAACCGATAAATCGCCGAACGCAGCTGCAAACCTGCCGAAAGCAGCTGATGATCCTCCAAGCAGCTTAGACCAGCCACCGAAAAAGCAGAGCAGCCGCCAAACAGGGTGTAAAAAAAAAAA
Organism: Leptobrachium leishanense; assembly: GCA_009667805.1. NCBI lineage: Eukaryota > Metazoa > Chordata > Amphibia > Anura > Megophryidae > Leptobrachium > Leptobrachium leishanense. The sequence goes on along the minus strand of CM019070.1, from coordinate 78,341,141 downwards.
GAAACTTTTAGAAGGCGTTTTAAACAAAAGTAATGCAGGAAAATGCCTGGAAATTATATATATGGTTCTATGAAAACCAATAAAAATTCTTTCTTGACCCCAGAATGGCGTCAGATTTCTCCTTGGATCAAGAAGAATCAGACTTTCTCCTAACTTCTCTTCCTTCAAACGCTCCCTTAAAACATTCCTATTGAAGCCTACCACCCAACTCCAACCCCAACCCTCCTAGATTGTGAGTTCCTACGGGAATAGGGCCCTCATCTCCTCCTGTACTGTTTGTCAAATGTTGTTCAATGTATTGTAACCCTGTCTATACTGTGTTTATTGTACAGCGCTGCGGAATATGCTGGCGCTTTATAAATAAAGAATAATAATAAGAATAATGCAGACCAATTTGATGCAGTGTGCAGCATATGGTCTGAGCACTGACAGGCTGACCTCCCCCCCAACCCTTCAACCTCTCAGCATTGCTGGCAGCACTCATACGTCTATTTCCCAAAGACAACCTCTGGATATGACGCTGAGTACGTGCACTCAACTTCTTTGGACGACCATGGCGAGGCCTGTTCTGAGTGGAAACTGTCCTGTTAATCTTCTGTATGGTCTTGGCCACCGTGCTGCAGCCAGTTTCACGGTCTTGGCAATTTCACTTAGGGGTGTTGTCACTTTTTTGTTGGCAGCGGTTTAGCCATTAATGGCTGTGTGTTGAGTTATTTTGAGGGGACGGCAAATTTACACTGTTATACAAGCTGTAACTCACTACTTTACATTGTAGCAAAGTGTCATTTCTTCAGTGTTGTCACATGAAAAGATATAATAAAATATTTACAAAAATGTGAGGGGTGTACTCACTTCTGTCAGATACTGTAGCGCTCTGTGCATTACCTAGCACTAACTGAGCCTGTCCTGATAATCTTCTGCCAGGTATTTAACTTACGTATTATCGTCGCACAGTCTGAACCAGCCCTGACTGTCTACAGACAGAAACTCATCATATAGTCTTTGCAAAGGCACTATCTGCACCTGTCTTGATAATCTGCTAGCCTACAAGTTCTCCTGTACTGATTGAGTCTGTCCTCACACCATACCTCATAGAACCCCAGAATTGCTCGGGAATGCCCAAATAATCAACACCCAGGAGCTCATCATACATTACCTTTAAAGTCAGTACTATGTGAGTCTGTTCTGATAATCAGCAGTCAGTAATTCACCACAGACTACCTATAAACACAGCCCTGTATGAGTCTGTTCTGATAATCAGCTGTCAGATCTCTATACATTACCTATAAACAAAGCACTCTTTAAGCCTGTTCCGTTAATCAGCGGCCAAGGGCTTGCCATATATTACCTATAAAAACAGCAGTGTATGTATCTATGTTGGCGAGATGCCCAGCGAAATCGCGAACATTAACTTAGTTCTGCGTTCCAGGGTGAAACGCAGAACTATTATGCAAACGAAAAATGGCCGACGAGCCAATGACACTTCCGCGTCTCACGGTGGTAGCGGGAGATAGTGCGCATGCGCTAAGATGGCGGACGGCGATTTTATATCAGGTGTATCTAACAACACACCAAATGATTTTAATTGAATTTTTATTGATTGCTTTATGATTGTTAAAGCACTATATATACGGCAACAGCAAGTGCAACATGTAAGAATACCAGCTGAAGAAGTCTGTTGACGTGAAACGCGTGAAACGCGTTCTGGTAGATATATTATGTGATGTTATTTTAAGAAATAAATGGTTTTAAAACTCACTGTTTGCCTTAAGGATTCTTGACAAAGAAGGTGCGGGGGGTACCTCATATCCCCTATGCCTATTGAATAGAGCCATTTGGGGCTCTGGAGCATGTGAGTTCAAACTCCTTGGATTTTATTATATATTATCTTCTGTAAAATATCACACTAGGGATATCCCTGGTATATGTCCACATCTCTACTGTAGGAGAGCATCTACGGGGACCGAGAGGACCATCCTAAGAGGTTGAAGGGCACCCGAAGAGGTCCGAATAAGCCCCTTAAGGCAACTTTAACTAGAGCCGGGTTGGGCTCTATAAAATGTGAGTTGATCACTTTATTAATTATATCTCCAAGAAGAATTACATACCGCGCAAATCTGGTTTCCTTCTCTTTACAGTGGGATAAAAATAAATCGGAAAAAAGATACGAATACGAAAGTAAAAGAAATAAGGAACTTATTTACATGGACTGTGTATAATCTGCCTACCGTTGAGTATCTCATTGGCGCTACGTTGTGCTTTTTGTCTATGTATATGAATTAAGGTATTTTAGAGAGACTTCCATTTCAGTGTTTAGCGTGGCAGATTGTACGCAGATTCTAGTGGGCGCTTCACTACTATTTTAAACAGCACTGTATGAGTCTGTCCTGATAATCATCAGTCCGGAGCTCACCATACAATACCTGTAAACCCAGCCGTGTGTGAGCATGTGCTGATAACCATTACAATATAGAACCCACCTCTGTGGATGTGTCCTATGAGCTTGAATAACTTGGTTTTTGGTGGTTCACCTTCTGATGACCTTACCTGTGGACTGACTGCCGAAGAACCAGTGAATCATTATAGCATGACGCTGAATGCCCGCATTCTCTTTCTTTTGTTTTTATGTGAACCGTGTAACCGCTGTATGGAACAAGATTACAAAGTAAAATAATGGAGCTGCACAAGTAAAACCTCTAAATTATGAAAGTTCATTACAGACCGTCTTGATGCACATTGTTTCCCCCAGCCCCTTTGACGACAGAGAAATCATTCCGTCTTCTATTTGTTACTCCTCAGGTGCACTAAGGGTTAACATTCTGCCCTAAAGGCCCTCAGTGTTTGAGACACAGTATTTCTTTCACTTCCAATAAAATATTCAGTACTCTGTGTGCCAAGACATATTAGATAGACAAGGAAAACATTACACACAACAAACAGACAGATTTATTCATTCGGGGGAAAAAAAAATCAAAAATGATGAACAATCTTCTTTTATACGTTATCATTTAAAGTGAACCTGAAGAAACTGAATCATATCTTTGTAGGCAGAAAATAAATGATTTCATTTGCTTGTCTTACCAAACTAAATATATTAAGACTTACTTTAAAGACATTGTAACTGTGCCTTGAAGAAAAGAATGAATACAAAAGAGAGCGACAATCTGATGCCTCTCAATGCAGAGGTTAAACCATATTATATTATGTCAGTGTGTAAGTCCGCACTGGTATAATTTTGATTTTGGAAGGCTGTCCAGAGGCTGCTGATTGATGAGCTTTTAACACTGGCCAGACACAGCCAGGAAAACATTCAGGGTTATTCAAAGAGAATCGAAAAGTCACCGCACGTTCGGTGACTTTTCGTTCTCTTCAATTCGGTGCGATTTGGTGATCCCATTTCGGCGATCCTGCGGTGTATTCAGCAAGCACCACAGGGCTGTCGTAGTGCAGGGAAAAGCCGCCACAAACCCGACGAACACTCACCGCAAAACCCGCCGAACGCACACCGAAACCCGCAAAAACATCTGGATTAACACCGCCATAGACACCGGAGAAATCCGAGCAGCCGCCGATCACAGCGCAGAGCAGCCGCCGGAAAAAGTCAACACCGCAGACGTATGGATGAAAAAAAAAACAGTTTGCTTGTATGTTTGAAAAGTGAAACGCTGTTTGCAAAGAAACTACAGAACGAAAATGTCTGAAATTTACATATAAGATCCAATCAATGATAATAAAAAGGACTGTTACAGAAAAGAGAAAAAATGATTGAAAAAAGGAAACCGAAAAAATTATTTTCGGAAAAAATATCCTGAAAAATGCCTAAAAGATCCTAAAAAATCTATACATAAAGAGACTTTTTACTGCATATAATCAACGGTTTATTAGATATTGGATTAAAACAGGAATGTTTTTAACACTGTTCGGTTACCTTTCGGCCACAATTCGGATCTCTTAGAATAACCCTGATAAGGGCCAGATTTGCATGCCAAAATGACTTTTTACATTTTTGGTTTGGGGCAAACAAAAAAAAACAACATTTTAAAAAAATGAAAAACAATTTTTCTCTGCACTCAAATTAAAAGAAGGGGCAGAATCTGTTGCCTTTGTTGAGTTAGTGCAGCAGAATTGTTTGTTTTATATATTGAAGCATATATTTCCTCTGCCGTAGGACAGAGAAAAAAATAAAATTTGCATTTACTTTTTTCAAATTTTTTATTTTTACACATTACATGGTCATGTTTGGTATCATTGTAAAGACCAGACTCTGTCCTTTCCAATGACTCCTCATATGACTTTTCGCGGTGTACAATTCAGAGATGAGGGTTCCAAATAGGGATGCACCGATACCGATACTAGTATCAGTATCGGTGCCGATACTGCCGTTTGCACGAGTACTTGGTACCCGTCCGTGCAAATGGCCCGATACCGGAAGCCAGTGCTGGGCCGGCTTCCCGGTATCCGCAGGGCTGGGGAAGCTGGCCGCATGCATGAAAAGCACGCGGCCAGCGTTCCCCTCCGGCGGCAGCGATACTTACCCATCCGGAGGTCCGGTTGCGCTGCTGTGACGCATTCACGCGGCCTCCGGGCGTTTCTGTGACGCTGCCTCTAGAGGCAGCGTCACAGATGCGCACGGCGGCCACGTGATCAAATCACAGCAGCGTGACTGGACCACCGGACGGGTGAGTATTTTTGCTGCCACAGGAGGGGAACGCTGGCCGCATGCTTTTCATGCACGCGGCCAGCTTCCCCAGCGTATAGGTGAGCGTGGGGTCATATCCATATGAGCTGGGGCATTTTCATATGAACTGGGGCATATCCATATGAGCTGGGGCATATCCATATGAGCTGGGGCATTTCCATACGAGCTGGAGCAATATCCATATGAGCTGGGGCTTTTCCATATGAGCTGGGGCATATCCATATGAGCTGGGGGCATTTCCATATGAGCTGGGGCATTTCCATAGGAGCTGGGGCATTTCCATATGAGCTAGAGCAATATCCATATGAGCTGAGGCATATCCATATGAGCTACGGCATATCCATACTAGCTGGGGCAATATCCATATGAGCTGGGGCTATATGCATATGAGCTGGGGCATTTCCATATGAGCTGGGGCATATCCATATGAGCTGGGGCATATCCATATGAGCTGGGGCATATCCATATGAGCTGGGGCATATCCATATGAGCTGGGGCATTTCCATATGAGCTGGGGCATATCCGTATGAACTGGGGCACATCCGTATGAGCTGGGGCATTTCCATATGAGCTGGGGCATTTCCATATGAGCTGGGGCATATCCATATGAGCTGGGGCATTTCCATATGAGCTGGAGCAATATCCATATGAGCTGGGGCATTTCCATATGAGCTGCGGCAATATCCACATGAGCTGGGGCATTCCCAGATGAGCTGGGCCAATATCCATATGAGCTGGGGCATTCCCATATGAGCTGGGGCAGTATCCATATGGGCTGGGGCATATCCATATGAGCTGGACATATCCACATGAGCTGGGGGCATATCCATATGAGCTGGGCATATCCATATGAGCTGCGGGCATATCCATATGAGCTGGGGACATATCCATATGAGCTGGCGCATATCCATATGAGCTGAGGCATATCCATATGAGCTGAGGCATATCCATATGAGTTAGGGGCATATTCATATGAGCTGAGGCATATGAGCTAGGGGCATATCCATATGAGCTGGGACATATCCATATGAGCTGGGCATATCCATATGAGCTGGGGACATATCCATATGAGCTGGGGACATATCCATATGAGCTGAGGCATATCCATATGAGCTAGGGGCATATCCATATGAGCTGGGGCATATCCATACTAGCTGGGGCAATATCCATATGAGCTGGGGCTATATCCATATGAGCTGGGGCTATATCCATATGAGCTGGGGCATTTCCATATGAGCTGGGGCATATCCATATGAGCTGGGGCATTTCCATATGAGCTGGGGCATATCCATATGAGCTGGGGGCATATCCATATGAGCTGGGCATATCCATATGAGCTGGGGACATATCCATATGAGCTGGGGACATATCCATATGAGCTGGGGCATTTCCATATGAGCTGGGGCATATCCATATGAGCTGGGGCATTTCCATATGAGCTGGGGCATATCCATATGAGCTGGGGCATTTCCATATGAGCTGGGGCATTCCCATATGAGCTGGGGCATTCCCATATGAGCTGGGGGCATATCCATATGAGCTGGGCATATCCATATGAGCTGGGGACATATCCATATGAGCTGGGGACATATCCATATGAGCTGGGGCATTTCCATATGAGCTGGGGCATATCCATATGAGCTGGGGCATTTCCATATGAGCTGGGGCATATCCATATGAGCTGGGGCATTTCCATATGAGCTGGGGCATTCCCATATGAGCTGGGGCATTCCCATATGAGCTGGGGACATATCCATATGAGCTGAGGCATATCCATATGAGCTGGGGCATATCCATACTAGCTGGGGCAATATCCATATGAGCTGGGGCTATGTCCATATGAGCTGGGGCTATATCCATATGAGCTGGGGCATTTCCATATGAGCTGGGGCATATCCATATGAGGTGGGGCATTTCCATATGAGCTGGGGCATTTCCATATGAGCTGGGGCATTCCCATATGAGCTGGGGCATTCCCATATGAGCTGGGGCAATATCCATATGAGCTGGGGCAATATCCATATGAGCTGGGGCATATCCATGAGAGCTGGGGCATATCTATATGAGCTGGGACATATCCATATGAGCTGGGGCATTCCCATATGAGCTGGGCCAATATCCATATGGGCTGGGGCATATCCATATGAGCTGGACATATCCATATGAGCTGGACATATCCATATGAGCTGGGGGCATATCCATATGAGCTGGGGACATATCCATATTTTATTTATTTTATTTATTTATTTATAAAGGATTTTACCAGGAAGGATACATTGAGATTTCTCTCGTTTTCAAGTATGTCCTGGGTTCAAGAACATTGAGTGGTTACAGAAATACAAAATAGTAAAATGCAAGATATTAACACAAGACCAAATATACAGATTAACAGTAAAATGCAAGATATTAACACAAGACCAGATATACAGATTAACAGAAAATAAATATGGAGGAAATAAAGTCATTATGTCACATGTTTACAGGTGCATTTCGTATTGAGGTATGCTAATAGGGAGCTCTTAAGGGACTTTAGACTGGGGGAAGATTTGACGGCGTCTGGGAGGTTATTCCATATTTGCGGTGCTCTGTAGGAAAATGAGGATCGAGCCACTTTCTTTTTGTATTGCGGTATTGCAAGTAAGGTGCTGGTCCTGGATCTGAGGTTATAGGATGAGGGAACTGCCAGGGGAAGCAGCATATTCAGGTAGGGTGGTAGCTTCCCAGAAAAGCTCTTAAACACCAGGTTGGAAAGGTGAAGGGTGCGTCTAGAGTCCAGCGATGGCCAGTTTAGTTCTTTTAACATGTCACAATGGTGGGTCATGTAGTTACATTGTAGCACAAAGCGACAGAATGAGTTATACAATGTAGTAAGTTTCTGGAGGTGTGTTTGCGGGGCGGCTGCATACACTACATCTCCGTATTCAATGGCTGGCATAAGCATTTGTTGTACAATCTGCTTTCTTACCGCGGGGCTCAGGCAGGATTTGTTTCTGTACAGGGCACCTAGTTTGGGGTAAGGTTTAGATGAGAGTTTTTCGATGTGGGGGCCAAAAGATAGATTTGGGTCTAACCACATACCTAGGTATTTGAGAGAGGTGACTGTGGTCAGTGTGCCGTTTGATTTTGTCCCAACACATAGATGGGGTGTTTGCAAATTGTGTAGTTTAGGTGCGGTTCCAAAGAGCATTGTAACCGTTTTGTCAGTATTTAGAAAAAGTTTGTTATTTGCTATCCACTTTTCTACCCCTGTGAATTCTTCTTGCAGCACGGCCTCCAGCTGCGGGAGATTTGGGTTGCTGGTATAGATTACCGTGTCGTCTGCGTACATGTGTACAGTTGAAGCTTTGCAGACATTGGGCAGATCGTTTATGAATATTGTGAATAGCAGGGGGCCAAGTATCGAGCCTTGGGGTACACCGCACGTGACTGGGAGGGGAAGGGAAGTGCTGTCAGAAATGGACACAAATTGAGACCTGTCAGACACATATGATTGGAACCAGGTTAACGTACTATCACCAATACCAGAGTTTTTAAGTTTTTGTAATAGGATGCCATGGTCTACTGTGTCAAAAGCCTTGGCAAAGTCAAGGAAGATGGCTCCAGTTAGATTTCCTTGTTCCATGCCCGCTTGGATATCATTACAAACTTTTAAAAGGGCAGTTGTAGTTGAATGGTTTGGACGAAAGCCTGATTGATCTGGGGTTAAATAGTTCTGATACTGATAATAATCACGTAATTGAGTGTAGACACATTTTTCCAGAATTTTTGACATTACAGGGAGCAGTGATATTGGGCGGTAGTTGGATACCAAAGTATTGTCTCCACTTTTATGGATAGGTACCACCCTTGCAGTCTTCCAGAGTATGGGTATGTATCCAGTCGCCAGTGATTCATTAATCAGGGTTGCGACAGGTTTAGCAATTGCTGGTGCACTGATTTTCAGCAGCATTGCTGGGATTTGATCAGGTCCAGACTGGTATTTCATTTTTTGGTTACGGAGAAGTTTAGTGATGGCACTGACAGGCACAGGCCTAAAACTGAATTTCTCTGGGTTACGGGGTTTTTGCACTGTTGGTGGGTCCTGACCTGCGTGCGGCCTTTCTGATTGCGTTTCATTTCCTAGCTTAGCAATGAGGGTGGTGGCGCATCCAACAAAATAATTATTAAAAGCATTTGCTACATCTAGGGGGTGTTGTACAGTTTGGTTGTTTACTTTTAAAGCAGCTGGTTGGGAGTGGCTGGGGGGTGCTTGTATGTTATTCATGATTTTCCAAAAATTTCTGGGGTTTGATATGTTATTGTTTAAATTTTCATTGAAGTATTGGGCTTTAGCCATTTTTGTTTCTTTTGTGCATTCATTCCGGCATTTTCGGTATTCACAGTGATCGTTCATGGATCCAGTACTCTTGAACTTTGACCACAGGGAGTCTCTAAACTGGTACATATGCGTGAGGTCAGCTGTAACCCAGGGGAGATGGGCCCCTTTTACTCGCACTTTACGCAGCGGGGCATGGGAATTCCAGACTTGCAGGAGCTCAGACTGAAAGTATTCAACTGCACAGTCTAGGTCTGGGATTAGGTTTAGCCTGTACCAGGGGAGCTGTATGAGATCACTTAGGAAGGATTCAAGAATAAATTTCTTGAAAGACCTGGTGGTTATTACCTTTGGGGGAGATTTCAAGGCCTTTCAAGGCGAGAGTAGAGGAAGCAGGGATTTAATGAGGGAATGTATTGCAGCTGCGTAAGGAGTGTGATAGGAGGGTATAAATCAAATGAAAACTGTGGGGTGGGAACAAAGTCCAGGAGAAACCAGAGTGAGTTGCTGCCTGGGTCTGATGGGTGAGGAAGCGACGTAAGAATGCTTGCTGAGAGAGAAAAAAAATAAACAAAAAAAAAACACAAAAAAGACACATAAGATCAGAGGGGGTTTGGGGTGCAATAAAATTCGTAAACTCAGTGGTTCAGACCGGGGGGGGATAAGAACAAATGGTTCTAAGGTTAATTGAGCAGTGTCAAATGTGCCTAGCTACACATACTGAATACATTGTATATATGTATGCATATTTTTCTCAGAGTAGCAATTAGGTCTACCAGCACAGGACTGAATACATATGCTGAGGCATATCCATATGAGCTAGGGGCATATCCATACAAGCTGGGGCATATCCATACTAGCTGGGGCAATATCCATATGAGCTGGGGCTATATCCATATGAGCTGGGGCTATATCCATATGAGCTGGGGCATTTCCATATGAGCTGGGGCATATCCATATGAGGTGGGGCATTTCCATATGAGCTGTGGCATATCCATATGAGCTGGGGCATTTCCATATGAGCTGGGGCATTCCCATATGAGCTGGGGCAATATCCATATGGGCTGGGGCATATCCATATGAGCTGGGGCATATCCATATGAGCTGGGGCATATCCATATGAGCTGGACATATCCATATGAGCTGGGGGCATATCCATATGAGCTGGGACATATCCATATGAGCTGGGCATATCCATATGAGCTGGGGACATATCCATATGAGCTGGGGACATATCCATATGAGCTGAGGCATATCCATATGAGCTAGGGGCATATCCATATGAGCTGGGGCATATCCATACTAGCTGGGGCAATATCCATATGAGCTGGGGCTATATCCATATGAGCTGGGGCTATATCCATATGAGCTGGGGCATTTCCATATGAGCTAGGGGAAATATCCATATGAGCTGGGGCATATCCATGAGAGCTGGGGCATATCCATATGAGCTGGGACATATCCATATGAGCTGGGCATATCCATATGAGCTGCGGCAATATCCATATGAGCTGGGGACATATCCATATGAGCTGGGGACACATCCATATGAGCTGAGGCATATCCATATGAGCTGAGGCATATCCATATGAGCTAGGGGCATATCCATATGAGCTGGGACATATCCATATGAGCTGGGCATATCCATATGAGCTGGAGGCATATCCATATGAGCTGAGGCATATCCATATGAGCTGAGCATATCCATATGAGCTGGGGCATATCCATATGAGCTGGGCATATCCATATGAGCTGGGGGCATATCCATATGAGCTGAGGACATATCCATATGAGCTGGGGCATATCCATATGAGCTGGGGCAATATCCATATGAGCTGGGGCATATCCATGTGACCTGGGGCATTTCCATGTGAGCTGGGGCATATCCATGTGAGCTGGGGCATATCCATGAGAGCTGGGGCAATATCCATGTGAGGCTGGGGCAATATCCATGTGAGGCTGGGGTCAATATCCATGAGAGCTGGGGGCATATCCATGAGAGCTGGGGGCATATCCATGAGAGCTGGGGGCAAGCTACATGTGAGCTGGGGCATTCTGTATATATATATCTCGGGGGGTATATACATGTGAGCTGGGGGCATTTTTATATGAGGTCTGTTCTTATTGGAAAGTGGTCACGTGAAATAAAATAGAAGTATTGGTACTCGGTATCGGTGAGTACTTTTAAAAAGTATCGGTACTCGTACTCGGTCTTAAAAAAGTGGTATCGGTGCATCCCTAGTTCCAAAGTCCCCCTGTCTTTCCTCACTGCAGTGTCACAGTCTAGGTTGTCAATGAAACAGTGCATTGCATCGTCAGCCGCACACTTGCTGGCAGTGTGGGAAATGAGAAGGTGAGTTAGCCCAGCATCACTGACCACTTTATAATTGTAAACTGAATAATAGCGCTGCTTTAGAAAAAAAAGAGTATAATAGGATTTAATTTGTTATTTTAGTTTCACATAAATCTAACCTGGTTATGATTGGTATCACCGGAAAGACCACCATCTGGCCTTTACAATGATACCTCATGTCTCCATCTAGACCAGGGGTGGGGAACCTTTTTTCTGCCAAGGGCCATTTGGAGATTTATAAGATCATTCGAGGGCCATACAAAATTAACAACTTAATATTTTGCCCGGTGCGGTAATTTATGGTGTCACCCCCCCCCCCCCAGACTTTTACGGATTTTTTTTAACTACTCTTACTCATAAATCAGTACTCCCATATAACACTGAATGCTCATACACACAGCACACATTACTGTGAGGTTTATTGCTGTGGAGCTCTCTCCTATGCTCACACACAAATTTTTGCCAACTGCAAGCAAGTACGGTGCCTGTTCGAAGGCAGTGAAAGCACACATGGATATATATTGCCCCCAGCAGCTCTGGATATATTGCCCCCAGCAGCTCACCTATGGATATATATTGCCCCAGCTCACATATGGATATATTGCCCCAGCTCACATATGGATATATTGCCCCCAGTAGCTCACCCATGGATATATATTGCCCCAACTCACATATGGATATATTGCGCTCCAGCTCACATATGGATATATTGCCCCAGCTCACATATGGATATATTGCCCCCAGACCAGCTCACACATGGATATTGCCCCCAGCTCACATGGATATGCCCCCCAGCTCACATGGATATGCCCCAGCAGCTCTCATGGATATGCCCCAGCGCACATGGATATTACCCCCAGCTCACCTCCTGGTTCCTGCCGCCGCCACGTCTTTGGCATGGAGCTTGGGTGCTCGCCTGGGGGAGCCACGTGACCAGCCGCGATCTCACGAGAACTCGGCTGGACACGTGGTTCCCTCAAGTGAGCGCCGAAGTTCCATGGCTTCGGACGCTCGCAGGGAGCCGTGGGCCGGACCAAGTCATTCAGCGGGTCGTATACGGCCCGTGGGCCGGTCGTTCCTCACCCCTGATCTAGACCTTAGGGCTCCAGAGATACAGTGGACTAAATAATTGTACTGTAAAAAAAAAAAAAAAATTTACAGAGCAAGGCACATGCCTACTCTGCCTAGTTATAAATCCAGCCCTGCATATACTTTAGACACCATGACCATTTAAATTGAATTACGGAGTCATGGTGGCTAGACTGGCCCTTTAAAAGGAAAAAAATAGGCATATGGCTTGTGCAGTACTATTTCGAGGAAATAGATCCGTTAAAGACCGAAAGTGTTAAATTGTCCACACTCTTTATCTAAGTTTTGGATGTGTACGTGCAGAGTTTGGCGAGAATTTAAAGGGACACTACCACTTACATAAACTGTAACTAGATTGCTTGCGCACAAAACCACTTTATAAGACACATGCTGCTGTTTTTTTCCTTTGTTGTAAGTAATTGCATGTAAACGGAAAATAAAATTAGATTACTTAATTTTAGCTCAATATATCTTCTGTTTCCATTTCCTGGATTTTTGCCATGATGCAACATTTAAAAAGTCAGTGCAAAAGCATTTGTTTACTGTTCTTGTTTATTTAAACTATCGGAATTAAAAGTTAATGAGGTGGAAGAGGGAATGTTTAGATAATACTGAAGGAAGTCTATTGTTCCTAAGGCTAACTGAGATAAGAGATGGCAGCTGGATGAGATAAGAAAGGGAGTTTAAAGATTTCTAATCTACCACCTGGTGATGTCATTTGAATACATCACACACAATACAATGATTTGAGTCAGTGGTCAATCCATAGACCCCATTCTATGGCCAATGCCACAGAGTGAGGAGCACGTGATGGAAAGAGACTGGGTGGTTAACAACACAAAAGATCACACAATGTATGCACTCCAATGAGAGGTGGAATCTGCTGATTACATTTAAGTATCCTAGAAATGTACAGGAGTGATGTACCTCTAGTGAGGGTGAGTCCTATCCAAACATGAAGCCACAGGCTGCTGTGTATCGAACCATCACTGCTCATGCTGCTTTTCAGTCATGAGGTAGACTGGTGGGCTTTTATTTATGCCCTACCAGAAACAAGACCTCACTAGAGGTGCTTTGACGTTTGGCGGATCAGCTTACGCTCTTAATGGCCATTAATAGAAACCAAAGCCTCTAATTGTGTTTTGTTTCACACGGTATAATGGGAATAAGCGCAGATGACATCTTTTTTCTTATGTTTTATACATGTTGCTGGGCTGGATACATTTGGTGGTTGCAGCCGCCCCATCGGGGAATAGTCGTGACCCCGCCCCTCCTGTACTATGTTTGTTTTGTTGTACCCCCAGTCAGGTCATCATTGCAGCATGTTCCACTCCGTGTCTTTGTTTTTTGATCCCAAGGTGGATTAGTTTCTGGGAGGGCATAAATAAAAGCCCACCAGTCTACCTCATGACTGGAAAGCAGCATGAGCAGTTATGGTTCGCTACACAGTAGCCTGTGGCTTCATTATTGGATACGACTCACCTTCACTAGAGGTGCCGTGACGTAGGCAGGTGAGCTTACTCTCTTAATGGCCATTAATAGAAACCAAAGCCTCTAATTGTGTTTTCTTTCACACGGTATAATGGGAATAAGCGCAGATGATATATATTTTTTTTATAATAATAAATTACACCAACCATATAGCAACACTATATTTTATGCCAAAAATGTTAAACCACCATTTGCAGACTGTATTGTTAAATAAGAGACAGTTTGGGGATGTTCCAGACCACAGCTGTGGCTCAGCGAGTTGCCAGAGCTAAATAGGGAATTAATTTGTAGGCTGTTGAATCACACAATTGAGACATAAGCCAAGTCAGGAAGTAATCTATCAGTTAACGTTAAAGTCGGTGAGTGCTATTCCGGCAGAGCTGGCCAGAGGAAGCCACCATCCTGAAAGACTGTGGGCTAGATTCCAAGGTAGATGTCCACACAACCAAAGCTGATGTAAACTTACTAACTCAATAGATTTCAATGGGTTTGATACAATTACTTGAGCTTTATTTAAGTCAGCTCGTAACTTGGAATCTAGCCTTGTATGTTCAGTTACAAGCATTATTATGTTTGTGCCACTATATTATAGACTTGCTAGGCTGTTCTGGAGTCCATAGGACTTGCACAAACCTTGATTGCAAGAAAGGGATTTTTTTTCTTGCAGCAGATAATTTATGTTTATTAACAGCTGCAAGTGAGAATAATGCTATAAAGCAGGCTTCAGCAACTTTGTCCCTCCATAGGTTTTGGAACTATATTTCCCATGAGTCTCCACCAAACTAATGGGTGGCTGAGCATCCTTGGAGTTGTAGTTCCAAGATATCTGGAGAGTCAAGGTTCCGTAACCTGCTTTAACCTCCCTGGCGTTCTAATTTTTGTTAAAAACTGCATATAAAAGCGGTCTATTTTATTATTTTTTTGCCCCCCCCTAGCGGTATTCCCAAGTGTAGCTCGGGGTTAAAGTCCTATGTTGGAAGCGGTAACCCCGAGCAACACTCGGGATGCCACTGGAAACATCACCTCTCCCTGCGCTCCCTCGATGTCCCTAGCTGCCTCCGCTGGCGACCGCGACCTTATACTTCCTGGTTCCTTCCTCACGAGAAGGAATCCAGGAAGTAAAATGCCGCAATCGCTGGAGGAGACTGCAGAGATCAGCGAGGGAGCGCAGGGAGAGGTGATGTATACAGCTCAAGTGTGTCTCGGGGTTACCGCTCTCAGCGGTGAAATTTAACCCCGAGACACACTCAGGAACACCACCAGGGAGGTTAAAGTATAGAAAACGCCAATGTACAGTAGGCAGAAGCAACAGCCAAGTCACACGGAAGGTTTGCAGTTACGCTTGAATAACATAGTAGCCGTTGGTGTGAGCCATTAGGTATATTGGCTGGGATGGGACAAATGAGCCATTAAGTATAATGACTGTAATGGAACAGGGCCCTGGTCATACCAATCTGGGGCCCTATTCCATACTTGTCAGTAACAGAGAGCAGCTAAGGGAAATACCATTGAGAAGTCAATATCCCTTAGTGCAGGGATGTCCAATCTCCGGGCCCCCCCCCCCCCCAGATGTTCCTGAACTACAACTCCCTCAAAATCTCTGACTGCATTAGATAGATGGAGGAGCATGGGAGTTGTAGTTCATGGACATCTGAGGGTCGAAGTTTGGACATCCCTGCCTTAGTGGCTCCCTGTTACTGCCTCTACTCTGACCCAGCCACTGTATCAACAGTTCAAGTGTGAATAGCTTGGAACCGCTAAATGATAACTGCAGTGAACAGCAAATTAACTTACCGGCAAGAAAATCCCGCAACACATACTGTATGTACAGACAGCATTAGCTCTACTGGGGTCGGGGAATGGGTTACTCATTTAGTAGTAATTAGTCTTGAAAATGTGACCCCTACTGTATGTATGTTAACAAGTCTTTAAAAAAATACTCAGACACCAAAAATCCTTACAGCATATTTGTTGTGTAATATTTTTCAAAACTTGTTTGAATTTTCATGGTGTGGTCTCTTTTGCACCATTTCGTATTGTATGCAAAAGTGGATGTGAATGAACATGCCACCCAGAAATTGTGTCTGAGTGACAGGTGGCTGAGTGACAGGCAACAGAGGGTTGTGGTAAATGGAGTTTATTCGGCACAAGGTCTTGTTACCAGTGGGGTACCTCAGGGGTCAGTACTTGGACCCATTCTATTTAATATTTTTATTAGTGATATTGCAGAAGGTATTAATGGAAAAGTATGTCTTTTTGCT